>JZKD02S1958919.1:36501-47618 GCA_000966675.3 Picea glauca | reverse complement strand
GCCCCCCCCCTTGCCCCCTCTTGCTCCCATTATAGTGTATAGTACATGGGATAATCATGCAAAGAATATAATTCATACCTAGCATTCTCCCACTTGTTGTTTTCTTTGTATATAAGGGGGGGCAAGATTACATGATCAACAATCCAGGGTAGCAATTCTCATTGTTTCTCTACACCAAGAAAACTTCTTAGTGCTCATAGACTTTGTAATGAATCTGCAACATTCTAAAAAGTTTACACCTTCTTGTCTTCAACAACATTTCTCACAAAGTGATATTGAACATCAATATGCTTTGTCCTAGAATGATAAGTTGGGTTCTTTGACAGAAAGATTACACTTTGGCTATCACAATCTAACCTTACAACTTGATGTACAAAACCAATACATGAACACAATCTACGTAACCATACATATTCCTTACTTTCATGATTTTGTTCCACGTATTCAACTTTTGTAGTTAAGAGAGAAACTATACTTTGTCTCTTTCTCATCCAACTGATTACTCCTCCAAATAGGTTAAACACATAACCACATGTATATATTTTGTGATCTATATTTCCAGCCAAGTCTCATAAAAAAATCCATGTATATCCAACACTATTTCTACTCTAGGTATTCCTTGGTACCAAATTCCATAATCTATAGTGCCACAAAAATACCTGAAAACCCTCTTTACAGCTATCCAATACTCCTTCCTTGGTATTAATATATACTTGTTCAAAACTCCACTTTCATGTGTAATGTCTATTCTAGTACAAACCATTACATACACCAAACTACCAACAACACTAGCATAGGGAACATGAAACATGTCTTATTCCTCTTCATGTGTATTGGGACATAGATCTATATATAAATTTACACCTATGAGAATAGGGACCTTCATCGGTTTACATTCCTTCATATTAAACCTTTGCAGTATTGTCTCAACATATTTCCTCTGATTCAACTAGAGTTTCATGTTTGTCTTATCTCTTTTAATTTCCATTCCCAAGATAAAATTTGCAACCCCAATATATTTCATATCAAATTTAGAAGACAACTGGGTTTTTACCTCAGTGATGATTTCCTGGTTGTTTCCAATCAATAACGTATCATTAACATACAACACCACATAAATAAAATGATATTCAACTAATTTGAAATACACACAATGATCATCTTTGCTCCTTGTGAAACCAAGTCCCAAAATATAAGTATCAAACTTTTGATATCACATCCTTGAAGATTGCTTTAACCCATACAGGGACATTTTAGCTTGCAAACCAACTCTTTCTTACCCTTCACAACAAAACCTTCTAGTTATTTCATATATGTTTCTTCTTCAAGATCCCCATGTAGTAATGTTGTCTTTATTTCCATCTATTCTACTTCAATATCAAAAGAAACAACAATAGATAAAATAAATCTACTAGAAGTGAATTTAGCAACAAGATAAAAAACGTTACAAAAATCAATTCTCTCTACTTGGGAACATCCCTCTGATAATATGTGAGATTTATACTTCTCCAATTTACCTTATTCATTTAACTTCTTATTAAACACCCATTTCTACCAATGTGATTTCTTCCAACTAAAACTCAGCTAGATTCCAAGCCTCATTTTTATCCAAGGCTTCCATTTCCTCAACCATGGCCTTCTTCCATAGTTTATCGTCTTCTGAATCCATTTCTCCCCTAACATTTTTGCTATCATCATCAATAATAAACAAAGAAAAAATAGAACGAAAAATAAGGTGGAGAATACCTTTATGTTTGTCTTCTTTCTCAAACCGATCTCCTCAATATCGGTATGAAGTTCTTCTTCTTCTGGTTCGTGTTCTTTTGTTGAGTTAGATTCTTTACCCTCCAACTCAAATTCTAATGTATTTAGTTCTTTTTCTTTTGGTGGGACTTCCTATTTGGGAACATCTTTAACCTCTCTAAAGACAACATCCCAATTGTAGACAACCTGCTTAGTTTTTGGGTTCCAAAGTTTATAGCCTTTTACACCATCTTTATAACCAATAAAGATAGAATTTTCATCTTTATTATCCAACTTAAAACTATTTTCATTTGGAACATGTATATAAGAATCACAACCAAACAATCTAATATGTTCAATAGAGGGTTTCTTTCTAGTTCATGCCTCGTGTGAAGTTTTTTCCACCAACACCGATGAGGGTGATCTATTTTCCAGGTAACAATGCAATACTCACTACCTCTACCCATAATTATTGTCCTAACCTGACACCATTGAGAATGCTCCTTTCTTTTTCCATCAACATCATGTTCATCCTTTCTGCAAACTCATTCTATTGAGGTGTGTATGGAGTAGTATTCTTCCTTGCTACATCACACTTCTTACATAATTCCTTGAATTCATTCCCACATAACTCTCCACCATTATTTTTCCTAAACACTTTTATTTTATTCTCTATATGATTCTCCACAAGAGCCTTAAACTCTTGAAATTTACCAAAGAACTCAATTTTTTTTCCAGAGGAAATAAATCCATGTATCAAGAAATCATCAATGAACGAAACATAGTAAACATATTTACCTAGTGATGGATCAAGAATAGGTCCAAACACATCTCTGTGTACTAACTCTAAAATCCCCTTTTCTCTTGTAGCACTAGATGATAATCTTACATGATTCTGTTTACTAGCACCAGATGATAATCTTACATGATTCTGTTTACCATATATGCAATGTTCATAGAAATCAAAATCCAATGTAAAATTAGACATACCTTCAACCATACCTTTGTCTTGTAGTGATCGAAGGCCCTTCTCTCCAATATGTCCTAGCCTTTGATGCCACAACATTTTCTTTTCTCTAGAGACCATAGGGGTTTTGTCTTCTTCATCCTCAGAAGCAACAAATTGTTACACCCATTACTGAGCATGCTTCCCAAAATCTTGTATAGAGTTCCATTCTGAACTCCCCTTATTAACACCATTACTTGAACCATTTTTTAGGCCTTTAGAATATAGTGTATACACCTACATCACTCATATTACTTACATATATCAAGTTCCTAGTGAGCTATGGAATGTGAAAAACCTTAGGGAGTGTTCTAATTCTTCCATCCTTGAGCTACAACTTAACCTTTCCACATCCTTTGACTCTAGCAGTTGAGTCATGTCCTAAGAAAATGTCACCTCCACTATAATTTTCATATTCACAAAACCACTCCTTGTGGGAGTCATATGAAAAGAAGCACCTGAGTCGATGAACCATACATCATGATCTGGATGTGTTCTTGAAGAAGCCAAGTACACATCCCTCCTTCCTCTAAGGAGGTTTTCCCTTCTAAAGAAGAAACATCATCAGATCCCTTCCCTCTCTAACACTTTTTGATCTGCAATCCTTCTTGAAATGCCCAGGTTTACCACATTTCCATCATTTCTTTAAGGATTTTCCTGGTGATTTAGATATACCTCTAGATTTTGATCTCCTACTCAAGGATTTATTTCTATTTCTATTCAGGGAATGTCCTCTTATAGATAAGGCATCCATGCTTTGTATGTCCATGGTTTTCTCCTCATTTATTCCAATAAAAAGTATGAAACCACACCATCAAACTTTAACGTGGTTACATTACTACCAATAGCTACAACCAGACTATCCCAAAAATCTAGCAAAGAACATTGTAAAACAATGTACTTATCTTCATCTAAAATTTTAATATCCATAGACAACAAATGATTTACCATAGCATTGAAGGCATTTAGATCCTCTGTCATCGAGTATCCATCATTCATCCTCAGGAGGTGCAAATTCTTCCATAGGAAAAGTTTGTTTATCAAGGAATTAGACTGATATAAATCCCCTAACTTATCCATAATGCCTTGGTTGTCCCCAGAAATTCAGTAACACTAAATCTGAAAGACATAATCGGATTGTGCTCTTTTCCTTCCTATCCAACTTCTTCCAATCTTCTACCAACATACTTGTAGCTATAGTACCAAGATCTATAGCAACCCATTGTTCTTTGTCTACTAGAAGATATTCTAGGCTTCCATAGTTCAAAACTTTGTCCATTAAATTTCTCAATGTCTATTTTAGAATTTCTCACCATTTTCTTTCACCACAAGAATCACCACTGCAAAGTTCCCACTAAAACCATGTTTATCATAGACCCAAGATAATTGAACCCTTAGCAACAAAGGCATCCCCTTGTAGCCAATAAATACTCTAATACAAAATATAGATTTTAAACCCATACAATATAACAATGCATAAATAGGTTCTAAATAAAATAGAAAGAAAACAATAGCTTTCACACATAGTACTAAGAAATTTACCTTGGAAACCCTTATCCAGGAAAACCAACAAATGTTTAGAGCCGCACCTCTAACTCTCATTTTTTGTATTAACTTCACGATTGAAATAAAATATACAGTATCCCATGTCATCCAAAATTCCCAATCCATTGACCAGATTATATTCCTATACCATAATTACAGTACGATGGGCCGAAAAAACCAAAAAACAGGCCAAAAATAGACCAAAAAACAACCAAAATTTTCTCTCAAGGGTTATGCCCGCCCCTTTCTTCATTGTACAATACATTGGATAATCATGCAAAGAATATAACACATACCCAACAAAGGGAGCCATGGATATCCTCTTGGTCAGACCAGATGTTCTATTCCTCCAGTGGATCATCCAATTAGTCTACCAATTCATCGTCCATTAACTATAAAGAGTGGATTGTGTTGCTAATCCTAATGAGAAACCATATCACCTATAGTAACCCTAGGATCCATTATTTTAATAATGTTGCTTAGTTGTAAGAGTATATAGACTTGTACTTACTACTCCATGAATGATGAAATAACCATGTAGATGTTTATATGCAAGATGATTAGGGTTGGATTCATCATCTTGATGCCAGTTCCCACTATCACCTAGCTCAAAAGGCCATTGTCCAAAAAACTCTTATCACTCGAGCCATCCTCATATTCGTCCCTCAATTCCTCATGGGGAAAAATCCCACCTAACAAAGGCCTTATTATCCAATGACTACTCTCGCTCTCAAATCAACCAAGTCTTTTTCTTAGCCTGTAATCCTAAATAAAAAATCTCCTCCTCCTCCCCACTGCCTGCTCTCATTTCTCTTCTCTATATCTAGGGCACCATCGATCACATCTTAAAAAGTTTTTCTAAAAATAATATAAAAACCTTGTTCAAACCCGATAAAACCCTCAAACAACTATTTAGAACCATCAAAGATAAATCTAACCCGATGCTTCGCCCAAGAGTTTACTAAATTCCCTGCTCATGTGGAAAATTTTACATAGGTTAAACACATAGATCCTTCAAAACCTATCATAAAGAGCATATAGTTGATACTACCCACAACCAATTCGTTAAATTAATTATCACCAAACACTAATTTATATCCAAACACCTAATTTGTTTTGACCAAACAAAAAATTTAGCCTCAACCCCTCATTACTCTTGCCTCATTCAAGAAGCTCTTGAAATTGAAAAACATCCTGATAATTTTAATCGCGAAGATGACTACAAACTTAACCAATCCTAGAAACCTACCATTCATCACCTTGATCATTAGGCTTCTACTAGCTAGTCACTTATAATTTCTCTTTCCTATTCCTCTTCTTTCTTTGTCTTGCTTATGTCCCTGCAATCTATATGGCCCCTCTTCTTACTATTTTCTTCTGAAATCTCTTTTTTTTTTTTGTTTGTTCAACATTTTTCCCTATTCACTTTACTCTATTATCATCACTCTACTCTATTATCATTTTAATTTTCTTAACTCATTTAATTTTCTCGTTTCATCTTAGGTTCTATTTATTATCTTTTTAATTATCCCTTTTCGTTTCATCTTAGGTTCTATTTATTATCTTTTTAATTATCTCTTTTTAACACATTAATTGGCCAACTTTACTTTATTCTCAATATTATAATCTCATATTAACTTTATTAATCCTCTTGGTTTATTAAAACTAAAAATACTTTTATTATATTTTTAATGATTCTCATCTTATAATTTGTTATTTTCTTTATTATTCTACCACCTAATCTCAAACACTTAATTTATTTTCTTTATAATTCTACCACCTAATCTCAACAACTATTATATATCTTTATCATTATTTTTTTAGG
The DNA here is from genome assembly GCA_000966675.3 of Picea glauca. NCBI lineage: Eukaryota > Viridiplantae > Streptophyta > Pinopsida > Pinales > Pinaceae > Picea > Picea glauca. The sequence continues at coordinate 41,499 of JZKD02S1958919.1, read as the reverse complement.
CCTCTTCATAATCCTCAACTACAACTTACCAAACTTCCTCTTTAAATACAAGTCACTTCACTCTTTTCCATCATAAGAACTTCATTTGTCCATGCTCCTCGAGTGTAAACTTGCCTAGCATTATGACTCAATGTAGAAATCTACACACTCATATTCAAGATATATTTACTAATTCTTTTAAATATATGTATTTAAGAAATTTATTTAATAAAATTTTAAAAAATTACAAAATCTAATAAATTTTAAATTTTTCATTTATTATTTTATTAGAAAATAATAAATATTTTTTAATATTTAAAATAAATAAATAAAATCAATCCTTTATTAATTTTTTTTACCTATTAAAATAATTAAATAATATATAAATAAAATATCTAAACTATTAAAAAAAATCACACACAATTAAACCAGAATTAAATTGAATAAAAATCACACACAATTAAACCAGAATTAAATTGAATCTTATACATTGTCAACCCCATTGTTAAAGAAGAGACATATCACATGGCCTCAATTACTAATGCATTTAAATAAATAGGTCCACTCCTAGGTTTCAGTGTCGCCATAGACACTAAGTTTTGGGCTTTTGTGCGTATTTTGGACACTTTCTTAACCTTATGCCAACCGGCCCGTGAGGATCGGCATAAATTTCTATGCGTTTTATTGCCCAAAGGCGGAGACGTGCACTTTTTCACGTTCAAAATTATAAATATAATTTTATTTTAATTACCATGATTCATGTTTTTATTTACTTTGAATCGTAAATATAAAGATATATTAAAAAAGAAGGCGATTCTTCAAATTTTTTTTTCGATTACCTTGTTAAAACCATCATTTTTTTTAAGCGTGGAATGTTTTTTAAATTCTATTCAGGGTTCCAATCAAAAATAGGGTATTAGTAGATTTTGTTAGAAAATGTTTTGGATAAACATTTTGCATGATCTTTTGAAATGTTCAACTTTTTAAGTGGACATTCTACCCATCATTAGGGATACATGAAAGCTTCAAGTGTCTCTGAAGATGATGGATGGAGTGTCCACTCGTTGGACGATTCAAAAGATCATACACAATATTTATCTAGAACATTTTCTAACATCAATTGTCCCTGATGATGATGGGTGGGGTGTCCACTCAAAACGTTGGACGATTCAAAAGATCATACACAATGTTTATCTAGAACATTTTCTAACACGACGACCTTGTTAGATACATATGTAAAATGTAAAATATTGACATCAACATACTCAGAATAGGAATAACAAGGAATATTGAAAATACTGTGGAAAAATGATACTTACAGTATTTGGTGAAAATAGGGAGATATTTTATTTAGAAGCATATATGGGGAGGGGGTATTAACATTTGAATTTTGGGAGGTAGAAATAAAATTAGATGTATTCTTTAATACCCTATGAAGGCACATCGTATGCCATAGGTTCCATGAGTGAACCCCTGTGAGATCTTTTAATGTTTTTTTAAATATTTAAAATTATGTTTTATGTAGAATTATATATTTTTTTCCATTCTCATTGGTAGAGGTAGTTTGATTAGACCATTTTGAATTTTACTTGTCATGGATTTTGGAAGGAAAACAAGAAAAAAATAATGAAATTGCATAGGATGGCAAGGTGATAGATGGTGATTTTAATTCTCTTAGGGTTCACACTCTCCTCCTCCCAATTCTCATCACATCCAACCATATCCATTCTAGGTTTATTCTTCTCATCCCTCTCCATGCATTCATCACTTTCTTTACATTCTCATTCCCCATCCAATCTATTTTCTCTATTCATATTTGCAGCTCGTTGTGAGGTACAACATTCATGATTCAAACCTCTTATTATCCACATGTATCTTTGGAAGAGTAAGGAAGTTCCTCTACCAAGAAAGTCTTGTCGATCCTCGACTAACATATATAGGCTGCCAAATTTGTAGACGCTACAAGTAACCACCAGAATTTCGACTATAGTTTTGGCATCTATCTACTTTGACTTGAGGGTAAACTAACATGTATAAAAACTAATGAATCCTTGTTCAATTTCCTCTATCTTTGTTTAATATATGTGCTTGGGTTATCCTAAAATTTGCCTCTATTCCATCCTCTTTTCATTCCCAGTCTTAATTATTTATTCTACAACAGGGTTTGATAAATGACCAGTTACCAACCTTCCCTTTCTCTTACAAGCATTTACTAAACCCTTGTGTATATCCCTCTCTTCATCATTTTTGCCTTTAGAGTTTTTGAAAATAATTTTTGTTGCATGCATTTCCCTTGCTTCATATTGCACATTCACTTAGTAAAGTGTCCTACCTCTATGCTTGTTCTAGTAGATAGAACTTCTCTAGCTAGTGTTGATGCAACCTCCATATTTTTCCCTTCTCTCTTTCTCCTAGCAACCTTTGTGAAGTTATGAAGCATATCTGATTTATCTTCATTAATTTCACTACCCTTGGATTCAACTTTCTCTTTTCCTTCTTGTTTGGAAATTCTTTGTATTCCTTGTTTTCTTCTCTCGCCTTTTTGTTAGACTTGTCCTTCATCTTCTACTTAATGTACTATCTTGTTTTTTCCTTGAGCATCAAAACAAATACTAAACTCATTTTATTTGCAAACGTTTCACCATTTTCAAGTTCAATATTTGGTGATGTCCCACTTCTAAAAGCATTGGATAACATAGTCTTCCTCTTTCTATATTATCTAGGTATGACCTTTTTGTTCTGCTATATGCTCCTTAATTACTTGATTAGGATTGATGTCTAACGACATTGACTACATTGCTTTAATATCCAATTCAACATCAATGCCAATATTATACATGCTTAATGACTATCTACAAATAAGAATTTTTTTCCATCTGTTGTTCAAAAACTTCTCCTAAATTCAAGGGCACTTTCTCACCTTTGGCATTTAAAGCAATGCTCTAGTTCTTGTGAAGACCACAATCCTCACCCAATTATTTCCTTTATGAACATCTAGAGACCATAGTAGATTTACCCCTTTAGATAAGGTATCCCTTGTTCCTTGAACTTTGATCACCACTTTATTTTCTTGTCCATGTAGTGCACTAGAAGTCACAATGATGTTAGATTTTGAACAACATGAGTTAGCTAGCTTTTGCAAGCCCAGTGATAGAAGATTTTTATTGTCTCTTCCAATATCTACATCCTTACTATTTGGCACTAAAGAACACTTCATACCATAATATTTGGTTGCTTTTCTTAGAATTTGTTGCAACTTTAACCCTCTAGTTCTAGATGATGGAATAACAAAGCCATTTATACAAAAAAACTGGCATCCACCTTCATAGGGTTGGCTCTCAGCCCAATTGAAAACTCTGATTTTTTCCTTTGGAATTTTTCATTCCATGAAGTGAGTGACAGTTTGAGTTCCCCTTGCACTCAATTGCCTAGAGTATGATAATTAGATAAAGGCTAGGAATGAGTATTTAAAATGGCTACTCGTGGGGAAATAATACTAAACTAGTATAGATCCATGTTAACTCTATTACCATGAACATACTATATCATGGTTTCATTTAAAAGGGCTATACCTGTGAATCAAATATGCAAATAGTTTGTGACAATAGTTTTTCCTCTCCAATAAAATTTGCTTCTTTAACTATTTGCACTACGAGATATGTGGCCAAGAAACAATGTTTATATGACATTGTTTTAACGTTTACACATAAAAATATCCCTTTCAAGAAAATTGTCTTATTTTACTTTACAAAACTTTGAAATCATTTTTCAAATGTCACTATATTAACATCCTTAGTAAATCTTGTTAGTATATTAACGTTTAGATATGCTGATGGGTCAATCGATTTGTGATATATGTATCTCCCATAGACATCATTTTAATGGGGTCTCTAAAAGTCATCAAACTAATTCTTTGGAAGTTGCTAACTCACACAATGTAGAACAATGGATACCAGGAAAAACACTTTTTATGAACATTTATACTGTGGAAATTTTGATGTGGTAGCAATCAAACTAACACTTAGGCATTGATAAATTGTTGTTCTGGTGGAGAAATTGAAGAAAAAATGAAAATATGTTAATGTTAACAAGATAGTTTCTCTATGTAATCCCCATTCCATGTTACTTTAATTCTTCCATGTAAAAAACATTTCTAGTGATGTTGAAGAGTGTTGCTAGTAGTCTCAATCTCAAGATAAGTTGTAGTAGCTCAACAATGTTGAATATTCTTCAATGGAATTGAGCTACTTTGGCCATATATGGGCCACTATTACTTTTCTTGAACTGAAGACCATAGGAAAAACTATTATGGGTTGCTGGCGCAAGTAATTTTTGAAAGGAAAAACAAAATACTATGAGATGTGAATTGCATAGAAAAACACGTAGAGAAATAAATAAAATTACCTTGGGCATGATTTGTGAGAGAATTCTTCATCACATTTCTCTATTTTTTTTCTTACAAAAGTCAAATGTAAGTGCATTACAATCACTTATATCACCATTTTAAATCATTTTACCATGTGCATCGTTGATACATATAACATAAGAAAATAAATCTTAGTAGAAGCATTTATCCATTCATTTTATGTCAATAAATTTAGTAGATGTAAAAAAAAAATATTGTATTAAAGGATGAGCTTATCAAAATGTCCTTATATTCATTCTTTGGCTGAGTCAAAATTTTACTTTCAATGAGGCACTTCTAGAGTGATTATGAAATTCAAGGCACTTCTAGAGTGATTATGAAATTCAAATGGGAGATAAAAGGCCTACCACACCTTTATTTACAAACATGTTTATACTTGCATCATTCTCTAGACGAGTCAAAATTTTTCTTTCAACAAGGCACTTCTTAGGCGATTCTAGAGCATAAGCACTTATGTTCACAATAGAGTTTATGCTTGGATGTTTCTAGTGAGAGAGTGATGTATACAAATAACTTAAATTAAAATATACAAATAACTTAAATTAAAATCCACCCACTCCCAATAAATACATAATGAGTCACAACATAAAATT
>JZKD02S1958908.1:51126-61726 GCA_000966675.3 Picea glauca | reverse complement strand
ACTCCATTAAATACACAATTTCAAGCCCCACCCCAGGTTCAACCTATTTAATTATATATTTAATAAAATTAATTTTTAAATCTTATTTTAATATTCAACTAAATGCATAAAAAAATCATATTTAATTATATAATTAAATAATAATACATTTAAATATATAAAATTAAAAGAAATTCTAACATCAAATATATTTGAATTTTATCTTTATATTATTCAAATATAATTTAATATTTTTCAATAATATGTATAATTATTCCTAGCAAATCTCATCAATCAATAAAATAATAAATCAAAAAAAATTAACACTTAACCATCCAAAGTGTTCATTCACACTCACTCTTGTTGACTTCTTAAAAAAATAACTTCACTAAACCTTTTGTTTAAAAATCTCATCAACCATTAAAATAATAAATTAAAAAAATAAAATAAAATTGGCACTTAATCATCCAAGGCCTTCATTCACTCACAATTCTGGACTTCTTAAAAAGTAACTTCACCGAAACTTTTGTGACTTGTCCAAAACAACTCAACGAACTTCTTGATTTTATGAACCAATGTCTGAAGTATTTTATTTGGTTTCTTAGAAAACAAGTGTTGCATGGCAACGTAGTCCCTGCCAGGTTGGAATGAGAATAAATGCACTGCTACGGTGGGACCGAGCACAGATACGTGGGAAATAGCTTGAAGTACATGTGGTATCCATGCAGAGGATGACTTGTGGAAGCATGTCGCAGGCCGAACACAAGACATTTGGCATGTAGATGACCCCCAAGGTTAATATGCGAGCGAGGCAGTTTTTTCCTGGGGTGTGTATAGTTCAAACATGGGACTTAGAAAATTTCTATCTCAATGACTTGCAATAAAGGTTCCCAGAGAAGAGGACCAAGAAGCATACACATTAAACATTCAAATATAATAAATACAATTTCCTGACATCCAACATAGTTGAAGAAATTTGTTTTTAACATTTCCAAATTATTTTTCTTTGAAATTTCTCAAAAATTAATAATGCCTTGCAACAAAGGTTCCTGGAAAAAAGGACCAGGAATCACACACATTAAATATTCAAATATAATAAACACAATTTCCTAACATCCAACATAGTTGAAGGAATTATTTTTTAGCATTTTCGAATTAGTTTTCTTTGAAATTTATCAAAAATTAATAATGCTTTGCAACAAAGGTTCTTGGAAAAAAAGACCAGGAATCACACACATTAAAAATTCAAATATAATAAACACAATTTCCTGACATCTGACATAGTTGAAGGAAAAAAAAATTGCATTCCCGAATTAGTTTTCTTTGAAATTTATCAAAAATTAATAATGCCTGGTACATATTTCTGGAATCTGTTCCATATTTCTAGAAATTTAAATGCGTTTTTCATATAGACTGGGATTGGGGCTCCCATGGACCATAAAATAAATAAGTACAAGAAATAGGTCCATAGAAAGAAGAAATGTGCGACGGTAGAGAGGAAGATCTGAAAAGAAGAAATTGGAAGTTATGAGTCTTTGGTTAGAGATTTCTATTTAAAGAGGTAGAATAAATGGATTGATAAAGAAAACAAGTTGTGATCAATATAGACTTACTATGAAGCCGATGTGTTTTTGTTGTTGTCGTCGACGACCACTGGAATCGTGCCAACCGGTTGTTTCCCTTTGTCGATGAGCTTGTTTATTCTCCGTTGGAACCATTCTTCAATGTAACTTCTCATGGGGGCCACATTGACTTTATCTTGGATTTCTATGTTGAAAATCTCGTTTTCTAATTTCCTTAGATCCATAGAAATACTATGCAGAGCCTGTTCAATTTTTTCATTGTGTGCTGAATAGTCCACTAGCCAGTTCTCAACCTCATATACACCATATTCAAGGATGTTGTAAAACTTTTCTAAAGACAACCCGTTTAAAATATCAAGTTATTCATAGAAGGATTCTTTGGTCAAGGACAAGGATTTGAGGATTAATTTTGGGTCTTGAACCTCGTTGGTACTCCGACTAAGTCTATTTGGGTCAGGTTTCTGAATAATTCTTCTTTCTCTGATATGGTTTGTTCACTTGATTCGAAAATGAGCTGTAGGTTCTTAACTTTCTTTTTCCAGCATGCTTTTAATTGTTTGATCCGATTTGGGGAGGGGAGATCCTCTTCTCTTCTTTTCAGATCCGAGTTGTTGATGGAATGTTTGGAAAAATGGATCACCATCTATTCATAGAAACGTTCTTCATTTTTTAAATTCATCTGCAAATATCCGTGCAAATCATTTTCCCTCTTTCGAAAGGATGATATATTTTGTGATGTTTCCTAGGCTTCAGTAATTAGCTGCATTCTTTTCTTGATGTTCTTCTCTACAACGGCTCTACACGATGTGAGGAGGCTGGAGGATCCTTTTAACTTGGCTGCAGGGGTAGCAAGCACAGTTTTTTCTAAAGGAATGACAAACTCTGGGGTAGCAATGAAAGCCTCCTCCAATTCCTTGACTCAACCGTTCAGTTTGGAATTCTCCTCTTCAATTCCTCTAATGGAATCATCAAGAGCATCACCGGTTACGTGGTGAAATCAAGAGATTTGGGACGGATGCATTTTCCTAAATTTAATCTCTGTACGAGATTTTCCTTTCTTATTTGTTAAATCTCTCTTTTCAATGATTACACTTTTAGATTGGCTGTGAAAAACAATGCTCTGGAATACGAAGGATTCATCTTCGTAAAAAATGTCAGCCTCAACTATTTCCATTGTGGAACTATGGTTCATCACGTCCGCGGACGGGTGAACTTTGTGCATGTGCTCAATTTCAATTTCAAGATTCATGTGTTCACTTTCAATTTCGGGTTCTTCTGCCTGCCCTACAATGTTTTTTATCTTCTTCATCAGGGGAATATTGTGAGAACTAACAATTTTTGTGCGAGGAGGGTTCTTATATCCTCCTCTGTTTGAAGATTTTTGGGTTTCTTTATTACTGGGGTGGGTCATTGAAGTGATTCTTCGTGATGTCATGCTCTTGGGAGTGTTGACCGGGGACTGGGCACTCTTCGCATCGGATAATTTTTGTCGTTGTCTATACAATTCAGTCGCACTTTGCAATGTCTCTACGTCATAATCATCAGAAGCAGGAGTGTTTTCTTCATTGTCTTTGTCTTCTATCAGGCATCTATGGATAAAAGAGTTTTTAAAGGCAACTGATAGTAAATGTTCTTGAAAAATCCTAATAGGGTCGAACCCTTTTAGCCTTTGAACATATGTTAGGTTCAAGTTCTTGAAAAGGCCTGTGAATTTGTCAATCTTATTGATGTTTCTACACACAAAGTCCCCGACTTTCCAGGGTAGAGGAAGGAACTATTTTTTTCTCTTGTCATGGAAAAGATGCAACTAGTGGTTGTATTTCCTTGCTAGTTCTGTAACAAACATATTGTTCGTGATGTGGCATGGAAGGAAAGCAAGATTTTCCTTGGAGTCAAAGACCATTAGTACACCGTAATTTTCCTTTTGTTCAAGTGTCCCCTTCCTGTCCAAAAATTTGGTCACCCAAACAAACATCCAAGGAGCATCTTTTCCTAACAATAAATCTTTGAAAACTAAGACAAAGTCATTAAAAACCTCATAAAAACAATGGGAGGCCTTGTGCCTCCACAAGGCCTGGTACCATAATGTTACTGGGTCGAATTCATAGTTTATTTTCTTGGACAAAGACATTTTTGGAAATGAACAACAATGCACTATTGTGAAAATAAAGTAGGATGACATATAAAATTTATTTGATTCTTTGACTCGTGATAGTTGGGAACATATTTCAATGGAAATTAGCTTCCCCCAATCGAAAATGAATTGTTCCTTGACTGTGAAGTACAAAATATAAATAACTATATGAGAAATGCCTTTCATGGATTCCTGTCCCATTATTCTTGTAAACAACCAAGCAATTTCTCAAAATGGATTTCTAAAGGAACTGACCTGCAACTTTGTGATATCTTTAGGAACTGTTGTCGGGTCTTCGAGGAAATCGGGTAAGAGGTCCAACCCGTTATCATGTTTTTCTAGGAACTACTTGCAGTCTTGTCCTTTGAAGGTCAATGTTGGATCTGACAATCTTAACATATTGTGGAAGACCTCAGGTGACAAAGAAACGGGAGAATGGTCACGTAGTGGAATAATTATTTGTCTTGAAATATATTTTTTGGCGCACCAAGAGACCACCTCCTTACAGTAAAAAACGTCATGGATGCAACCTGAACGAGTGATTCCAGAGGTCCAAATCACTTCATTATGGGTGGAACAAGATGAATAGTAAGAGTATTCCCTAGACCACTGGAATTTCTTCTCCTCACATCCGAAGATATTCACTGTATCTTCACAGAACTGCTGTCGAGATGCTTCCATAAGTTTACAAGAACGTTTGTTTTCTCCAGATGATGTCTAAAATGAAGAGTTGGTAGGGATAATACAAACCTGCGCAAATCTTGGTCCAAATGTGTGTGAATGGGATATCTCCTCAAGACCTTCACTCATTAATGACAATTTCGACGACTGTTGCATGATGCACTGTTCGCATTAAAGACTAGTAATTGCATACATAGAAGTGCGGACATGGCGGATACGACAATGAGCAATTAAGGATTGGATATTTCCTAAATGGGCCAACATGACGACCCGTGTTTGAGATGAAAAATTGGAAGGGATAATATAACTCTCCACAGATCTTGGATTAATGCGTATTAATGGGAGATCTCCTCGAATGTTTCTCTCATTAATGACAATGTTGACGGTTTCTGCATGGTGAGATGTTAGCATGAAAGGTTATTAATTGCATATTAAGAAAGAAGTAAAAAGGTCATGGGGAAGGGAAAGAGAAATTAAGGAGTGTCTAATTATCGAAAGTAGTCAGGTGGGCTTCAGAATAGGGTTCCAAGGTACAACTGTTGGAGCTGAGGGCCCGAGGGTCAAATTGTATGTCTCAAATTTTTTTGAGTGCAAAACGCATAACACGAAAGAGGGCATGATGGGACAGACATGAGGGAAATTTCTATATCACGAAAGTCCGGGTAATTTTTGCAGGACACAGAACAATGGAAGTGAAAACGTGAGCTCGCCTATCTAGGAACCCGCAATCGAAAAACTAGTTCAAGTATGGAATAGAGAAATGGCTAGGAGGATTCGTTTTCACTAATATATTGAAACTTGTAATATATATCCCATTGCATGGAAAGATATTTTCTGCATGTCTCTGGGCAGAAAAGAGAAAATAAGAGAAGATAAATTAATTTAAATTTGAGGAGTCGAGCTTCATTTAAATTTCACTGTCTTGTCGACGCTTTTGCTTTTTAATGATGATCTGTACGGCTGTTGCATGATGGACTGTTAGCATTAAACCTTGGTTGGGCATAGTAAACAATGACTAAGAATTGGAGATTTTGTGAACCCGCCAACCTAAAGAACCGCGAAAGAGATTCCATGAAATGGGCAAGTATGCAAAGCGGTTGGATAGGCTTCAAAATTAGGGTGACAATGGTTTCCCAGGAGACGTGACTTCCCAAGGGTCAAATTGTATGTCTCGAAAATTGAGCACAAAATGTGTACCATAGAAGTGGGGATGTTATGGGAGTCCGACAGTCAATTTGTATATGGCAGAGGTGTGGGAGATCCCCTCGACTGTTTCACTCATTAATGACATGTTTAAGGTTCATGCATGATGAAGCTTGCCAATTGCATATTCAGAGAAAAGTAGTAAGGTGGCAGGGACATGGAACACCAATTAAGGGATGGCTAATTATCAAAAGCGGCTGGTGACACTTCGAAATAGGGATAGAAGATACAACCAACAGAGGTGAGGGCCCGAAAGTCAAATTGTATCTCTCAGGCGTGTTGACCGCAGAATGTGTAACATAGAAGAGGGCATGATGGTGCATTCCTATGAACAAATTTTATATCGTGGAACTCCGGGTACTGTTTGCTAGTCGAGAAACATTGGAAACAAAATCTTGAGTCTGCCATTTCGGGAACCCGCAATAAAAAAAGTGTCTAAGTATGGAACAGGGAAATAGTAGGCCGGATTCGATACACAGTAAATGTACAAATTCATGGAGATAAAACAAACTTTGGGATAAGTATTGAAATGAATGAAAGACGGCTGGGCTCGTGACAGGGCATTCCAATGGAAAAATTGTATATCGTGGAACTCCGAGAACTGTTTGCAAGTCGCGGAAGATTTGAAACACAATTTTGAGGCCATCGGTCCAGGAACCCGCAATTGAAAAAGTGTCCAAGTATGGAATAGGGAAACGTTGGCCTGGACTTGTTTTCACTAATATATTGAAATTTGTAATAACTTTCCCATTACCTAGCAAGATCTTCTCTGCATGTTTCTGGACAAGTTCTGTAGGGATGGTTAGTCCTTGAAGCTTTTGCTTATTAATGATGATCTTTACGGTTGTTTCATGATGGAATCTTAGCATTAAACCTTTGGTGTTGCATATTTGGAAAGAAGTACAAGCATGGCCAAAACAAGAAACAATGACTAGGAATTGGAGATTTCGTGAACTCGCCAACGCGAGGATCCAAAATAGGGTGACAAGGTCTCCCCAGAAGACGTGAGGCCCCGACGATCAAATTGTAGCCCTCGAAACATTTGAATACATAATGTGTTACATGGAAGAGGGGATGATGTCGGAGTCCAACAGTCAATTTGTATATGGTGGAGGTCTGGGTGCCAATTGTTTCGTAGCAGTGTGTTCAATTGTCACTAGTAAGACGATAATCAATGTATTTTGGGAAGGGTGTGAAGTTAGTTAGTATGGAAGGCAACGCAATATACTTTGAAACATTTGTGAACCCTGGTAGAGTGAATCTTGCAAGTTCGAGGAGTCTACGGTGGAATTGTAGATCACAGAAATTTTGTGTGCAAGATGTATATCACAGAACAAGAAGCAACGAAGTTCGAAAGGGACAACTCGACAACCACAGCCATAAAATTGGCCAAGTATGGAAAGGAACAATGATCGGTCGAATTCATCATGTGAGGATATATATGGATATGAAGATATGTCAGCCCTCCAACCTTGGAACCCACAATCATAGAAAGGTGACTAAGTATATAACCATAAAGTAATAATAAATGGGAAGAAGAAAAGGGAAAAAGGGCTAAGTATCGCACATAACAAAATCTACTGTTCGTCTATTAATCCCAATATTTTCGAACCCCTCATCAGTCCTCACTAGTAAAAGAATAAGTTGCAGATCAAAGAAGTTCTTTGGGTGCAAGATGTATATGAAAGAAAATGGGACATAAGTGTTGGATACCGCAAACCCCCTGGTGGTCAGATAATTGGCTAAGTTTTGAAAGGGACCGCGGTTGGTTGAGCTCATGGTGTGAGGATATAGATAAAGATAAGCATTTTCCAATCCACGAATCCTGGAGGCCGTGATCATAAAGATGCGACTAAATATAGAACCACAAAGGGATAATAGAGGGGGAGAAAACAGGGAAAATTTAAAGAGAAAGTGTTTATATTTATTCCAATAGTATTCATATTAATATATATTAATAGATTATCTCTGGTCCAAATGCAAATCATCTTCCAATTTGTAGGATGTTGTTTTGTTCGCAAATTCCGTTGAAACACATAAGAAATAGAATATATATATATATATATACACACACACATATGACCCACCATTTTTATATGCAAAGATATTATCAAATAGAAGAAGCTGCAATACATGCAAAATATTGAACAAGAACATGACATCAACACTTGAGATTCCTTGTTGTAATAGAGTCATTAATTCATTTTATTTATGGGACCCCGAAGAATCAAAGCAAGATGATTCCTCCCATTTGTTTCTTTAAGTATAGGGCAGGCACCACATAAGTATGGACTATGACAAATTATTTTTCCATGTAAAATGTAAGGATCGAACATAGTGGCCTTTATTTAAATAGAAGTGTTGGGTAGCAGAAAGAAAAGATTGTCGTCCATGTTTAACGACACACACAAAAGAGTACAAAATAAAATAAAAAACAACACCAGAGTTTGGAAAACATCATACAAAAAAATCAAATATTCTATATTCAAATAAACTGGGTTACAAAATACAGCTGATATTATTTTCCATAATTACTGTGATTGGGCCCGTCGCCGAAAAAAAAAAAAAAATATGTACAATAATGAAGCTTGTTGACAATCTTTTATAGATTTTAACTTGACCATCAAGTGCTTGATTCATAAAAAACAATGAGTTGAATATCAATTTCGGGTCTTGGAATTCATTGGTACTGCCAACTAGATCTATCCCAACTTTTTGAATAGCTCGTCTCTTCTAGATATGGCCTGCCTGCATTGGCTGGGTATTCAACATTCCATACTTTTCTAAGTGTTAATTTCCCTCTATTGTCGAAAAATTGGGGTTTAAGGTGCCTTCCTTGTAATGTTCCTGATCATTGACATCTGAGACAACTTACATATGTGATTCATGCCCAATTAAAAGATGATGGAGTGGTTTTATGTGATGTTAGATTTGGGGGAAACAAATCATGTTAGCTAACAAAAGATGAGACAAAAAAATAAAAATTCAAGTACATTGTGACTGTTATTCTCCCTATATTCGATCACCTGTTTGGTTGAAAAGCCTTCTTGAATATTTGCATGTTGAAATTCTTTGTTTTATTACTGTAAATTGGAAGGGGCGTCCAAGCCAACTGCAAAATGTTCCTCTGTGGAAGTACACAACTTCTTCCAACAACACAGATATGGAAAGTGTATCAAACATTGCAGGTCACATCAAAATACATATTTCATCATAGGAGTGGTAGACATGGCGGGCCACAAAATGGTCTGGAATGTTCGGAAGTGACGCCAAATATTACTCCATGCCCAGATACACTCAGAAGGAAATTATAAAATTGGATACCCACGAACGTGAGAAATTGTATGTGCGTTTGAATCAACATTATAAAATTACAGAACGTTTTATGCCAAAGTTGTAACAGACTTGATAGACAACTAGTTTCTATGTCAAAGAGTGTTGAGCGACCTCTGGATGTAGTAACAGACTTGGCATACAATCAAATTCCAATATCTACTGATACTAATGTCAAGTGCAAGAAGTCGTGATCGTAGGCTCCAAGTAGTTTCACCTTTAGGCATCCACACTGGCGGTGACCCTAGGCTCCATATAGCTTCGTCTTTGAACATTGACATTGGTGGTGGCAATGGGAATAGTGATATTGACTGCACTGCGACATTGCAATGAAAAAGTAGGGTTGTCATTGTCAAAGCACTTATACTGCAGGAGTGTTAGGCTTGCAAAGAACATCAACTTTAGTGTTGCTTTGTCACGACAACTACAATGTTGCTTTGAGTCCATAAATCTTTGGACGTTGGGTGTATTGTACGATAATGAACTTGACATTAGGCACATGTCAGACATCTATTATCTAACATTGTAGTTTTAATTAAATTTTCATATTCGACGACGACTCAATTGCATTGGCACAAACAATATTAATTGTGTGATTAATTAACATCCTTGAAATAAGTTAATCCCAAACAACGCCTAAAAATTTTCGAACAAACGTGTATTCAAAAAATACATTGTTCTATATTTAAAAAAAATAAGAAATTGTAGGTGGAAACAAATTTGGAATACACCACTACATTAAGGTCTCTTCTAAAGAATGAAATAAAATGATTACATGAAGGTGGTAGTAAAAGGCGATTTTCAAAAACCAAATCAATACTTGAATAGGTGAAACTTCTTGCAGAAGGTGGTAGTATAAAGTAATCCCCAGAAAGTGTTGCAAAGTTCATAATCCATAATTCCTTCCCATTAAATTTTCCCAGTTACATGTCGATGCATACATTATAATGTTTTGAGAGCGACGTTCCCTGGTTATATACCCACCTTCAAGTAGGAGGAGAATATTCATGCAAAGAGGGCCAAGCTCATAGACCCAGATGTAACCATATGCATAGGAATAGTAAAACAAATTGTGCAGTGGCGATAGAAAGTTGATTGTATGTGGAGTCTGTTACTACATCCAGACGACAGTGAATTTTTTTTGACAAAGAATATGACCTTTTGTCAAGTCTGTTACCACACCCAAAAGTAGCTCAACAAACTTTGCAGTATAAACTTCTGTAATTTTTGGATGTCGATTCAACCACCCATATAGTTTCTCATACTCGCAACGATCCAAATTCATAATTTCCTTCTAAATATATTCGTGAATGGATTAATATTTCACACCATTTCTGAATATTACAGACCATTTTGCAAGCCACGGTATGTGTGACTCCTCTGACAAAAGATAAATTCTTGTGTGGTCTGCAGAATTTGATACACTTGCCAAATCTGTGTTGTTGGAAGAAAATATATACTTCAACAAAGGAGCATTTTGCAAATGACCTGAAAGTCTCTTCCAAATCTGCAAGATACCTTCAACAAAGGAGCATTTTGCAAATGACCTGAAAGTCTCTTCCAAATCTGCAAGATACCACTACAAGATACCAGATATATAAAATATGCAGAACAGAAACGAAATGCTAGAAATAACAGAATAACAGTGAAATATCCAGCATAATCTTCACAATACACAGAAATGATA
>JZKD02S1958897.1:47875-65879 GCA_000966675.3 Picea glauca | reverse complement strand
CACCCCCACACCCCCTGCCCAATCCCATGACTACTGCAGTCACACCTCGTTAGAACCCCCAGATCCAACATAAGCCGTAGACCCACATGCTGTCATACCACACTCTGTAGACCCTATCGACCACTTCCGCAGACCCAATCGTCTAGTCAAGGTTAGACTATACAGATACCCCCATCATCATAAAACAAAAATAGAAAGATTAGTCCAAGACTTGTTAAAATGTGGTGTTATCACAAAAAGTAGAAGCCCGTATGCAACCCCAGTTGTATTAGTACAAAAGAAAGATGGCTCCTTCAGATTATGCATAGATTATCGTGGGCTTAACAAGATAAAAATCAAGAATAAATTCCCCATTCCTTTCATCGATGAAATGTTGGATGAACTTCATGGAGCCAGATTTTTTTCAAAACTTGATTTGAGATCGGGATATTAACAGATTAGTGTAAGATTAGAAGATGTACCCAAGACCATTTTCCATACTCACAAAGGAAACTACGAATTCAAGGTGATGCCCTTTGGGCTAACTAATTCCCCCGCTACCTTCCAAGAAACTATGAATGAACTATTTCATCCACACCTAAGAAAATATGTCTTAGTATTCTTTGACGACATTCTGGTGTATAGCAAAACATGGAGGGAACACATAAATCATTTGGGACAAGTATTGTCTATTCTAGAAAAAAATCAATTATATGAAAAAGTGTCAAAACATACATTTGGCAAGGAGGAAGTAGTGTATATCGGTCACATTATATCCAAAAAGGGAGTCAAGGTAGATCCAAATAAAATCAAAGCAATTACAGAATGGCCCAGGACAAAGAGTATATCTAAGTTAGGAGGATTTTTAGGCTTGGCAGGATACTATCGAAGATTCATCAAAAACTATGCTCATCTAACTTCCCCCCTAACAAATCTCCTAAAGAAAAACTCCTTCCAATGGAATGAAGAATCTGAAAAATGTTTTGAAAATTTAAAGAAAATTATGTCCACAACCCCCATGTTAGATACACCTGACTTTTCAAAACCCTTCATAATTGAATGTGATGCTTTAGGTTTTGGGATCGGAGCAGTCTTGATGCAAAATGGACACCTAATAGCATTTGAAAGAAGGAAACTAAAAAAAAACGAATTCTTACATTCCACATACAATAAATAAATGCTTGCAATCATGCATGCATTAACCAAATGGCGGCAATATCTCTTGGGAATCAAGTTCTTGATACGTACAAATCATAATAGCCTATAATATTTGTTACAACAAAAAACATTGATTACTGGACAAAATATATGGATAGAAAAAATTGCCACATTTGATATGGAGATATTACATAAGAGAGAGAAAGATAACATAGTGGTTGATGCCCTCTCACAAAAAGATGAAGAGGCACAAGTTTGTGTAGTATCAATAGCAATTCCAGAATGGTTGAACGGAATTTGAATTGAATATGCCAAAAACACAGAGACATGTTCCATAATCAATGATTTAACCCAATACCCAAATTTTGAATGGAAGAATGACATCTTATGGTATAAGGGAAGAATTTATTTGAATACCAATTCAAAATTTAAAACCAAGGTACTTCAAGAAGCTCATGATTGTCTGGCTGCATGTCACGTTGGATTTTTCAAAACATATTATAATGCTCGTCAATCATTCTTTTGGAAAAGGGATGATGAAGAATCATAATATTTATTTATTTATTTGTAATCATCCATTATTTATTTATCTATCAATATATTTATTATTCCAATTTCGTAGCTCTTTGTTTATTTATTACATAAATTCTGGGAAATTTAAATGTTGGAACAATGAACAATTTGATACACAGTAATTGTTGGTGTGGTGTTGGTATTTTTTGGATTGTTTTTAGCACAGAGTTATGATTATTGATTACTTAATTTGTTTTATGAACAATATCCATTCACTTCTGTGCCATTCTCTCACTTTTTCGCACATTACGAATCCCCTCACATTCCCAGATTCACTTTGCACGCCTGTTCTTAAAATTAAATTATAATTAGTGGAAACTCTGTTTTATAACAACTAAAGGATGACACAGATATGGGTTATAGTTGATATGTTTTGTTATTACAACACAGTTAATTGTTTAATGATTTGTTGAGCAGTAATCATGATTTACTCCCTTTCATTTTATCAATTTTCGCTCAATACAACCCCCTTAGATATCCCAGAACCCTTATTCACCCCCTGCTCATTGACAAGTATTAAATGAATTTTATGGATCAGATTGCATGGGTCTGATGTATCATTGAGAGAAACTTTGTTTCATATTTAAAGAGATGTCATGTATGGTTTGTTTAAGAAGCTAGTTTCTAATAAGCGTTGCATACGTGAATGAGTTTCTTCAGCAGAGAAAGCCATGGCTGAAATAACAGGGGAAGAGGAAATTGGAAGAGAGGCCCTAGAAGGCCAAGATTTTCGATACATTTTGATGCAGATACACAAGAGTTAAACCATCTCTTCTAAGCTAGATTTTTCAACTGGATTGGACAAGGGGTAGTCCAACCTAGGCTAGAAATACCTCCCTTCCAACCCCAGCTTGTCCCTAGTATCCCAATCCCCCCCTCATGTCTCATTACAACCTGAAGTCCCTGAAAATGACGGATGGCAAGAGATTGTCCACCCAACAGTCTCCCAACATCGTGGCTGGCCCAATTTGTCTCTACCTGCTCCTCCTCCACCGGTTAACCCAATTGTCCAAGTTTCCCCTGCACACTCACCTTTACAGTCTTCCCACGCAAGAAAGAGACTCAAAACCGAATCCCACCATGCACATGATAAAGGAAAACTTGTTGTTGCCCCCTCCTCTCCCTCAAGTGATTCCTCCAAATCTGTTTCATCCCGCATGCACTTGAGAGATGAATGCTTTCATGTTATCAGTGAGATCAAGCCTAAAGGATTCACACAACCTAAGGCTAATTCATAGAAATCAAAGGGAGACAACAAGAACAAAGGGAAAATTGCCTCCCAAAGTGGCAAATATGGTTTTTGAGTATATTTATTTATTGATTGTTNGGCTGCATGTCACGTTGGATTTTTCAAAACATATTATAATGCTCGTCAATCATTCTTTTGGAAAAGGGATGATGAAGAATCATAATATTTATTTATTTATTTGTAATCATCCATTATTTATTTATCTATCAATATATTTATTATTCCAATTTCGTAGCTCTTTGTTTATTTATTACATAAATTCTGGGAAATTTAAATGTTGGAACAATGAACAATTTGATACACAGTAATTGTTGGTGTGGTGTTGGTATTTTTTGGATTGTTTTTAGCACAGAGTTATGATTATTGATTACTTAATTTGTTTTATGAACAATATCCATTCACTTCTGTGCCATTCTCTCACTTTTTCGCACATTACGAATCCCCTCACATTCCCAGATTCACTTTGCACGCCTGTTCTTAAAATTAAATTATAATTAGTGGAAACTCTGTTTTATAACAACTAAAGGATGACACAGATATGGGTTATAGTTGATATGTTTTTTTATTATAACACGGTTAATTGTTTAATGATTTGTTGAGCAATAATCACGATTTACTCCCTTTCATTTTATCAATTTTCGCTCAATACAACCCCCTTAGATATCCCAGAACCCTTATTCACCCCCTGCTCATTGACAAGTATTAAATGAATTTTATGGATCGGATTGCATGGGTCTGATGTATCAGTGAGAGAAACTTTGTTTCATATTTAAAGAGATGTCATGTATGGTTTGTTTAAGAAGCTAGTTTCTAATAAACGTTGCATACGTGAATGAGTTTCTTCAGCAGAGAAAGCCATGGCTGAAATAACAGGGGAAGAGGAAATTGGAAGAGAGGTCCTAGAAGACCAAGATTTTCGATACATTTTGATGCAGATACACAAGAGTTAAACCATCTCTTCTAAGATAGATTTTTCAACTGGATTGGACAAGGGGTAGTCCAACCTAGGCCAGAAATACCTCCCTTCCAACCCCAGCTTGTCCCTAGTATCCCAATTCCCCTCTCATGTCTCATTACAACCTGAAGTCCCTGAAAATGACGGATGGCAAGAGATTGTCCACCCAGCAGTCTCCCAACATCGTGGCTGGCCCAATTTGTCTCTACCTGCTCCTCCTCCACCAGTTAACCCAATTGTCCAAGTTTCCCCTGCACACTCACCTTTACAGTCTTCCCACGCAAAAAAGAGACTCAAAACCGAATCCCACCATGCACATGATAAAGGAAAACTTGTTGCTTCCCCCTCCTCGCCCTCAAGTGATTCCTCCAAATCTGTTTCATCCCGCATGCACTTGAGAGATGACTGCTCTCATGTTATCAGTGAGATCAAGCCTAAAGGCTTCACACAACCTAAGGCTAATTCATAGAAATCAAAGGGAGACAACAAGAACAAAGGGAAAATTGCCTCCCAAAGTGGCAAATATGGTTTTTGAGTATATTTATTTATTGATTGTTGAGAACAGTTGACTACTGATTTTTTTGGACATCACACTATTTTTGGATATGGTTTAAAATATCATTGATATTAATTTTCAAATTATGAGAATGATGATGGGATTCACAAGGAGGGATGTATTTTATTGATTGACTAGTTGTGTTTATTTTTGTTAAGAAACAAAAGGGAGTCACAAGGGGTCCCACCTACTAGTTATTATTTATTAAAGGCCCTTATTATTATTATATTAATTCTTCCCCTAAACTAAAAGTTAGTTGAGTTTTAGTTAACTTAACTAAAAGAGGTAGTTTAACTACTTCAACTAATTTTTATTGCTTAAAGGCAAAAAGAGAAGGAAGAACAAGAGGATAATATAAGGAGAAAGCATACTAAGGTATGCTCTTGAGTTTTATTGAGATAGTTTAGTTTTCATTCATTATTTAATTCATTGAAAGACTAATTCTCTTTTATAACAACAGGGTCCTATTGTAGACAACAAGATTCAAGACCGAATTGCATCATTCAGACACTTGTTTTTTAGAGGTGTTGATCTATCTTTGATAGTCTGTGTAGACTTGTTTGTTTATGAATTAAATTTCATGACTGATAAATGATATTGTGCAGAGTCGAGTGGGAAACAATCTGTGGCAAGCAGATCCAAATTTTAAATTTCAGTTTTTACTTTCTGTCAGAAGTCCTTTTGTATGGTTTTCATCGGGGACATATAAGTTTGACTTTGGTCCAAACTCCCTCATGGATTTTTGTAAAGAGAATGATTCTATTAATTTCTTGGAATGAAATAAGCAATTGTTATTCTGTCTCATTTGTGTTAAATTGTGACTTGGTATTTTTTCTTTTGTCTCCACATTTACTTTTTCATCTATTATATTCAGAAAATTATATAAAATGTTGAATTTTTCAGCAATCTTTTATTTATAAAAAATCAGCCTAAGCCCTTGTAACTAATACTTGTGGATTAGGAAACAAATTTTGAGGCTATAAACATAGGGTGATATTCTTGTCTATCTTGCCTTAGCCAAGCGAGGTCTGAAAATGCTTGAGTAAGATTATTTCATATCTTTTCCTCAACATTTATTTGGCGACCATACTGGGGAGATATTCCATATCTCTCTGGTTGATTTTTATGCTTGATTATCATTGAATATATCTACTTTTCTAATTTTGATTCTTTGACTGTTTCATTTCTTAATTATTGTTCCTATTGCAAGGTAGCCTAATATTGATTTTGGTCTTCAAGATCAGACCAACATTGCTTTAAACTTGTTTAATACCATCTTGGACACTGCTAATACCTGGGTTGATCTTAATCACTCATGGGCAACAATTGAACAAGACATAATTTCCCAAGAAAGTTTGGAATCTAGGAAAAGGTATCTTAGGAATCATCCATAACCTTCTTTTTCCTTCAGTTTTGATCTTCTTTTCATGTTCTTGGACCCTCATTTTTCTAGGATAAGAATAGGTTTATCACCGGAAATTAATCCTGTTGCTGAAATAGGAAGAAGGAACGTTGTGTTATCCACCCAACAAAGTTCTCTAAGGAGAACCTTGTTTGATTCATCTAGTTCATCTTTCTCTCCCTTACCTATCATTCACAAGATGGAATCTAGTGGTGGCTCTATTGGCACTGGAGGTGCTTCTTCATCTCAGTCTTTAGCTTCGTCAGTGATTGGTAGCTCATATAGTCACCAAGTCCCTTTTCAATCTACCACAAACCCCGCCAAAGTCATTAAAAAGTATGGGATTTTTCATTTTGAAGAAGATGCTACAACCACCCCGTGGTATGTTTCCTCCCCTCTTAACCTATCACCTGCTACTTGCCCACTTCCTAAATTCAAAGAGAATCTCCCTAGGTTTTTAGGGAATAACACTATCACTATGAATGAACACTTGGTGACATTTTCTAATGCCTGTCACAACATAGGAGCCAATGACAACGATACTCGTATGCACTTATTTGTGAATTCCCTTGAAGGGAAGGTTGCAGTTGATTTCTTCGATCTCCCTCCTAATATTTTATCTACTTAGGAGGAGTTGGTCTACTAGTTCAAATCTACCTATGGGCAATCCAAAATCCCAGCCGAGCAGTTACGGGAATACAATAACATCACTTATAAGGATGGTGAGACTATCAAGTCCTTCAACTTGCATTTCACCAAGTTATACAATCAAATCCCTGAACTCAATCGACCTCAGAACCAAGCTGCTTTCATGCATTATTATAATGCATTACCTTCCCGCTATCATCATAGGCTTGAGGAAAAATCCATTGATAACCTCGGTTCCGCTCTGCATACTTGTTTAGAGTATGAAGAATAGATTGAAAGAACATGCCTTCCTAAGGGAGACTCGGTTAAAGAGATAGACATGTCCACCCTATTACATCTTGGACAAGACATGAATAATCGAATGATATCATATGAGTGAAAAGTAAATGTCTCCTCTCTTACACCTGGAGCTTCATCTTCTTCTGCACCCTCCTTTAGAAATTTGAATGAAAATAATTTTCATCCTAAAGCTATCATGCCTCGTAGTTGGTGTAAATTTTGCGAGGAATGCCATGAGGAAAGTGCCTGTGAGGTAAAGAAGAATGCCAGAGATAAAATCTTTGGTAAGAGACATGAAACTACCATTGTTTTCCTAGACTTTGCAGAGCTAGAAGATGTCATGATCATAAATACTAGGAATAAATCCTATGCTCCCAGAAGAAAATATGATCCTCGCCGCACTTCTTCTAGCCCAAGCTCATCCTCACCAGCTGGTACTATTTAGGTTCCTAAGGCTCCTGATATTCAAGGAACTGCCTCCCCTCTCCCCTCTTCCAAATACAACATTCTTAATCAGTTGGCCAACATCAAAGAAGATGCAACCCTTTTGGACATGGTTGTCATCCCTGAACAACAAAAGCATCTAAAAAANTTCACACAACCTAAGGCTAATTCATAGAAATCAAAGGGAGACAACAAGAACAAAGGGAAAATTGCCTCCCAAAGTGGCAAATATGGTTTTTGAGTATATTTATTTATTGATTGTTGAGAACAGTTGACTACTGATTTTTTTGGACATCACACTATTTTTGGATATGGTTTAAAATATCATTGATATTAATTTTCAAATTATGAGAATGATGATGGGATTCACAAGGAGGGATGTATTTTATTGATTGACTAGTTGTGTTTATTTTTGTTAAGAAACAAAAGGGAGTCACAAGGGGTCCCACCTACTAGTTATTATTTATTAAAGGCCCTTATTATTATTATATTAATTCTTCCCCTAAACTAAAAGTTAGTTGAGTTTTAGTTAACTTAACTAAAAGAGGTAGTTTAACTACTTCAACTAATTTTTATTGCTTAAAGGCAAAAAGAGAAGGAAGAACAAGAGGATAATATAAGGAGAAAGCATACTAAGGTATGCTCTTGAGTTTTATTGAGATAGTTTAGTTTTCATTCATTATTTAATTCATTGAAAGACTAATTCTCTTTTATAACAACAGGGTCCTATTGTAGACAACAAGATTCAAGACCGAATTGCATCATTCAGACACTTGTTTTTTAGAGGTGTTGATCTATCTTTGATAGTCTGTGTAGACTTGTTTGTTTATGAATTAAATTTCATGACTGATAAATGATATTGTGCAGAGTCGAGTGGGAAACAATCTGTGGCAAGCAGATCCAAATTTTAAATTTCAGTTTTTACTTTCTGTCAGAAGTCCTTTTGTATGGTTTTCATCGGGGACATATAAGTTTGACTTTGGTCCAAACTCCCTCATGGATTTTTGTAAAGAGAATGATTCTATTAATTTCTTGGAATGAAATAAGCAATTGTTATTCTGTCTCATTTGTGTTAAATTGTGACTTGGTATTTTTTCTTTTGTCTCCACATTTACTTTTTCATCTATTATATTCAGAAAATTATATAAAATGTTGAATTTTTCAGCAATCTTTTATTTATAAAAAATCAACCTAAGCCCTTGTAACTAATACTTGTGGATTAGGAAACAAATTTTGAGGCTATAAACATAGGGTGATATTCTTGTCTATCTTTCCTTAGCCAAGCGAGGTTTGAAAATGCTTGAGTAAGATTATTTCATATCTTTTCCTCAACATTTATTTGGCGACCATACTGGGGAGATATTCCATATCTCTCTGGTTGATTTTTATGCTTGATTATTATTGAATATATCTACTTTTATAATTTTGATTCTTTGACTGTTTCATTTCTTAATTATTGTTCCTATTGCAAGGCAGCCTAATATTTAGTTTGGTCTTCAAGATCAGACCAACATTGCTTTAAACTTGTTTAATACCATCTTAGACACTGCTAATACCCGGGTTGATCTTAATCACTCATGGGCAACAATTGAACAAGACATAATTTCCCAAGAAAGTTTGGAATCTAGGAAAAGGCATATTAGGAATCATCCATAACCTTCTTTTTCCTTCAATTTTTATCTTCTTTTCATGTTCTTGGACCCTCATTTTTCTAGGAGAAGAACAGGTTTATCACCGGAAATTAATCCTGTTGCTGAAATAGGAAGAAGGAACGTTGTGTTATCCACCCAACAAAGTTCTCTAAGGAGAACCTTGTTTGATTCATCTAGTTCATCTTTCTCTCCCTTACCTATCATTCACAAGATGGAATCTAGTGGTGGCTCTATTGGCACTGGAGGTGCTTCTTCATCTCAGTCTTTAGCTTCGTCAGTGATTGGTAGCTCATATAGTCACCAAGTCCCTTTTCAATCTACCACAAACCCCGCCAAAGTCATTAAAAAGTATGGGATTTTTCATTTTGAAGAAGATGCTACAACCACCCCGTGGTATGTTTCCTCCCCTCTTAACCTATCACCTGCTACTTGCCCACTTCCTAAATTCAAAGAGAATCTCCCTAGGTTTTTAGGGAATAACACTATCACTATGAATGAACACTTGGTGACATTTTCTAATGCCTGTCACAACATAGGAGCCAATGACAACGATACTCGTATGCACTTATTTGTGAATTCCCTTGAAGGGAAGGTTGCAGTTGATTTCTTCGATCTCCCTCCTAATATTTTATCTACTTAGGAGGAGTTGGTCTACTAGTTCAAATCTACCTATGGGCAATCCAAAATCCCAGCCGAGCAGTTACGGGAATACAATAACATCACTTATAAGGATGGTGAGACTATCAAGTCCTTCAACTTGCATTTCACCAAGTTATACAATCAAATCCCTGAACTCAATCGACCTCAGAACCAAGCTGCTTTCATGCATTATTATAATGCATTACCTTCCCGCTATCATCATAGGCTTGAGGAAAAATCCATTGATAACCTCGGTTCCGCTCTGCATACTTGTTTAGAGTATGAAGAATAGATTGAAAGAACATGCCTTCCTAAGGGAGACTCGGTTAAAGAGATAGACATGTCCACCCTATTACATCTTGGACAAGACATGAATAATCGAATGATATCATATGAGTGAAAAGTAAATGTCTCCTCTCTTACACCTGGAGCTTCATCTTCTTCTGCACCCTCCTTTAGAAATTTGAATGAAAATAATTTTCATCCTAAAGCTATCATGCCTCGTAGTTGGTGTAAATTTTGCGAGGAATGCCATGAGGAAAGTGCCTGTGAGGTAAAGAAGAATGCCAGAGATAAAATCTTTGGTAAGAGACATGAAACTACCATTGTTTTCCTAGACTTTGCAGAGCTAGAAGATGTCATGATCATAAATACTAGGAATAAATCCTATGCTCCCAGAAGAAAATATGATCCTCGCCGCACTTCTTCTAGCCCAAGCTCATCCTCACCAGCTGGTACTATTTAGGTTCCTAAGGCTCCTGATATTCAAGGAACTGCCTCCCCTCTCCCCTCTTCCAAATACAACATTCTTAATCAGTTGGCCAACATCAAAGAAGATGCAACCCTTTTGGACATGGTTGTCATCCCTGAACAACAAAAGCATCTAAAAAANCTCGGTTCTACTCTGCATACTTGTTTAGAGTATGAAGAATAGCTTGAAAGAACATGCCTTCCTAAGGGAGACTCGGTTAAAGAGATAGACATGTCCACCCTATTACAACTTGGACAAGACATGAATAATCGAATGATATCATATGAGTGAAAAGTAAATGTCTCCTCTCTTACACCTGGAGCTTCATATTCTTCTGCACCCTCCTTTAGAAATCTGAATGAAAATAATTTTCATCCTAAAGCTATCATGCCTCCTAGTTGGTGTAAATTTTGTGAGGGACTCCATGAGGAAAGTACCTGTGAGGTAAAGAAGAATGCCAGAGATAAAATATTTGGTAAGAGACATGAAACTACCATTGTTTTCCTAGACTTTGCAGAGCTAGAAGATGTCATGATCATAAATACTAGGAATAAATCCTATGCTCCCAGAAGCAAATATGATCCTCCCCGCACTTCTTCTAGCTCAAGCTCATCCTCACCAGCTGGTACTATTCAGGTTCCTAAGGCTCCTGATAGTCAAGGAACTACCTCCCCTCTCCCCTCTTCCAAATACAACATTCTTAATCAGTTGGCCAACATCAAAGAAGATGCAACCCTTTTGGACATGGTTGTCATCCCTGAACAACAAAAGCATCTAAAAAATTTCATGGAAGGAAAATATTTCGTTGTAGCCAACCTCTCTAAGGAGGTAGATGAAGATGATTCGTCTATAAATAAAGTAAGTGTACATAAATTTAGATACCCTGTAAAAAAAAACCTGTTTTATATTTATGTAAATATTATGGATAAGATTGCCCATTGTTGCCTCATTGACGACAGTTGGGGTCCAAGTGTAATGTCAAAGATTATTATTGAAGAGCTAGGCTTGTCTTGTACAAATGAAAATGAAAGAATCATGCTCTCTTATAATTGTATACAACAAATGACCATAGGTGAAATCAAGGACGTAACCTTGGTTTTGTGTGTGCACCTTGAAATAAGGACAACCCTTAATATTCAGGTAATCGATATGTGAGTAAGTAACTACTCGATAATCCTAGGAATAGATTGGAAATCTTTGACAGGTGGATACCTCTCACTCGAAGAGACACACTTATCCATTCCTTGAAATGGTAAAAAAATCATAGTGCTCAGAGAGGGGAGAATTTAACCTTAGATAGAAAGTGTCCCACAACCTAATGTGAATTATATCGAGGAGGACCTAGGAGTGCATTCCATATTTTTCAAGGAGGACAACACTGCCTTGGCACAAATCGACTTAGACGATGGGATGTGGCATATGCACTTTGATGGTTCATTCTCTAATCAAGGAAACAAAGCTGGTATTATCTTGTACTCTCCTATGAGAAAAAATCACAACTTTTCCTATAGGTTAGAGTTTGCTTGCACAAACAATGTCACTGAACTCGAAGCATTACTGTTAGACATTGAACATTCCTATAACCTGGGTTGTGGTCACCTTACAATTTTTGGGGATTCTGAGCTTGTTGTGAACCTTGTACGTAATATATACTCTCCTAGCAACAATTTAATGAAACACTACACCCAAACTGTTTGGGCACTTATCTTGAACCTATTATATTTCAACATCACTCATGTTAAAAGGGAATTGAACTCAATGGTTGATCGGTTAACTATTTTTGCAGCCTCTCCTAATCGACAACTTCTGCCACAATAACCTGATTGTACTTTTCAATCTCTGTATCGTCCACATATCCCTGACAATATAGAGACATGGAAGGTCTTCCCTAGTGATGAAAGCATCTGTTCTTTCATTCAAAATAAACCTTATAAGCCTAAAGAAATTATATCAATAGAAGATAACAAGATTCCTAAAGGATTGACTCCTCTAGAAAGTTCATTTTCATCGAGTGATGTAGGTGAAAAAGAGAAACATGAAGAAGAGGAGTTGAAAAGGAAAGTGGGTGAAACCATTTCCTTGAACATTGGAACACCCGAGTCTCCAACGAATGTTAAAATAGGTGCCCAATGTTCCGATGAAGAAAAATTGAAGTTCCCCAAACTGCTTAGTGAATTTAAAGGTGTTTTTGCTTGGTCTTATGAGGATATTCATGGTTTTGATCTTGCTCATATACAACATGCCATTCCTATCAAGTAGGTCATAAAATTGGTCAGGAAAAAAAAAGACCCATTAACCCTGTGCTGGAATAAACTATTCGAAAGGAGTTGGAAAAACTCTTGAAGGCTGGGATTGTCTTTTCGGTTAAGTATTCAAAATGGGTTTCTAATTTGGTTCCCGTTCAGAAAACAAATGGTAAAATAAGATTATGCATAGATTTCCATGCATTGAATCAAGCTAGTATAAAAGATCACTTTCCTCTCCATAATATGGAAATGATTTTGCAATAGGTTGCAGGGTCACAGATGATGTCCTTACTTGACAATTTTTCTGGTTACAATCAAATCAAGGTAGAAAGGAAAAATAAAAATAAAACCATTTTTATTACTCGTTGAGGCACTTTTTCTTATGAACGTATGCCTTTTGGCTTATCCAATGTAGGTGCCACTTTTCAAAGAGATATGAAAATAGATTTTGACGATTTGATCGGCAAGATTATTCATATCTATCTTGATGACTTAACTGTGTACTCTAAAAACCAATCAGATCATTTTGGTCATATTAAAGAGTTATCATGCAATGAAATCCTTCTAAGTCTATTTTCGGCATTACCAAGGGAAATCTCCTTGGACACATTATCTCTGATTCAATATAAGCATTGATCCTAAGAGGATCGCTGCTATCCTAAATTTGCCTGCTCCCACTTCCAAGAAGGAGGTTCAAGCTTTTATGGGGGTTATTAACTTTGGCTATAGGTTTGTTCCTGATTTTGCTATAATGGTCAAGCCAATTCATAATCTTCTTAAGCAAGATCGTTCCTTTTCTTGGACAGATGATGTCAAAAATGATTTTGTAGGGATCAATAAAGAAATAAGTTTTGCACTGATTCTGGCGAAGCCAAATTTTGAGAAGGAATTTATGATATACACTAATTCCACAGAGGAATCATTTTTTGTTATCCTCATGCAAGGTGATGACCAAGGTAACGAAAAACCAATGGCTTACATGAGTCAAATCTTGTCCGATGATGAGTTTAAATATTCTTTTATTGAAAAACATGCTTTCACTCTTGTTAAAGTTGTTGAAAAATTTATCCACTTCATCTTAGGTAAGCATACGTTGGTAAAAGTCCCTTTACCCACTATCAAGTTTTTTCTCTCACAGACTTATCTTTCAGGGAAGCTTTCACATTGGCTTGCCAAGATCCAGGAGCATGATTTAACTATCATGATTTCTACCACCATCAAGGGACGTGACTTAGCCCTTCACTTAACTCAGTATGATGAAACTAGTGAATAAATTGATGAACATGATAGTTCTCTATCATCACTGTTCTACATTGATAATCAAATCCTTCCCGTGTCTGAACATCCTTGGTATAAAAATTTGGTTTACTATTTTCAAAATCAAAGATGTCAAGATAACTTAGACACTCATCAAAGAATAAGGCTCCGTCTCAAATCTACTAGATACGCCATTATAGGAGACTTCTTGTTTAGAATATCTGTTGATGGTATGTAGCTTCGCTATGTAAACAATGAGGAAGCACAAAAACTATTGCAAGAAATTCATGGTTCTCCAAATTTTGTTATTCACATAGGAGATCATTTTCCTGCTAAAACCATTGCTTTTAATATTATTATAAAAAGATACTATTGGCCTTCAATCTTTCACGATTCTTATTTTTTTTAGAGATCTTGTGACAAGTGCCAAAAAATTGTTGGGAAAGAACGCCTTTCAGCCATGTCGTTACAACCTGTCCTCCTGGACTTTCCTTTTTCAAAATGGGGATTAGACTTTATTGGTCCTATTAATCCTTTGCCTTCAACAGGACAAGTCTTTATCTTGACATCCATAGAATATTTTACAAAATGGGTTGAAGTTGTTCTGCTTAAACATTCAACAGATGAGTAGGTGATCTATTTCCTTGAAAATAACATTTTTTTCAGATTTGGTCTTCCTTTGGAGATTATTACAGATAATGGCCCCGCTTTTATTTCTGCTAAGTTGACCCAATTTTTAGCTAAGTTGGGGGTTAAAATTTTTACCTCATCATCTTATTACCCCCAAGGGAATGGGCAGGCCAAGTATACCAACAAGAATATGGTGAGAATTATCAAAATGATCATCCAAGATAAACCTCATCAATGGCACACTCTCCTCACTTACGCCCTTTGGGAAGATCGAACTACCACCAAGGTGAGCATTGGTTGCACTCCTTTCCATCTTGTTTATGGTCAAGAAGCCATTATACCTACTGAGCTGGAACTTTATTCCTCAAGGTTAATGCTACAGGTCAAAGAATTAAATTCTTCTGATGTTTCTCAAAGGATGAATGCACTCCTGGCTTTAGAGGAGAAAATGACGTTTTCCTTGGGGAATATAAAGAGAAGACAACAGACTGTTAAAAAATATTTCAACAAGAGTGTCAAAACTGTTAAATTTAAAGTCAATGAGAAAGAACTATTGTGGGATTCAACTCATGCTGATAGGGTAAGACATTCAAAGTTTCAAAAATTATGGTTGGGTCCTTTCAAGATCATTTTTTTCTTAGGTGCAAATTCTTACATTCTAAAGGATTTACAAGAGAGATTGTTTTCCTACAACACTAATGGTTCTCACTTAAAACATTACGTGGAACCAACTTGAAGAGTTTAACGCTGTTTGGATTGTTCTGTATTTTAGTAGTTGTCAATTCTACTTTCATTTTAGTAGTTTTCATTTCTGTCATTTCAATTCTGATTTCATTTTAGTAGTTTCCATTTTTTCTATTTTCATTTCTGTCATTTCATTTCTGTTTTTTTCAATTTTGTTGTTTCATTTATGTTATGACATTTCTCGCTTTTTGTTCTTTTGATTTCAATTTTTATCAAAAATAAAACGTTGTATCAGTTTTTCCACAATGACACTTATGCAAAGTATTGTTAATCAATAACAATCAAGATTACACGGCTGTTATGATGTTCCCCCTGAAGGAATCATTGAATTTTTTATCTGCTTTCATTGTTGTTTTATGAGATAGTTGGTTACATCCTGCTTCTGCTTTCTGTTTCTTCATCCATTTCGAGATTCAAAAGAGAAAGTCCAGAAAAATTTTCTCCTTGAAGTCAAGAGAAAATTTTAGTTGAATGATTATGCTTACAGGGATAAATCCCCTCATACTTAACACTTTTCATGAGTTATTCCCAAATTCCCAGTCATTTTCCCATTAAATCCGCTCACTTCCCCATGTTGCATAATCATTATGATTTATATCTTCTTGTTCTAATGTTACTTGGTTTGCAAAACTAGAGATTCTGAGTTCTTAATCTGTTGGAAACATATTTCCCTATGGAGTCGCCAGTTTGTTGACGATTAAAATCATAACAATGAATTTCTCCTGCAAAGTATTGCTAAAGACCTATTATTTAACTATGCTAATAATATAATACTAGTAGTTGGGACCCCCTTGTAGACTAGAGGCATAAGGATATACATATCACACATTTTTCTGCTACTGTTTTGATGTTGCTTACATAGTCCTACATGGATGACAATGCAATCTTGGTTTCATTTTGACATAGTAACATGTGGATGATGCATTTTATGGAATTCTTATGCAACTCAAAGCATTATTTTTGTTATGATGGGCATATATTTACAGTTTCTATGATTTAACCATGTCACTAATCATTGTGATCGATTACCTAGCCACATATATACAAGATATATGTTAGTGATAACATAATCAAAACAAAGAAAGAAAAACTATGAAAAAATCTTAAGGGAAAAGAAGTTATGTTTGAGCTATGTTAAAGGGTTATATGCAAATGGAAAAGTAAAGCGATGTTGGTGTTAGTCCTAATTATTATGCTATGGTTGATTAGTAGCTATGCTATTTTCATTAGATTTTATTTGGGCGCATATAGCATTGCAATATATGTTATGGCATAGAACTTGGTAAGGGTTAAAGTGTAAATGTTTGGGTCGCACACCATGCAAGGGATATCGTCGCAGATTTCAAATGTTTGGGTATTGAATACATAGTTTAATGGATTGGTGAATGTTTGGCTGCCTCGTACTTTGAATTGAATAGGCCAGGAGATGGAAGCGACGTGCATTTACTGCACGTCACTCCATACTCCCCCCCTATCGGTCGTCACCCTAGCATTTTTCCTTGTTGCATTTTCGATCTGTTGGTTGTGAAGCTCCACATTTCAAGCTCTTGGAAAAGGCTCGGCCAACTCACCCTTTTAAGTGTTTTTGTTACAGGTATGGTTCTTTTTCTCTCCATCCATGAAATATTCTTTGTGTATGAACAAATAATGGCTCAGTAATTCTTGGGTTTGTGTGTTCCTGAGAATTTTGACTCTATAAATATGTGATATTTCTCTCTATGATGACTGTAAATTGTTTCAGATTGCAAGCAAAAGAATTGGGTTTTGTTTAAGTTGTGCATTGACTGGTTGCTCAGTCGGTTTAGTATCGTGATGGGTCTTTGTGGATAATAATTGAATGTGGTACATATCGTTATGTGTTAATAGTGGAGGGTTTTGTTTTGTGTATTATTGTCAGTTGTTCCCCCATAGTCATGATTGTAACCCTTATCCAGTCGCATTCGGATTGTCATTCGGTTGTTGTGTAATTTCTTCAAACCCGGAGTCATGGTCCTGGGATCATTCTTATTGTCCTTTCACCGTAGTATCCCAAGATCCAATCTTCAGGTGGCCATAACATTAATATGTACTGTATGGTTGTGGGGTGATACTAAGTGCACTTTCTTTTACCCTACCCGTCGTTGCTTTCCTCGGTGGCTAACTATTGGTTCTGTTGCCCAGAATGGGAGTAATAAGAAGATTCTATGCCTTACTGTTGTGTTTGTATCGAAAGGTATTTTACATGTGGTTGATAAGTCTCTGAAGACCTCCAGTTCTCTATGTTATTATTAAAGGATAAGTGCGATCTTGATTGTCTCCCTGCATTTGTTTTCTGCAGAGACTGATTTTAATATCCAACTGCCCTTGCTCCCTTCAGGCATCGTCTTGGTTGTCTAATATGAGTTTATCAGTGGAATGGTTATGGAGTTTTTTTTGTCGAGTCCTTGTCTCATCTTTTTATGATAAAATTGGTCGAACATTTACGATGGGAATGAGAAATTATATACAGTTGAGAACTGTCTCCTTTCATTATGGTGTTTTTACTATCGTGGTTTTTATTAAAATTGGAAACACATGTGTGTTTTTGTAGGCCCGATTAGGGTTGTGGCGAATTGTTAAAATGTTGCTTGTGTGTAATTGGCTATGTTTGCCTCATGTATATTGTTTGACCATCGTACAAATTATCAATGGTTATATCAACAGTGATAAGGCTAGGGTTTTATGTTGACTATGGTTTCGTTGCAACACCTTGTTGATTGATATGATGAAGACTTTGTGTAATCATGCATATTTTGGAAGTTTGTTCGTATTTGAAAAAAGGACCTGTGTATATTTTAATTGGGCATGTTTGTGAATTGGTAGA
>JZKD02S1958897.1:11663-25240 GCA_000966675.3 Picea glauca | reverse complement strand
TTATATTCATAAAATTATATAAAATGTTGAATTTTTCAACAATCTTTTATTTATAAAAAATCAGCCTAAGCCCTTGTAACTAATACTTGTGGATTAGGAAACAAATTTTGAGGCTATAAACATAGGGCGATATTCTCATATATCTTTCCTTATCCAAGCGAGGTCTGAAAATGCTTGAGTAAGATTATTTCATATCTTTTCCTCAACACACAACAAATTTTTGTCATACCATGAAATGCTACAATTGTGATAAGTTTGGTCACAAATCCCAAGACTACAAAAAATCAAGAAGAAAACCCATGAAAAATAATCCATACAAGTTAGGAAGGAAACCTAATGAACTTTGGAAGAAAAGAAGAGAGGATAAATCTCAAAGGACAAATGTAGAAAATAAAATTTTATCAAACAAAGTGCCTTATGGAAAGATATGGAAAAGAAAATTTGAAGCAGAAAGAAAGAAAGATGATGGAGATCTTGCACCTAAAAATGAAGAAATTGATAACAATAAATTGATGGATGAAACTCCTAATAAGGAATGTGAAATTAATAGCTTTGCATATGAAGAGGAACAAGCTCAAGGAAGAAGAATTCTAAAGAAGAAGATTATGGTGCACAAAACATTGATGATGTTGATGAACTCTCAAAAGAAAACCAGTCTATAGAATAGTGTGATGAATAAAACAAATAATATCTAAAGAAGAAATCAACAAAAAGAGTTCAAAATATATAAAGACAAAGTATGAACGAAGAAAAGTTATTAATAATATGAAAGAAAAATAAATATCTCTTGGAATCAAAGAACTAAAGAATATCAAGAAGAAGAAGAAATAGATCAAGAAGATCAAGAAGCTTCACACCCTTGTCCATTATGACAAAGGAGAAGACAATAACACCCTATTTGAACAAAAAATTCCCAAGAGATTGAGATAACAACTGGCACATTCACAGGGGGAGAAAACTAGTACAAGTTTTATTTCCTTTGTCATTGATGTCAAAAGAGGAGAGATAAACAACAAAAACAAAGTGTTGATGATTAAAATTGTCAACGAAGTTTTGCCCACAAAGTGTTTCTAAATCCTATTATTATAAAAAACTAAATAATACTAGTAGGTGGGACCCCCTTGAACTATAGGAGATCAAATCTGTTCATTTTTTATGTTGTGATGATGTGCGACACGACTTACATGGTTGATGAGATCTTGTTGTTATTGGTTATAATTTGAGCTTATGAAGTATTGATTCCTTATGTTACTACAACCTATGCTATTCATCAATGTCATTTCTATCCGTTCTTATCACACCTGCACAACAAACATGTTAGTGAAATTACATGAAGGGTAGGTTTTGAAAAAGGAAAAAATACTATAACAAGTGCAAAGAAAATGAATCTAATTCTGTGTTTTTACGATACTGCATGCAAAGAATTGGAAGGAAATGAGAAACAATTGCAAAGGGGAATAATTTCAAGATATCTTATATACTATATTACATGCATAAAAGACTTAACGATTATTGTTGAATCCTAGCTAGCAAAGTAAATGGTTATGAAATTGTGATCAAGTTATATTGGTTAATATGCATATGGTATGAAATGTTGGTGGTGCATTTGGCAAGGTAATAGTGTTGATGGTTATGTGAATTGTTATATGGAACTTAAATTATGTTATGGCATAAGTTAGAAAGGTGGTATGGTCTATTGGTTTTAATGTGGTGATGGTCTCGATACATGGGTTGATTGATGGTGTTAATGAAGAAATCGTTGGCATGTACTGATGAATTAATGCATTGTGGGTGGAGGCGATGTACATTTACTGCACGTCACCTTTACTCCTCATGTTAGCCGCCACCCTAGTCAGACTATTGTTTGATCTTGTTGTTGTGGTTATGCTCTGAATTTTTAGCAGGGAGGAATCGGTCGGCCATCTCTTGTTTTAAGGAATTCGATTACAGGTATGTCCTTTTTTTGGCCATCTCTGTGCTGTGATTGTTCACTCGAAGAACATGAGGGTTATACCCTGTGTGCATTAAATAACATTGGTAGACCGGATTAAAGCTTCATCTTCTGTTGTGGACCCCTGTCATGGATTTGTTACCTGTCCACGAATGAATCTCTTTGTGTATACACCATTGGCCTCGAGTTTTCACCATTATAAGAGTGGCTCTTCTCTCCCTGTCTTGGCTATGGAACAAAACTTAGACCTCCTATCTGAAGGTTGATAGAGAAGAACAACTTGGCCTCTTGGGTTTACTACTTGGTTATTGTTGGATTGTTGTATAATTGTCAACTAGTTCAAATACAGGCTCACCCAGTTGGTCGTGTGAAAGTCGTGTTGGTTGGTATATAGTCACTGCCTCTGTTATAATAGTGGTAAACCCTACATTTCCAATTTCACTTTCAAAGTACACACAGTCACTCTCTTTATAACTCAGTATTGTTTAATGGAAAGGGCAATTGCCCCAATTCGAATCAATGCATGGGTATGCGTTGTTGTCACATATTTTTAGGTCAATTGATTTCTCGACAGTGAAAAATTGGTTGGTTGGTACACAGTCACTGGTATTTTCGCACTAAGGATTGTTTGGATGTTTAGCTGGCATTGGTTACAAATGCTTGAAATTGCTCACGCATGTCGTGTTGAGTGTATGGTGTTTTGCAAATGAATTAATGGTCGTGGTAACTGCGGTTTTCTTTTGGGGCCAAATAATTATTGAACTGGATGACTGTAGAAACTATATCCATTGTATCCTTATGATTGTTCAATTGTATAAGCCTAAGTTTGCACAACATAGTTGATCGCAGTTAGATTAAATTGATGTGATACTGTTTTAGATTAATGACCCAGCACAATGGATTGAGTTATTGCTGCAACTGTTTGTTTGAAGATATTGCATCATGGTGTTTTGGTGTCTGTGCACGATGTACAGTATGGATAGCTTGGGTTTCACAGGGTTTTTAAACATGCTTATTTGTTGCAATCGATCATTTGTTAAGAAGGGCATGTTGTTGAGACCTCGTCGTGTTGGATGGATAGCCCAACTTCTAAGTCACATTGAATTGTTTTTTTTACAGTGGAAGAACTACATTGCTTGGGCGAATTACCCTGTGCATAGCTTGTGCCTAAATGGTGGTTTTTGGTTGTATGTTTAATGGTCAATTCGGGTGTTGTAATTTGGTCTTGATTATTTTGGTTATTGCCTATATATGTTTAACGAATATCATTGCATTTAAATGATAGGCCAGATTGTAGTGATAGTGAATTCATTGTTAATTTGAAAACATGACTTTTGAGTATTATTATGGATTGAAGGAATGTATGGTAAGTGGTTGATTTTGATGGTTTACAGATTGGAAATGGGGACTGTTAAAAAACTGTTATAAAATGAAAAGTATGTAAATGAAAAGAACAAAACCCCTTACAATTTGTGTGGAATACATACTGTCTTGTGGTGGCAGTGTGTTGGATATTTGATTATGAACAGTGAACTAGTTAATTGCACATAAATTGTTATTTGGTCAAAATGATTGATGGTTGATGCATCTCTTTTCACAAAATGTTTTATTGATCACTTAATTAACTTCATGAACAATAATCGTCTTTCTTCCCTTCCATGATTTCATTTTCCACTAATTAAATATCCCNTTATATTCATAAAATTATATAAAATGTTGAATTTTTCAACAATCTTTTATTTATAAAAAATCAGCCTAAGCCCTTGTAACTAATACTTGTGGATTAGGAAACAAATTTTGAGGCTATAAACATAGGGCGATATTCTCATATATCTTTCCTTATCCAAGCGAGGTCTGAAAATGCTTGAGTAAGATTATTTCATATCTTTTCCTCAACACACAACAAATTTTTGTCATACCATGAAATGCTACAATTGTGATAAGTTTGGTCACAAATCCCAAGACTACAAAAAATCAAGAAGAAAACCCATGAAAAATAATCCATACAAGTTAGGAAGGAAACCTAATGAACTTTGGAAGAAAAGAAGAGAGGATAAATCTCAAAGGACAAATGTAGAA
This sequence comes from Picea glauca, assembly GCA_000966675.3. NCBI lineage: Eukaryota > Viridiplantae > Streptophyta > Pinopsida > Pinales > Pinaceae > Picea > Picea glauca. Next base: position 21,210 of record JZKD02S1958897.1, on the reverse strand, counting down.
AATAAAATTTTATCAAACAAAGTGCCTTATGGAAAGATATGGAAAAGAAAATTTGAAGCAGAAAGAAAGAAAGATGATGGAGATCTTGCACCTAAAAATGAAGAAATTGATAACAATAAATTGATGGATGAAACTCCTAATAAGGAATGTGAAATTAATAGCTTTGCATATGAAGAGGAACAAGCTCAAGGAAGAAGAATTCTAAAGAAGAAGATTATGGTGCACAAAACATTGATGATGTTGATGAACTCTCAAAAGAAAACCAGTCTATAGAATAGTGTGATGAATAAAACAAATAATATCTAAAGAAGAAATCAACAAAAAGAGTTCAAAATATATAAAGACAAAGTATGAACGAAGAAAAGTTATTAATAATATGAAAGAAAAATAAATATCTCTTGGAATCAAAGAACTAAAGAATATCAAGAAGAAGAAGAAATAGATCAAGAAGATCAAGAAGCTTCACACCCTTGTCCATTATGACAAAGGAGAAGACAATAACACCCTATTTGAACAAAAAATTCCCAAGAGATTGAGATAACAACTGGCACATTCACAGGGGGAGAAAACTAGTACAAGTTTTATTTCCTTTGTCATTGATGTCAAAAGAGGAGAGATAAACAACAAAAACAAAGTGTTGATGATTAAAATTGTCAACGAAGTTTTGCCCACAAAGTGTTTCTAAATCCTATTATTATAAAAAACTAAATAATACTAGTAGGTGGGACCCCCTTGAACTATAGGAGATCAAATCTGTTCATTTTTTATGTTGTGATGATGTGCGACACGACTTACATGGTTGATGAGATCTTGTTGTTATTGGTTATAATTTGAGCTTATGAAGTATTGATTCCTTATGTTACTACAACCTATGCTATTCATCAATGTCATTTCTATCCGTTCTTATCACACCTGCACAACAAACATGTTAGTGAAATTACATGAAGGGTAGGTTTTGAAAAAGGAAAAAATACTATAACAAGTGCAAAGAAAATGAATCTAATTCTGTGTTTTTACGATACTGCATGCAAAGAATTGGAAGGAAATGAGAAACAATTGCAAAGGGGAATAATTTCAAGATATCTTATATACTATATTACATGCATAAAAGACTTAACGATTATTGTTGAATCCTAGCTAGCAAAGTAAATGGTTATGAAATTGTGATCAAGTTATATTGGTTAATATGCATATGGTATGAAATGTTGGTGGTGCATTTGGCAAGGTAATAGTGTTGATGGTTATGTGAATTGTTATATGGAACTTAAATTATGTTATGGCATAAGTTAGAAAGGTGGTATGGTCTATTGGTTTTAATGTGGTGATGGTCTCGATACATGGGTTGATTGATGGTGTTAATGAAGAAATCGTTGGCATGTACTGATGAATTAATGCATTGTGGGTGGAGGTGATGTACATTTACTGCACGTCACCTTTACTCCTCATGTTAGCCGCCACCCTAGTCAGACTATTGTTTGATCTTTTTGTTGTGGTTATGCTCTGAATTTTTAGCAGGGAGGAACCGGTCGACCATCTCTTGTTTTAAGGAATTCGATTACAGGTATGTCCTTTTTTTGGCCATCTCTGTGCTGTGATTGTTCACTCGAAGAACATGAGGGTTATACCCTGTGCGCGTTAAATAACATTGGTAGACCGGATTAAAGCTTCATCTTCTGTTGTGGCCCCTTGTCATGGATTTGTTACCTGTCCACGAATGAATCTCTTTGTGTATACACCATTGGCCTCGAGTTTTCACCATTATAAGAGTGGCTCTGCTCTCCCTGTCTTGGCTATGGAACAAACCTTAGACCTCCTATCTGAAGGTTGATAGAGAAGAACAACTTGGCCTCTTGAGTTTACTACTTGGTTATTGTTGGATTGTTGTATAATTGTCAACTAGTTCAAATACAGGCTCACGCAGTTGGTCGTGTGAAAGTCGTGTTGGTTGGTATATAGTCACTGCCTCTATTATAATAGTGGTAAACCCTACATTTCCAATTTCACTTTCAAAGTACACACAGTCACTCTCTTTATAACTTAGTATTGTTTAATGGAAATGGAAATTGCCCCAATTCGAATCAATGCATGGGTATGCGTCGTTGTCACAGATTTTTAGGTCAATTGATTTCTCGACAGTGAAAAATTAGTTGGTTGGTACACAGTCACTAGTATTTTCGCACTAAGGATTGTTTGGATGTTTAGCTGGCATTGGTTACAAATGCTTGAAATTGCTCACACATGTCGTGTTGAGTGTATGGTGTTTTTCAAATGAATTAATGGTTGTGGTAACTGTGGTTTTTATTTGGGGCCAAATAATTATTGAACTGGATGACTGTAGAAACTATATCCACTGTATCCTTATGATTGTTCGATTGTATAATCCTAAGTTTGCACAACATAGTTGATCGCAGTTAGATTAAATTGACGTGATACTATTTTAGATTGATGACCCAGCACAATGGATTGAGTTATTGCTGCAACTGTTTGTTTGAAGATGTTGCATCATGGTGTTTTGGTGTCTGTGCACGATGTACAATATGGATAGCTTGGGTTTCAAAGGGTTTTTAAACATGCTTATTTATTGCAATCGATCATTTGTTAAGAAGGGCATGTTGTCGAGACCTCGTCGTGTTGGATGGATGGCCCAACTTCTAAGTCACATTGAATTGTTTTTTTTACAGTGGAAGAACTACATTGCCTGGGCAAATTACCCTGTGCATAGCTTGTGCCTAAATGGTGGTTGTTGGTTGTATGTTTAATGGTCAATTCAGGTGTTGCAATTTGGTCTTGATTATTTTGGTTATTGCCTATATATGTTTAACGAATATCATTGCATTTAAATGATAGGCCCGATTGTAGTGATAGTGAATTCATTTTTAATTTGAAAACATGACTTTTGAGTATTATTATGGATTGAAGGAATGTATGGTAAGTGGTTGATTTTTATGGTTTACAGATTGGAAGTGGGGACTGTTCAAAAACTGTTATAAAATGAAAAGTATGTAAATGAAAAGAACAAAACCCCTTACAATTTGTGTGGAATACATATTGTCTTGTGGTGGCAGTGTGTTGGATATTTGATTATGAATAGTGAACTAGTTAATTGCACATAAATTGTTATTTGGTCAAAATGATTGATGGTTGACGCATCTCTTTTCACAGAATGTTTTATTGATCACTTAATTAACTTCATGAACAATAATCTTCTTTCTTCCCTTCCATGATTTCATTTTCCACTAATTAAATATCCCATCACCTTCCCATTTCATTTTTTCACTCCCTGTTCTGAGATTGATTACAGTCAAGAGAATTTTGGGGTAAGGCAGTTGAAAGTGGCAGTGTCTTGTGTGGATTACAGTGATGTTGTATTGGTTTGATTTTTAGTTGATTGTTGTTGTTATTGAGTAGTGACCATGTCTTTTACCCCCCTCATTATATCATATTTTCTCTCAATACAAACCCCTCACATATCCAAGAACCCCTTTTCACCCCCTTCTCATTGATTAACAATAAAACAATTTGTATGGATTGGATTGCATGAGTTTGATACATTGTTGGGCCAAATCTATTTCATATTTTTAAGAGTTGTCATGTATGGTTATTTAAAATACTGTTTGTTAATCGAACATGCATACAAGATGAGTTTTTTTAGTCGAGGTATCCATGGATGAGGAAACATAGGTAGAGGTAATTAGAACCGAGGCCCAAGAAGGCCCATGTTCTCCATACATTTTGACGTTTATTCACAAGAGCTTGGCCAATTGTTTCATGCCAGATTCTTCAATTGGATTGGGAAGGGAATAGTCCAACCTAGGCCTGAAAGGCCTCCTTTCCAAGCCCCACAAGCCCCCAGTATCCTTGTACCTCCTCATGTCTCATTACAACCTGAGGTCCCTGAAAATGATGGATGGTAGGAGATTGTCCACCCAATAGTCTCCCAACATCGTGGCTGGCCGAAATTGTCCTTGCCTTCTCCTGTGCCTATTAATCCCATTTCCCAAGATGCCCTTGACCACTCACCAGTGCAATCCTCCTGTTATCACTCCAAGAAACTCTTTGAGGTTGTGGATCAAAGATGCTTGGTAACTTAAGGTAAACTTGTTTTTGTATTTTGTATGTGTGGATCAATGGGATAACTTAATTACAGTATGGTATTCAAATAGTCAAAATGAGAATCAAATGAACTAGTTCTCTCAAGGATAAATAATCAGATGATAGCTTTAAAGTGGGTGAGAAAGTAGTGTTTATAAACTAGATACAAAATGTAAGGTTTAATAAACAATGATAAGCAACTATTAAGCAAGTTATGAACTAACTGATGAGATGATAGTCATTCTGCAGTTAAAACAACTTGAATAAGAGTACAAAAGGAAAGATGAGACTATGATATCAATAGAGAGAGAAAAATGTGTTTTGTATTATCATATCAAAAAGTATGTTTACAATATAGTATATTTCTGTATCCAGAATCGAACCCTTTGGTTCATCAATAGTTTGTGGATTTATAGCCTTTACATCAAGATTTCAGGTCCTATTTTAATGGATTTGAAATACCTAAAAATCAACATAATCAAAATGAATCTTTCACATATATGATCTAATCTTATCATGATAAGTCGAAATTGACAGCTGAAGCATTATTTGACAATTTGCTTATGAAAATCACAGATTCAGAAATCTGTCTTTGATGACTGGGTGATTTCTGTCAAGATCAATCATGTCATTTGGTGTTATTTCCTTACCATATGTCTTTAAAACTTAATGATAAATATATTCTAGCTTCTCCTAATTATTATCCATCATTTAACACCTTTCCCACGTGTTCAGGAATCCAAAAATCGTGATCTGGGCAAAAAGAAAACGTTTCTGGACTCTTCTGTGCTTTCAATGACTCTTTTTTCCTGAATCTTCCCCTTTATCTGGTGAAAAGGAAAACTTTCACCGACTCACTACACTATGAGAAAAACTAATGAGCTGGTGAAAGCGCATATTTTTTTAATGAAAACTGCCTTGGGAAAAATCAAATTTATGAGCCGTGGAGAGTCTTTTTTACATGCTTGAATAGTCGATTAACAACTAGACATGCTAAGATTTCCAATGGTACTTTCATATCTTCATTTGGAGCTTGGGAAGGCAGTCAAAAGTCCCCCACAATATGAGACATCATTTTTCAAACAAATTTCAGAATGAATTATTTGATCACTAACATCTGGCTCCAACTGGGATGGAGACCTCCCTGTGAGGTTTCCAAGAACTCGGCAGACCTTGTGACTTTAGTATTGGGCATGGAGTCATTTAGCCTTTATGATTTATCATCTGAAAACCTGTAGCAAACCTGTAACCTGCTTGTTTATTCATTAAACCAATCAACTGAAAATAATCAAGTTGTTTGTTTCCCTTAGAGATATCAATGCTAAATACAGACTACTTAATATCTGTCTGAGAAGAAAGCATGATGAAGTGCTGATATAGAATTTTCATCTCATCATCTTTCTCTCTGTATCTACTGCAATATTCCTATGTCTGCAAATCATAAAAATAAGGGATGTTCTCACTTATTTCAATGAACATTGGATCAACAGAAAGCTTATCATCTCCATGTGTAGCTAACGAAACCAATTCTTCAGATTCATTAAAATAAAAAATAGAGGTAATAAGAAATATTTCATCTCTTCATTACTCTTTTCTAACTGATGTTTATGAGGAAGCACATCACAACGAAGATCATTTGAAAGCTGATGTAGATTGTGAGGAAAAGATTCTTCTCTATTTAGATCTTCAGCTTTAGAATGCAATTCATATTTCTCACAACAATTATCAAATAAAAACTCATCTGAAAAATACTTGTTGTCTAATTCCTTTCACAGAGGTGGTCTTCCTCACYTTCTTCCCATCATGCAATAATCACAGGTTGATCTGTACATGGTTAACACAAAGAACTTTTCTAAATGGGGAAGGTGTTGGCGCTAGTGAAAATGATCATGTGTTGTCAAAAGATAATAAGAAAACCCAAATATAGGATTTGAAAGCCGTGAAATTTGAAAAAAAGGAATGAAGGCCACAATTTGATGTAGACATAGATCTAGTACTTGATGTCTGGGTGTAATAATGATCAGATCATTCACCACTCTTAAAACTGTCCTTTGTCTGCCACACGGAATATATGACCAAATCCACCATCATATTCCACTAAGACATGGTGAAAACATGTAATCGTTCCTGTGCCTCCATTTGAATTGCCATCATGATTACATGACATGTGTACAATATGTCTTTTCGGGTTTTTAAGGTGCTGGAGAAAAAACACAAATCTGCACTTTCACTGGCTCACTTGTTTTTGGAAATGCTATTTAGCTGTTGAAACCTTGAACTTTCACCGGCTAACTTCAACTTCAAAATAGAGATTAGTCGTCAAAAATCTTTTTTTCGATTTTTTGAAAATATATTTTGACAATTGATTTATTATAAGAAATAACAAATTATATCCTCTACTTTGATACTTGAATTTCAAAAAAAAAATTGTATGGAACTCTATTTATGACCATGCCATCACTAAAAAATGAAACAAACCGACTGGTTCATTTTTGGAGATAACATCGTCTTTTTCCACCTAATCCTATGCTAAAATGAAAACTTCCTATAGCTTGCTCTGCTTATTCAACAACCAATAACTAAAAGAGTCTACTTGCTCAGAGAACGAGATTATTTTCTTCTACTCCTACTCTAACCATTGTACTGATGCTCAATCAAGTAAACTCATGCTTCCAATGAAGCCATATCAGAAACTGGTTTATTGAACTTGTTCTTGATCTTGACCCGGAAAATAATGGAATGCATAGCCAACATAAAAGTAGTTTGAACAGATGATAAATTCAACTTTCATCTGACAAAAATACTTTAACACATATACTTCTCATAGATTGAAAATAATCAGCAATAGGGTCATCAAATCCACAAAGAAATACCTCTTTATGTTGTTGTTCCAACTAAAAACTTAAATTCTGCTGGTTGTTGCCTTCACTAATGTCAATGCTGAAAGTGGATTGTTTTTCCTCTGTCTAATGAAAATACAATCTCAACTGTTGATTTGAAACTTTCTTCTCCTCACCTTCCTTCTCATATCTCCTGAAATCTGCATTGATCTGCAAATCAGAAAATTGAGGGCTTCCCTTAGAATCTGCTACAGATATGAATCTGTCACCTACTAATGTGTCGATCTAATAATCATCTTTGGGGTTTTCAAAGGGGACAATCTCATCTTCATGACAACATAAGTCAATAAATGCATTTGATACAATGACAAAAGCATCACTATGGTTATCATAATGTGGATCACTGATCTCTTGATCATGATGAGAAATATCTTCTGCTGCAACAAAGTCTTCATAATTATCTGAATCTTTATTCTGCACACTAAATTCATGACAACATTCTAGATAAAGAAGATCAGCTGAAAACTTTGTTTTGCAAAACAAATGGAAGGCAGCATGGAAATTTTCCAAAGAACTGATACTTGCATTTGGAAGAGACTGACACCAGTTAAGAGAAAAACCCTCTAATGATTGCCTAAAAAGCTTAATTTGAACATCTTCATGTATAATTTCAAGTCGATTAATAAAGTCATGAAAATACAGCAGGTGTTCCGCTGGTATTTCCCATTCTTCTTCTCGAAATCTGGGAATACTTCTTTCCCATTCATCTTTACTAGGAACTAGTTGAGGGTAACCAGAAATACTTGAAAAATTGCAAAAAACATACCTCTTGTTCATTTCATACCAATGGAGTCACCATCAAATTTTTGAACAATAGAGTCACCACTGAATCTTCCTTCATGGAGTCACCATCAAATTTTTGAACAATAGAGTCACCACTGAATCTTCCTTCATGGAGTCACCAGATAGATGATTACAACCAATTCTGATGTCTGATCCTTGTCTATCATCAATGGATCAACTCTCTGTCATTTCCCAAGGAAGTTATCTTCAACTTCAGTCTTCTGTCCCCGACAATGGCACCAATTTGTTATCACTCCAAGAAACTCTTTGATGTTGTGGATCAAAGATGATTGGTAACTTAAGGTAAACTTGTTTTTGTATTTTTTATGTGTGGATCAATGGGATAACTCAATTACAGTATGGTATTCAAACAATCAAAATGAGAATCAAATGAACCAATGCTCTCAAGGATCAATAATCAGATGATAGCTTCAAAGTGGGTGAGAAAGCAATGTTTATAAACTAGATACAAAATGTAGGGTTTAATAAACAATGATAAGCAACTATTAAGCAAGTTATGAACTGACTAATGAGATGATAGTAGCCATTCTACAGTTAAAACAACTTGAACAAGAGTACAGAAGGAAAGATGAGAATCTGATATCAATAGAGAGAGAAAACTGTGATTTGTATTATCATATCAAAAATCCTGTTTACAATATAGTATATTTCTGTATCCAGAATCGAACCCTTTGGTTCATCAACAGTTTGTGGCTTTATAGCCTTTACACCAAGATTTTAGATCATATTTTAATGGATCTGAAATATCTAAAAATCAACATAATCAAAATGAATCTTTAGCATATATGATCTAATATTATCATCATAAGTCGAAATTGATAGCTGAAACATTATTTGGCAATTTGCTTATGAAAATCACAGATTCATAAATCTGTCTTCGATGACTGGGCGATTTCTGTCAATATTAATCATGTCATTTGGTGTTATTTCTTTACCATGTGTCTTTAAAACTTAATGAGAAAGATATTCTAGCTTCTCCTAATTATTATCCATCATTTAACACCTTTCCCACATGTTCAGGAATCCAAAAATCGCGATCTGGGCAGAAATAAAACGTTTCTGGACTCTTTTGCGCTTTCACCGACTCTTTTTTCCTGAATCTGCCCCTTTAGCTAGTGAAAAGGAAAACTTTCACTGGCTCACTACACTGTGAGAAAAACCAATGAGCGAGTGAAAGCGCATATTTTTTTAATGAAAACTGCCTTGGGAAAAATTAAATTTCTGAGCCATGGAGAGTCCATTTTACACACTTGAATAGTCGATTGACAACTAGACATCCTAATATTTCCAATGGTACTTTCAGATATGCATTTAGAGCTTGGGAAGGCAGTCAAAAGTCCCACACAAGATGAGACATCATTTTTTAAACAAATTTTAGAATGAATTATTTGATCGCTAACACCTCCCATGCTAGCAAGAGATTGAAAACTAAGGCCCACCATGCCCTTGATAAAGGAAAATTCACTATTGCCCCTTCCTCACCCTCTAATGACTCTGACAAATCGATGTCTTCCCGGATGCATTTGAGGGACGATTGTTCCCACATGATCAGCAGGATTATGCTTAAAGGCTCTGCACAGCCAAAGAAAAATTCAGGAAAATCGAGAGGTGACAGCAATAATCAAGGAAGGGTTGCATCACAGATTAGGAAATATGGCTTTTGAGATTTATTTTATCTATTGTTTTATGACAGTTAAGTTCAGGGATCTTTGGACAACATGTTTTATTTTGGATATATGAGTATTATTTTT
>JZKD02S1958886.1:21346-43191 GCA_000966675.3 Picea glauca | reverse complement strand
TATATATATATATATATATATATATATATATATATATATATATATATATATATATATATATATATATATATATATATATATATATATATATATATATATATATATATATTTATCTGGATTTTTCATAGTTGGAGTCATTTTGTTGTTGACTTTTTGAATCCAAATCAAGATTCATCTTCACGACAACAAGTTTATCGAATCTAAATCAGGATTCATCTTCACGACAACTATGGGAAAAGAAAACAGAGTTTGTGCAATAAACAAAGTAAAAACATAGTACAAAATAGAGTATTCAAGTATGCTGTATATGCAGAGAGAAAAATCAGATTTATATTGCCAACAATGTTCATTACAATCAGTGTTGTTGCACTTGCTATTCTTCCTTTGTTCATAAATTCTTTCTATATATCTTCTCCTCTATATATGGCAGAGATGGAAAATATCCTAACCACTACAACCACATGCATTCAATATCTGATGACCAACTAAAATCTATTTAAGAGGATCAACAATTTTCTTGGGTGAAAGACAAAACTGGCTGCAGGGCATTTATTTCATTATTGTGTATGATTTGATGACTGTAGGGTACGCTGAACATCAAGCTTATCTTCAACACTCCCCCCTAATATTGAATTCCCTAAATTGGTAATATCCCCATGAGGGATAACTGCAAAGAAGTGTTTGTTGAGGTCAATGAGTCCCAGATCTTCTCTTAGTTGCTAAAAAATCTCCTTTGGCAATGCTTTTGTGAATATGTCTGGAAGTTTCTCCTCTGACTTATAAAATTTCAAATTTATTTCTCCAGTTTCAACCAATTCTCTTATGAAATGATACCTTATGGCTATGTGTTTTTTGCGTCTATGAAACACCAGATTATTTGATAGAGCTATAGAGGATTGGTTATCACATAATATTGGTGTTCCCTCTTGTTGCTCCTGATTCAAATATGATAATATCCTTCTTAACCATACAACTTGACAAGCTGCTGCATTTGCTACCACATACTCCACTTCTACTGTGGAAAGTGACACAATGGGTTGTTTCTTTGATGCCCATGAAATAGCTCTTGACCCAATTTGGAACACATATCCATATGTGCTCTTTCGATCATCTATATTTCCTCCCCAATCATTGTCAGTGTACACAACTAACTGAAAGTTATTTGCTGCAATATATACAAGTCCATGGCTTTTGGTGCCATTCACATACCTTAAAATTCTTTTTCCTGCTTGCAAGTGTGTTTCCTTTGGAGTTTCCATAAACCCGAAGATTAGACTAACCGCATACATGATATCAGGGCTTGTTGATGTTAGATACATAAGACTTCCAACCATACTTTTATAAAATGTTGGATCCACATTGCTACTACAATCATCTTTGCTTAGATTCAAACCTATTGTTGTTGGTGTTGGTGCTGGCTTGCTATTCGACATCCTAAATCTCTTCAAGATATCCTCTGCATACTTGGTTTGAGATATGAAGATACCTTCATTTGTTTGTTTAACCTCAATACCAAGAAAGTATCTCAATAATCCCATATCTGTCATTTCAAATTCTTTCTTCATTGACGTTCTGAATTCTTCTATGGACAAATTGATAGTTCATGTAAAAATCAGATCATCTACATATAAACAAATAATTAGAATTTCACCTTGATTTCTGATTTTGATGTAAAGTGTTGGCTTACTGTTTCTTTTACTAAAACCATTGCTCAACAAGTATGAGTCAATGTGGCTATACCAAGCCCTAGTTTCTTTCTTGAGCTTGAGCCCATACAATGCTTTCTTCAACCTATATACTTTCTTCTCAAGTCTGGGAGTTTCAAAACTAGGGGGTTGTTGAACATATACTTCTTCCTTTAACACTCCATTGAGAAATGTTGATTTTACGTCCATTTGAAGGAATTTCCAGTTGTGTTGAGATGCTATTGCCAAGACAACTCGTATTGTTTCCATCCTTTCTACAAGAGCAAAGGTTTCATTATAATCTCTTCCATGTTATTGTTTATACCCTTTGACCACAATCCATGCTTTCTGTTTTTCAATTCTTCCTTATACATCATTCTTGGTTTTATAAACCCACTTGACACCAATAACTTCTTTTCCTGCTGGAAGGTTTACTAGCTCCCATGTCTCATTTTTTTCAATTGCTTTCATTTCTTCATCCATGGCATCACACCATTTTCTTTCTTTTACTGCATATTCAAAATAAATAGGATCAAATTCAGAAAATAAAGCAAAATTCACCAATTCATTATCATCATCTTCATACCTGGATGTCTCATATATCTCCTTCAAGCTTCTTGTTTTTCTTGAGCTATCGTCGCCATGATACCTTGAAGATGATGAATTGGTCCTTACTTTTGTGTTAGGAGTTCCTATTGGAGGATTTTCTTGGGGGGCAACTTGGGAACTTGTCGATGGAGGTGTCACTTGGGTGACGCCTTGGGCTCCATGTTGAATGCCAATGCTTTGAGGTATCACTGTGGAAATTCATTGTGTTCCATTTGATAAGTCCATAGGAGGTATTGTTGCACCAACATCTTGTGTTGTTCCTTGTTGATCATTCCATGCTTCATCTTCAAGAAAGATCACATCTCTGCTGATTGTTAAGTCCTTTGTTTTGGGATTGTATAGTTTGTATGCCTTTGACTGTTCACTATATCCAATAAAACCACATTTTCTCCTTTATCATCCCATTTTTTTCTTCTTTCTTTAGGTATATGTGCAAATTCCACACAACCAAATACTCTCAAGTGTTCAACACTAGGCTTTTTCTTGCTCCATACCTCTTGTGGAATCATGTTACAAACACTTTTTGTGGGACGTCTATTCAACAAATAAATTGCAGTTGCTACTGCTTCACCCCATAATTCATTTGACAATCCTTTAGCCTTTAACATGCTCCTAGCCATTTCCTGAATGGTTCTATTTTTCCTTTCTGCCACACTATTATGTTGTGGTGTATACCTTGTTGTAAATTGCTTCTTGATTCCATGTTCTTTGAAAAAGTTTAGAAATTCATTTGATATGTATTCTCCTCCTCTATCAGTCCTTAGGACCTTTATGTAGTGTCCACTTTGTTTCTAAACTTGGGCCTTCAATTGCTTGAAGATCTCAAAGGCGTCAGATTTATACTTTAAAAAATAGACCTATGTTTTTCTTCTGAAATCATCTCTGAATGTTATAAAATACCGACTTTTTCCAAGAGAGGGGGTTTGCATAAGACCACACACATATGAATGAATCAACTCAAGTGGAGTTCTTGCTCTCCACGATTTACCAGAGGGAAAAACATTTCTATATTTTTTTTCCCAAAATGCATCCCTCACATATTTTAGTAGGATGTTCAATCAAAGGTAGTCCTCTTACCATCTGCTTCTTATACAACAAATTCAGTCCACCGTAACTCAAGTGACCATATCTTAGATGCCACAACCTAGATTGGTCTATTGTATAAACTTTGAATGCAGCTGAAAATTCATTCTTCATGTTTAAAGGAAACATTCTTGTCTTTGTCATCTTAACTGTTGTAATTTGACTATCACTACCATTTCTATAAAAAAATAATGCATTCTCCATTCTCAAACATAACCTTATATCCCTTTTGAACTAACTGTCCAACACTAATGAGATTGTGTTTTAAACTAGGGACATGGTATACATCTTGGATTTGTTTAATTTCACCTTGCTTGGTGCAAATGGAGATGCATCATTTACCCATGAATGACACTTTGTTGTTATCTCCCATTCTCACCTCAGATTTCATAGATTCATAAATGCTAGAAAACATTTCTTTGTTTCCACTCATGTGGTTTCTACAACCACTGTCTAAGTACCAAACATCCTTATTACTTTCTTCTATTACATTGCAAATGATGAACACATTTTCTTTCTTTTCACTTTCAGTTTCTTCCCTTTTAATGAAATTTGCATTTTTTTGATACATATCATATTGTTTTTTTCTACATTCAGATGCATAATGTCCAATCTTTTTACAGTAATGACACTAGACATTTGATTTTTCATACCTTTGTAAAAAACTTCCATGTGAATTGTTGTTGCTCCTTCCTCTTCCACTTGTTTTTGAAGAATTTATTTGCCCTATTTCATGGCTATTGTTGAAGCTTCCACTTCCACCACCTCTAGCAACACCTCTATGGTTGGATGATCTGCCTCTTCCTCTAACTGAAACTTGAGATCTAAAAGCTTGCTCATAAGAGACGATAGTTGATCTATTCATCCTTTGTTCATGGATTTGAAAGGAACCCATAAGCTCATCAAGACACATTTGAGTTAATTCCTTTGACTCTTCTATTGCTACAACAATAGAATCAAATCTGGGAGGAAGACTTCTCAAGGTTTTTTCTATGATTATTTGATCCTCAAGAGTGTCTCCATTAGTTCTAATTTGATTAACCAAGCTCATAGAATGAGTAAAGAAATCATTCACTAACTCAGACTCCTTCATTTGCAAATTTTCAATACCTCTTCTTAACAATTGTAACTTGACAAGCTTTACCTTGCTGCTGCCTTGGTATGCATTTTTCAAAGTCTCCCATGCTTGCTTGGATTTTGTAGTTGCTGCTATCCTTGGAAAAATGGAATCTCCCATAGTTGTTTGGATAAAGTAAAGATCCTTGACATCCTTCAGTGTGTTCCTTGACATCCTTCAGTAAAGATAGTTGTTTGGATCTTGTTCTCCTTTAGTGTGTTCCTCTCAGCTTGAGTGAGTGCATTGAATGCAACCTATTCTGCAAGCTCAGGGAAGCCATTTTCAACTAGCTCCCACTACTCTTGAGAGCAGAAAATGTATTCATCTTGATGCACCAAACATCATATTTTTTCCCATCAAATTGTGGTACTTGCTACCACATGCTCCTGCTGTTGCTAGCCATTTTAAAAAACCACAATATAAACACAAAAAACCTTCTATAACCTACTCTGATACCAATCTGTGGGAAAAGAAAACATAGTTTGCGCAATAAATGAAGTAAAAAACATAGTACAAAACAGAGTATTCAAGTCTACTGTATATGCAGAAAGAAAAACCAGATTTATATTGCCAACAATGTTCATTACAATCAATGTTGTTGCACTTGCTATTCTTCCTCTGTTCAAAAATTCTTTCTATCTATCTTCTCCTCTATCTATGAAATGAACATAATTCCACTGTTTATATAAAACATAGCTGAAAAATATCCTAACCACTACAACCACATGCATTCAAGATTTGATGACTAGCAAAAATCTATTTAAGAGGGTCAACAATGGTCCCAGGTGAAAGTTAAAACTGGCTGCAAATAATTTATTTCATTGTTGTGTATGATTTGATGACTACAAGGTAGACTGATCATCAAGCTTATCTTCAACAACAACATGCTAGTTGTTTTGAAAATGAATCTTAGTTTGGATTAGAAAAATGGACCACAAAATAATTGTTCTTGTGAAAAATCTAAAAGAAATCTCTCAAAATTCACGCCACATGAATCTAAAAACAATTAAAACAAAATATGTTTTTATCATATAAATTTTAAAAGATATGTTTTTATCATACAAATTTAATACCGATGCACACCATTTCTAATTTGGAAATGTTTGAAAAAAATCTCACTTCTACATTTACAACAAGAAACACTTTTATGTGATAGATGAAAATTAGATTTAAGTATATAAGAATTACCCTGCTTGCTACTTTAATATGATTTTGATTTCCATAATTTAGTTTGTTAATTAGAATATATATCTCATTCTTTTTGAAATATACATTCTATTTTAGATTATAAAATGTCATTGATGCTAAATAAATAAGATAAAAGTAAGATTACTGTTTGTTTTTTTTCCAATTTATTTTTAAACTAAATACCATTTATCATATAAATTAGAAGAATAATATTAAATTAAAATATTGCATTTGTATACTATATCAAAATTGTATTCATTTTAAATATTAAAAATTTATATACAATAATTCAACACAATTTGTTGTAATAATAGRAATATGGAAAAYTCTCCATTTTTCTTCCTTGGAAGAGTACAAGTTAGTGATGTTAAAAATATTCTACCACTACCACATTGAATATGAAAGAAATTTGTAAAGCTAGTTGCAATGTCTTAAACAAAAACTTCTTATCTAAACCTCAAAGGAAGATGCATAACTACATTTCACTAAAATTCACATGTACATATCTATGTTGCACCTCCAAGATGAAAGAGATGTGCTCTAAAGTTATCAAGGACTGTAGAGTTTATCTAACCTTAATCCATATATGATGAATGTAAGGTTAAATAGATAATGCCACTATTTATGGGACCAAGAGTTTTAAATGGAGATACAGATGTTTACCTAAAATCCCTACTAAATGTGTTATAAATCTCTTAATGTTTTGGTTTCATACTTTTATAATACATAGTGCCATAATGATAGACCTTATAAATGATTTAGGAAGAATTCTATAATTCTTTTTGTTTTGTAGAAAGGAAAAAGTTAGTCTTTGAGATATAGTTTCCCACCATGTAACATCATAGAACAATTCTATCTAGAAGCCTTAAAGAGTTGAGTAGAGGTCTTCATAGTTATATGAAAATAAAATATCCACAATAACAACAAACCATCCTTATATTATTGGGAATCCACGATCAATATTTAGAGATAGGAGATCCTTGGAGAAACCAATGATACTCTTCTTCTCATTTTACTCATGGAGAGATATCTTGGCCTTCCATGGAAAATACTTGATATGCACAAATTTAAATGTTAAAGGTGACCACACCATCAATTTTCTTATTTGTAATATCTCTAATATTCATGTATTCTTGTTTGGTATTCATGTTGCACATTGCTCATTTTGGTAGTTACCACAAAACATGCACTCTTGTCATAAGATGTTCGCCTAATAATTTTTCTTTTCCTATGACAATGAAATCCTCTACCTTGCCAAGAACGTTATCTAAAAACTCAAATGCATCCAACAATATGTTGTTGGTTCCCAAGTGACTAACACCTAGATCTATCCAATTGTACTTCAACTTCCAAAGACATGGGGTAGTTATTATCACTTCTCTTTTACGTTTAGGTTATGCATAAGCGATATATTAAGTGTTACATAATTACTTTAAGTTTTTCCTTTGGACTACATACAACTACAATATAAAAACATTTCTAAGAGGTAGGTATTGTTAAGTTTTAATGTTTTTCAAAGATAATAGCACAAATAGGATCACTGAGAGAAACACAATCACAAGGTACACAACATTTTATCCTGGGAAACACTCATGGGGAAGAAAACCCAACAAAAACTTCCTTAATATAGATTTGCAATACAATACAATGCCAAGACTAAGACCAAAATACTAAAGAATATCCAAGACTGAGCATGCACGTCTCTCTCCTTCTTGTAATTGAAGCCGCCTCCAAAAGATGCACACTTGTTGAGTGACTGAGTGAGTGAGTAAGTGAGGCACCATCCTCACTTATTTATAATAGTTGGGAGGTGCTAGGGTTATGTCTCTTCACCAAGCAAGGTTGAGTTTTTCAACTAGTGGTTAAAACCACTTTAATAATCCCTAGGGACCGACTTTACAAACAACACCATATAACTATGGTTTGACCAATCCACAAAAAGGGTATTTGGTCATATACAAGACCCAACATGATCAATACACAAAATGGTATTTGATATATAAGATAATGACTCAAATATAATTAGAATATTCTTCACAGTTACAATATTTCAACACTCCCCCTTAACAAGAAGGGTATTCTAATGACATAACCCAATACAACATCACCGGGAGAAAGAGAGGGAAACATCATCATCATCATCTGGAACGCTAACTAACACATCTATAAATCATCAAAAGTTTTTCTCATCATTAATAACATCATCGTTCACAACATGGATCTGGAGTAGCATCATCATCATCATCTGCATCAACATCAATTAGTATAGCACTAATACAACATCATCAATCAACACGAGGCCGAAACAACATCATTAACCAACACGAGGCTGATACAACATCATCAACATCACAAGGCTGGTATATCAATAGCATGAAGCTGATACAACATCATCAACAACACAAAGTTGATACAACATCATCAACAACATGAAGATGATACAACATCATCAACATCATATGGAAACATAATGAGGTAGGTGCAACAACAACATTTTTTGGTACTCTGACATACCGTCCTTATCGGACCTTCGGGATCTGCCCATGAATCATAAGATTCCCTAGGATATAAAATCCTAACGAAGCTACCACGTGATACTCTGATACACCGTCCTTACCGAACCTTCGAGATCTGTCCAGGAATCATAAGATTCTCTAGGATATAAAATCCTAACGGAGCTACCACTACTGAACACAACTGGCATATACATGCATAGGTATTTTAACAGGCCTTCCTTACCATACCTTCGGGATCTTCCCAGGGATGATCAATCCCCTATGATACAAAATCCTAACAGAGCTACCCGTTGTTGGTTAGGATACTATAGTATCATCAACATCACTCCCCCTTTTGAGGGAATTCCTTTCAGACTATACCAAGCTTGTCTCGAAAGTATTCAAAATTTACACAAGACAAAGGATTGGTCAACACATCTGCAACCTGCTCATCTGTGCCAACATGTTGGAGCTTCACAATTCCCCTCTGAACCATATCACGAATGTAGTGATATTGAATCTCTATGTGCCTTGACTTATCATGGAACACTAGGTTATCTGTCATCTTTATGCAACTATGGTCGTCACATAGAATCATGGTGGCTTCCATCTCCAAATCGAATAGACCTGTCAACAACTTTCGAAGTGATATGGATTCACAACTAGAGAAACATGCCACAATGTATTCCGCTTCTGTTGTGATGAGAGAAATATTGGATTGCTTCTTGCTTTTCCATGAAGTCATGGTTGACCCCAGAATGAAACAACATCATGAAGTGCTCTTTCTATCAGAAACACTTTGAGCCCAATCTGAATCAATATATCCATACAATCTAAAGTCATGATCTCCAATATAGAAGAGACCATATTCCAACATACCCTTAAGGTATCTCATCACATGTTTTGTAGCCACAAGGTGAACATGTCTGAGCTCTACCAAATACTGACTCAAGGTGTTCACAACAAAACATATATCTGGCCTAGTATTCGTCAGATACATCAACAAACCAATAATCTATCTGTACAAAGTAGCATCAACCAACTCTGACGAAGTATCTACCAAAAGCTTCAACTTTGTTTCCATGGGTGTGTTCATGGCTTTACATTCCAGCATGTCAAACCTCTTCAGTATTTCAATTGCATACTTCCCTTGGTTAAGGAAGATCTTCTCTAGGCTCTGCCAAGCTTCAAGACCTAAGAAATAATGCATCTGGCCTACATATTTCATCTCAAATTCTGCAACGATCTTCTTCTTACACTCTGTGATGAGATTTTATTCTCCAGTTAAGAATACATAATCCAAATACAACAAAAAAATAACTGGCTCATCGTTCATAACCTTGAGTTAAAGGTTAGAATCAACTTTACTCTTGGTAAATCCCAATCTCGTCAGGAAACTGTCAATTCTGCTATACAAAGCTTTATTCAACCCCCAGACATGAGTCTTTTTATCTTCAAATTCAAACCCTTGTAGTTGTTCTATATACACTTCTTCTTCAATAACACCATTTAAGAAGGTTGTTTTCACATCCATCTGGTGTAAAGTCCACTTCATCTTGGTTGCAAGAGCTATGATTGTTCTGATAGAAGTGTATCTAGCCACATGAGAAAATGTCTCTTCATAATCAATGCCTTCCTTTTGCGAAAATCCATGATTTACAAATCTTGCTTTATGTTTTTCTATACTTCTATCTGTAGCATGTTTTATCTTGTATATCCATTTGGAAGATACCACATCTTTGTTCTTTTGTCTGGGAACTATTTCCAATACATCATTCTTTATAATGGACTGGTATTCTTCCRTCATGGCATCCACCCATTCTTTCTTATGAATGACTTCTTCAAAGCAAGTAGGTTCATTTTCTATGAGATCACACATCAAGACCATATAAMTGGAGAATGTCTTAGGTTTCTTGCTTTGTCTCATGGTTTCTTCYGGGGCACCATACTTCTCTCTATCATGAATAAGTTTCCTTKCCCAAGTTGGATTTTTCTTGTGAGAGATCATCATCTGGGGAGGTTCTTGAGATTCTATCATATCATGATCTTCTGGAATCTCATCATCAAGGGTAACTATAACTTCCTTCACAGGTTCTGCAACTGTGGGAGCTACAACTTCTTCTTCATATACTTCTTCAAGCTCACATTTCCTTGATCTTTTGAGTGTTGCATCTTCATCAAAGGTTACATCTCTGCTAATCTCAATATGATGGTAACCTGGTATGTAAATTCTAAAGGCCTTAGATACCTCACAATATCCAACAAATATTCCCTTCTTTTCTGAAGGATCCAACTTAGTTCTCCTTTCTTTTGGAATGTGTACAAACAGTGGAAAGCCAAATATTTTGAGATGGATTACTTCTAGCTTATTTCTGGAGAACATTTATTCAGGGGTTTTGAATCCAAGTGCACTTTGGGATAATTTGTTTTGGACATAAATTGTTGTTCTTGATGCTTCAGCCCATAAGTGCATTGGAAGATCTTGATCGTGGATCATAGTATTCACTACTTCCATTATTGTTCTATTCTTTCTTTCTGCTACACCATTTTGTTGAGGATTATAGGGAGTGGTCAGATCCCTCTTATTCCCGACATCTCTGCAAAAGATTCCAAATTCATTTGAGGTGTATTCCCCTCCATTATCTTACCCAAGTATCTTGATTTTATTTTTAGAGAGATTTTCTAACAAGACTTTGAATTCCTTGAACTTTTTGAGTACTTCATATTTTGATTTCAAGAAATAGACCCAAGTCTTGTGAGAATAATCATCAATAAATGACACATAGAAAACATACCCACTTAGAGAGGTTGATGGAATTGGACCACATACATCTGAGTGGATGAGCTCCAAGATTCCTTCTTCTTTATTTTTCTCTCTTTGGGAAAATATTCTTAATTTTCTTTCCTTGTTCAAATCCCTTGAATACACCTTCATGATCAACCTTGAATTCTGGTAAACCAGTAACTACCTTGCTTACATATGGTAAGGATTTGTAGTTGATGTGAGCTAGTCTTCTATGCCAAAGTTCATATGGAATCTCAGTGGAGTGAGTCAAGGCTGCATCTGTGTGACCTTTTAACTTATAAAAACCACCTTCTTCTGTTCCAATAACAATTGAATCTTTTAGCCCTCAGGGGTGTAGACCGATTGGCATGTGCTGTGTAAATGGAAGGAATTGTGTAAATGAGGTCTCAAGTTCGATTCTCACCCCGATTTATCTGTGTTCCATGCTTGCAGGATGTGTGGCGCACTTGGGGGTATATGGGTAGCAGAAGGGTATCGACCATGTGTCGCACAAGTATGAGAACCGCGAGTTGTCGATTCCCCCAACAAATATATATATATATATATATATATATGTATGTATGTATGTATGTATGTATGTATGTATGTATGTATGTATGTATGTATATTGAATCTTTTATGGTTTTTCCTTTAGGCCACATAAGAAATTTACCATCTATGAATGCAACCCCGAAACCTTTCTTATCTAGAGTTGATATAGAAAGTAATTTCTTTGTCAAAAATAGTACACAAAGTACATCCTTCATTTTCATTGGAGTCCCTGAATCGAGTTTGTAAGTGGATTCTCCCATTCCTTTGGTAGGGTACTGATAGTCATCTCCAAGTGAGACTTTCTAAGGAAAGTAATTTTCTATAAGGATAGAGAGAATGTCTCTCTGACCTGTCATGTGCTTAGAGGCACCACTACCTATGAGCCAAGTATCATCTCCAAGTGTCACAGATCCTGAGAGGGAGGAAAGTAAAACATAATATTCAATCTTTTCTTTAGTCATCTTTGAGGGTGGCTTATCATCTTCAATTGAATGGGAATGATTTATTTTGTTATTTATCTTCATGTAGTCTTCCCTTCCAGAAGGACAATTCTTAGCAATGTGTCCCATCTTATCACATTGATAAGAGGAGAAATATTTTTCTTTTCTTTTCCCTTTCTGATATTTGTAGAATCTCCTTGGAGGGTGAGTTTTTTTATGGGTGAATCTCTTTGGGGAATCATATTCCTTATGAAGGTGGGTCTCCTTATGGAAATGAGACCTTTTCTTTCCTCGTTTAGCATGAAAATCTAGGGATTGGTCTTCATCCCTTAATAGTACTGCTTCTCGGTTGGCTACTCTTGCTTATTCTTGAACACATTCTTCCCAAAGACTATCAAATTGGAGTTTTTATTTTTTTGCACAGATAGTTTGGATGAAGGCATCCCAAGGTCTTGTGAGACCATTAAGAGATATCATTATGAGTTCATATTCATCTAGTTTGTCACCAATTTCTTCTAATTGTTCCTTGAA
Organism: Picea glauca; assembly: GCA_000966675.3. Classification (NCBI taxonomy): domain Eukaryota; kingdom Viridiplantae; phylum Streptophyta; class Pinopsida; order Pinales; family Pinaceae; genus Picea; species Picea glauca. The sequence goes on along the minus strand of JZKD02S1958886.1, from coordinate 30,706 downwards.
TTGAGAAACCTTAGAGAAATAGTCATGGATTATTTCTCCTTTTTGCATCTTTGTATTCTTGAGTCGGGTTTTCAATTTCATCTTCTGGTTGATGTTCTTTCCTTCATACATTCTAGTTAGGGCATCGAACATATCCTTTGGAGTATTCTTAGAATACACTTGAGGGATCAAGTGATATTTAATGGAGTCTACAATGATCCTTTTGGCCCTAACCATATCCTTCTTGTACTTTGCTTTGGATGCTTCTTCTTCGGGTTCCAGTACATTTTCTTTTATGATTTTTTCTAGGTCATTCTCTTCAAGAATGAGTCCAATTCTATACTTCTAGGCACACAAATTTTCTACACCTTCTAACTTGTCAACAAGCTTAGTGCTTGCAGACATCTTGACCTGGAGCTAGAAAAATGACCAGAAAATGAAAATGCTCAGAAACTGAATTTGAACTTACCAGAAGATGCACTGGGCTGAGGCGAGTAGGATGGAGCTGTCTGATTTAAAAAAAATCAAGTTTTACCCCTTGAAACTTGACTTGCGCAAATCTGGACTGGTACTTCTGGTACTGGTTCTAGTTTCTTGGTTTTCTGGTTTTCTGGTACCAATCAAAACTAGGGTTTGATTTTTTAGAGGCTCTGCCCACTAAAAAGGTGCACTCAATCTGCCAAATGATGCGCTAGGGTAGGGCACACTTCCCTAGGTGGTTTTTAGTCAAAAATTCCCTTCCAATAAAAAACCCTAATTTTCTTGTACGACAATAGTGACGTTTTTGGTTACCTAGTGAAAGGTGCTTTATTCAATCAAGCTCTAAAACCATGTTAATTTTTAATGCTTTTCAAAGATAATAGCACAAATAGGATCACTGAGAGAAACACAATCACAAGGTACATAACATTTTATCCTGGGAAATCCTCTTGGGGGAGAAAACCCAACAAAAAATTCCTTAATATAGATTGTCAATACAATGCCAAGACTAAGACCAAAATACTAAAGAATATCGAAGACTGAGCATGCACCCCTCTCTCCTTCTTCTTGTAATTGCATCTACCTCCAAAAGATGTGAACTTGTTGAGTGACTGAGAGAGTGAGTAAGTGAGGCACCATCCTCACTTATTTATACTAGCTGGGAGGTGCCAGGGTTATGTCTCTTCACCAAGCAGGCCCAACTTCTTCAACTAGTGGTTAAAACCACTTTAATAATCCCTAGGGGCCGAATTTACAAAAGACACCATATAACTATGGTTTGACCAATCCACAAAAGGGTATTTGGTCATATACAAGACCCGACATGATCAATCCACAAAATGGGATTTGATCTATAAGATAATGACTCAAATATAATTAGAATATTCTTCGCAGTTACAATATTTCAACACTCCCCCTTAACAAGAAGGGTATTCTACTAACATAACCCAATACAACATCATCAGGAGAAAGAGAAGGCATCATCATCATCATCTGAAACACTGACTGTGTTAAGAACCTGAATAGATATACAAATATAATCACCACAAATATTGAATACAAAATAGATTCATAGAGCAAGATAGAAGAAACCACAATTTATCATTACCAAACCCTTGAGGTAGGGAAACACCATACAATGGATCATATTATGGAAGGGATCCTCTCTTGTTCACTTGCATCTTCAAGGGGGCATCCTCCTATTGAGCTACAACTCACAATACAATAATTTTCTTCCTTTCTCATTACATTGCTTGAACCCCTTTATATAGTGCTACCATCACCTAAGAACATTCTCGAGGAGGAATATGTTAGGTAACTAGAGAGGTAGCAGTGGGGGCCCAGAGGGCCCATAATGATAATAGTGGAGGCCATTCAATGTAAGGTGGACTAGGTCCACTATATTATTAAATAAGGCCCACTATGGTAGCTAGATATAATAAATGAGTAGTTAGATATAATAAATGTAAGAGAACTTCTTAGAAGGTTCTACTTCTAGAAGATTCCTCCTCAAGAATGTTTTTAGGTGATGGTAGCACTATATAAAGGGGTTCAAGCAATATAATGAGACATGAATAAAATTATTGTATTGTGAGTTGTAGCTCAATAGGAAGATTCCCCCTCGAAGAGGCAAGTGAACATGAGAGGATCCCTTCCATAATAGGATCCATTGTATGGTGTTGCCCTACCTCAAGGGTTTGGTAATGATAAATTGTGGTTTCTTCTATATTGCTATGTGGATATATTGTGTATTCATTATTTGTAGTGGTTATATTTTTATATATATTCAGGTTATTAACAAGTGGCATTAGAGCACTTTCCTTGACATACATTGTGGGCAAATATTTTTTATTTTTGCCAATTTTTTTTTTTTTCGGAGAAAAAAAAAGAGGGCCGCGACATTCCGGAATTTTCAGTATATTTCTGTGCAAAATTTGCAGAAACCGATTGTAGATATTATTTCCTCTCATAAAAACACTAAATTTAAAAAAAAATCATCCGAAACGGAGTTCGGGAAATCAAGATATTGAAGTTTTAAAATCTGCATATTTTTAGGGTTTTTTCCGCGGACGACGACGCAATTTATTTATTTATTTATGTAGTAGATGGAGGCTGAATTTGCCCAAACAAATTAAATATCTGAGTTCCTCTCACAATTTCACCGAATTTCAAAAAACAAATAAGCCAAAACGAAGTCTGGGAAGTGAAGTTATGAGCATTTTAAATTCAATAGTTTTTCAGGGTTTTTCCGGAAAAAACCGTGATTTTTTGTTGTAACTTATTGTTCTATTTTTTGGGTTTTTTTTTTTGTGACAGTTGCAGGACCAAATATTTCATAGGGTGATTAGATGGCTATTTCCTCTCAAACCCTCAAATAAATAATCTGCAAAAATAAAAAATATTTGCCCACAATGTCTGCCAAGGAAAGTGCTCTGATACCACTTGTTAAGAACCTGAATAGATATACAAATATAATCACCACAAATACTGCATACACAATAGATCCACAGAGCAAGATAGAAGAAACCACAATTTATCATTACCAAACCCTTGAGGTAGGGAAGCACCATACAATGGATCCTATTATGGAAGGGATCCTCTCCTGTTCACTTGCCTCTTCGAGGGGGCATCCTCCTATTGAGCTACAACTCACAATACAATATTTCTCTTCTTGTCTGATTACATTGCTTGAACCCCTTTATATAGTGCTACCATCACCTAAGAACATTCTAGAGGAGAAATCTTTTATAAGTATAACCTTCTAAGAAGTTCTCTTACATTTATTATATCTAACTACCCATTTATTATATCTAGCTACCATAGTGGGCCTTATTTAATAATATAGTGGACCTAGTCCACCTTACATTGAATGGACTCCACTATTATCATTATGGGCCCTCTGGGCCCCCACTACTACCTCTCTAGCTACCTAACATATTGACACATCTATAAATCATCAGAAGTTTTTCTCATCATCAATAACATCATTGTTCATGACATGGAGCTGGAGTAGCATCATCATCATCATCTGCATCAACATCAATTAGTATAACACTAATACAACATCATCAATCAAGATGAGGTTGATACAACATCATCAACCAACACGAGCTTGGTACAACATCATCAATGACATGAAGCTGGTACAACATCATCAACAACCCGAAGCTAATACAACATCATCAATGACACAAAGCTGGTACAACATCATCAACAACCCGAAGCTGATACAACATCATCAACATCATATGGAAACAAAATGAGGCAGTTGCAACAACAACATTTTGTGGTACTCTGATAGACCATCCTTACCAGACCTTTGGTATCTGCCTAGGAATCATAAGATTCCCTAGGATATAAAATCCTAACAGAGATACCACATGGTACTCTGACAGACCATCCTTACCGTACTTTCGAGATCTACCCAGGAATCATAAGATTCCCTAGGATATAAAATGCTAATGGAGCTACCACTACTAACCACAACTGGAATATACATGCACAGGTACTTTGAGAGATCGTCCTTACCATACCTTCGGGATCTTCCCAGGGATGATCAATCCTCTAGGATATAAAATCCTAATGGAGCTACCCGTTGTTGGTTAGGATACTATAGTATCATCAACATCACTACCCCTTTCGAGGGAAGTCCTTTCGGACTATACCAAGCTTGTCTCGAAAGTATTCAAACTTTACATGAGATAGGGGCTTGGTCAACACATTTGCAACCTGCTCATCTGTGCCAACATATTGGAGCTTCACAACTCCCCTCTGTACCATATCACGAATGTAGTGATACCATATATCTATGTGCTTTGAATTATCATGGAGCACTGGGTTCTTCATCATATTTATGCAACTTTGGTTGTTACATAAAATAACGGTGTCTTCCATATCCAGATCGAATAGACCTGTCAACAACTTTCGAATCCATATGGCTTCACAACTAGCAAAACATCCTGCAATGTATTCCACTTCTGTTATGTTGAGAGATACTGGACTGCTTCTTTCTTTTCCATGAATTCATGGTTGACCCCAGACTGAAATAACATCCTGAAGTTCTCTTTCTATGAGAAACACTTCTAGCCCAATCTGAATCAATATATCCATACATTCTGAAGTCATGATCTCCAGTATAAAAGATAACATATTCCAACATACCATTAAGGTATCTCATCACATGTTTTGCAGCTACAAGGTGAACACGTATGGGCTCTACCAGATACCGACTCAAGGTGTTCACAAAAAAACATATATCTGGCATGATATTCGTCAGATGCATCAACAAACCAATAATCTGTATGTACAAAGTAGCTTCAACCAACTCTGACCAAGTATCTACCAGGAGCTTCAACTTTGTTTCCATGGGTGTGTTCATGGATTTACATTCCAACATGTCAAACCTCTTTAGTATTTCAACTACATACTTCCCTTGGTTAAGGAAGATATTCTCTAGGCTCTACCAAACTTCAAAACCTAATAAATAATGCATCTGGCCTAGGTATTTCATCTCAAATTTTGCAACGAGTTTACTCTTACAGTCCGTGATGATATTTTCTTCTCCGGTTAAGAATAATTCATCCACATACAATAGTAATATAATTGGCTCATCATTCATAACTTTGAAGTAAAGGTTAGAATCAGCTTTACTCTTGGTACATCCCAATCTCGTCAGGAAACTGACAATTCTTCCATACCAAGCTCTAGGAGCTTTCTTTAACATGTACACAACTTTCTTCAACCTGCAAACATGAATATTTCTATCTTCAAATTCAAACACTTGTAGTTGTTCTATATACACTTCTTCTTCAATAACACCATTTAAGAAGGTTGTTTTCACATCCATCTGGTGTAACTTCCACTTCATCTTGGCTGCAAGAGCTATGATTGTTCTGATAGAAGTGTATCTAGCCATAGGAGAAAACGTCCCTTCATAATCAATTCCTTCCTTTTGATAAAATCCACGAGCTACAAATATTTCTTTATGTTTTTCAATACTTCCGTCTGCAGCATGTTTTATCTTGTATATCCATTTGGAAGATACCACATATTTATTCTTTCGTCTGGGAACTATTTCTCATAGATCATTATTTATAATGGACTGGTATTCTTCCATCATGGCATCCACCCATTCTTTCTTCTGAATGGCTTCTTCAAAGAAATTAGGTTCCTTTTCTACGAGATCACACATCAAGGCCATATAACTGGAGCATGGCTTAAGTTTCTTGCTTTGTCTCATGGTTCTTTCCTGGGCACCATAATTCTCTCCATCTTGAATAAGTTCCCTTTCCCAAGATGGATTTCTCTTGTGAGAGATCGTCATCTGGAGAGGTTCTTGAGATTCTATCATATCACGATCTTCTAGAATCTCATCATCAGGGGTAACTGTAACTTCCTTCATGGGTTCTCCAACTCTGGGAGCTACATGTTCTTCTTCATATACTTCTTCAAGCTGACATTTCCTTGATCTTTTAAGTGTTGCATCTTCATCAAAGGTTACATCTCTGCCGATCTCAATATGATGGTAACCCGATATGTAAATTATGAAGGCCTTAGAGACCTCACAATATCCAACAAATATTCCCTTCTTTCCTTAAGGATCCAAATTAGTTCTCCTTTCTTTCGGAATGTGTACAAACACTGGACAACCAAATATTTTGAGATGGCTTACTTCTGGCTTCTTTCTGGAGAACATTTCTTCGAGGGTTTTGAATCCAAGTGCACTATGGGATAATTTGTTTTGGACATAAATTGTTTTTCTTGCTGCTTCATCCGATAAGTGCAATGGAAGATCTTGATCATGGATCATAGCCTTCATTGCTTCCATTATTGTTCTATTATTTCTTTCTGCTACACCATTTTGTTGAGGATTATATGGAGTGTTGAGCTCCCTCTTATTACTGGCATCTTTGCAAAACCTTCCAAATTCATTTGAGGTGTATTCTCCTCCATTATTTGACCTGAGTATCTTGATTTTATTTTGGGAGAGATTTTCTAACAAGGCATTGAATTCTTTGAACTTTTTGAGTACTTCATATTTTGATTTCAAGAAATAAACTTAAGTCTTGCGAGAATAATCATCAATAAATGACACATAGTATACATACCCACTTAGAGAGGTTGATGGAACTGGGCCACATACATCTGAGTGGATGAGCTCAAAGATTCCTTTTGCTTTACTGTCGTTCTTTGGGAAAGGATTCTTAATGTTCTTTCCTTGCATACACCTTCATGATCAACCTTGAATTCTGGTAAACTTGTAACTACCTTGCTTACATATGGTAAGGCTTTGTAGTTGATGTGAGCTAGTATTCTATTCCAAAGTTCACATGGACTCTCAGTGGAGTGAGTCAAGGTGGAATCTGTGTGACCTTTTAACTTATACCAACCACCTTCTTTTGTTTCAATAAAATTTGCATCTTCTATGGTTTTTCCTTCAGGACACATAAGAACTTCACTATATATGGATGCAACCCTGAAAATTTTCTTATCTAGAGATGAGATAGAAAGTAAGTTCTTTGTCAAACCTAGTACATAAAGTACGTCCTTCATTTTCATCGGAGTCCTTGAATCAAGTTTGTAAGTGGATTCTCACATTCCTTTGATAGGGTACTGATAGTCATCTCCAAGTGAAACTTTATGGGGAAAGTCCTTTTTTGTAAGGATAGAGAGAATGTCTCTCTAACCTATGATGTTCTTAGAGGCACCACTGTCTATGAGCCAAGTATCCTCTCTAGGTGTCACAGATCCTGAGAGGGAGGAAAATAAAACATAATATTCAATATTTTCTTTAGTAATCTTTGAGGGTGACTCATCATCTTCAACTGCATGGGCATGATGTATTTTTTAATTTCTCTTCTTGTATTCTTCCCTTCTGGTAGGGCAATTCTTAGCAATGTGTCCCATCTTATCACATTGATGAGAGGAGAAATATTTTTCTTTTCTTTTCCCTATCTGATATTTCTGGAATCTCCTTGGAGGGTGAGATTCTTTATGGGTGAATCTCTTTGGGGAGTGAGATTCCTTATGAAGGTGGGTCTCCTTATATAAATGGGACCTTTTATTTCCTCCTTTAGCATGAACAACTAGGGACTGGTCTTCATCCCTTAATAATACTGCTTCTCGGTTGGAAACTCTTGCTTCTTCTTGAACACATTCTTCCCATAGACTGTCAAATTGATGTTTTTATTTTCTTTCACAGATAGTTTGGATGAAGTCATCCCAAGGTCTTGTGAGACCATTAAGAGCTCTCATTATGAGTTCATATTAATCTAGGTTGTCTCCAATTGCTTCTAACTATTCCTTGAATAAAGAAACCCTAGAAAAATAGTCATGGATTGTTTCTCCTTTTTGCATCTTTGTATTCTTGAGTTGGGTCCTCAAGTTCATCTTCCGGTTGATGTTCTTTCCTTCATATATTCTGGTTAGGGCATCAAACATATCCTTTGGATTATTATTAGAATACACTTGAGGTATAAAGTGATCTTTAATGGAGTCTGCAATGATCCTTTTGGCCCTAACCATATCCTTCTTGTACTTTGCTTCGACTGCTTCTTCTTCAGGTTCCAATACATTTTCTTTTATGAATTTTCTAGGTCATTATCTTAAAGAATTAGTCCAATTGTGTACTTCCAGGAATGAAAGTTTTCCACACCTTCTAACTTGTAAAAAGATTAGTCCTTGCAGACATCTTGACCTAGAGCTAGAAAAATGACCAAAAAATGAAAGTGCTCAGAAATTGAATCTGAACTTACCAGGAGATGCGTTAGGCTGAGGCGAGTAGGCTGGAGTTGTCTGATTCCAAAAATTTCAAGTTTTACCCCTTGAAACTTGTCCTGCACAAATCTAGATTGGTACTTCTAGTACTGGTTATGGTTTCCTAGTTTTCTGGTTTTCTGGTACTAGTCAAAACTAGGGTTTGAATTTCTAGAGGCTTTGTCCACTGAAAACGTGTGCTCAATCTGCTAAATGATGCACTAGGGTAGGGTGCACTTCCCTAGGTGGTTTTTAGTCAAAAATACCCTTCCAATAAAAAACCCTAATTTTCTTGTACGACAATAATGACGTTTTTGGTTACCCAGTGAAAGGTTCTCTGTTCAGTCAAGCTCTGAAACAATGTTAAGTTTTAATGATTTTTCAAAGATAATAACACAAATAGGATCTGTTAACTCCCAAAGTAAAACCGTTCTTTCGGTTGAACTTTGTAGAGGATATCCTGGCTATCGGTCGCATGCTTAAGCTACTTTTATGTTTTCATAGTTCAAGAAAATTTTTGGTATTTGGTTTTTTCAAGAGATTGGAAAAACAACAGCTTTCGGTGGTTTGGGCGAGCCCCCGGCGTGCTCATTAACCACCGAAAGCGTTCAGTTTCGTCAGCAAAGTGGTCGATTTGAAATGCAAGCAACCGCCGAAAAGGGTTAAACGCGCAAAAAGAAAGCTCGTGCTTTCGCACGAGCCAGATGTCAGAATCCGTTGTAATGATGAAAAGTTCAAACCGCCGAAAAGCTCATGTTGCGGGAGATGATACTTGTTCGTGGGTTTCAGCCGAAAGTTTTCAAACACCTGCGTATTATCCTCTGTAAAATCATTTCCATATCTACGCTGAGAGGTGATAGTCAGATCCGGTGCACAGACCCTCCTTATTTCCTAGTGGCAGATACATTCATTATTACCAACAGGTCATTTGTTCAGTTTAAAACTCAAAATGTCATATGGAGCCCGGAGATCGCTGAGGATATCTATCAACAGGCGATTTTTCCAGCGAATCGTGATTTTCAAATCTTAGTTCCTCCTTTCGAGCGATTGGCATGTGGTCTCCGAATTCAAACAGGCAGTTCGAGTCGAGGAAAACAGATTGGGTTATCGGGTAAGCCTGTAAGCCTTTCTCTGTCAAAATTTCAT
>JZKD02S1958886.1:8313-21336 GCA_000966675.3 Picea glauca | reverse complement strand
TATTCCTTGTATCTTGCAAACAGTTTTTACTTTCTATTTTTAGTAGATCTGATCCATATTTTTAGGATCAGAAGTTTGTTTTGTAATCTTATAAATATCAGAACAAAACATGAACACGGGGTTCGATTCTGGATATAGTAATGCTCTTTGTACTTAGACTTCTCATTTGCTAATACAGATCACAGGTTTCTTTCCATTTTGGTGGCAGTTTTCCATACTTCTTCTTCACTGATATATTGTTGTCCAACCTTGAATAGYTGTTATCCTATTGTTTGGTTCATAACATTATTATCAGTCTCTTTAGTTGTTTATTAAGCCCTGCTTTGCACTGGTTTATGAGCAATCTTTTCTTCATCCACTTAAAGCTATCTTACTGTTTAACCAATCTTGGAAAGCACTGTCTATTTGTTTATCACTTTGATGTCTGAATGCTATAAGTTGAATTGAGTTATCCCATTGATCCATCTTTACAAAATACAAAAACATTTATTTCTTAAGTTACCAAGCACCTTTGGTCTGCAACCACAAAGGGTTTCTTGGAGTGATAACAGGATCATTGAGAGAAACACAATCAAAAGGTACACGACATTTTATCCTAAGAAACCCTCATGGGGGAGAAAACCCAACAAAAACTTCCTTAATATAGTTTATCAATACAATGCCAAGACTAAGACCAAAATACTAAAGAATATCCAAGACTGAGCATGCACCTCTCTCTCCTTCTTCTTGTAATTGTAGCTACCTCCAAAATATGCGCACTTGTTGAGTGATCGAGTGAGTGAGTAAGTGAGGCACCATCCTCACTTATTTATACTATTTGGGAGGTGTTGGGGTTATGTCCCTTCACAAAGCAGGGCCCACTTCTTCAACTAATGGTTAAAACCACTTTAATAAGCCCTAGGGGTCAACTTTACAAACAACACCATATAACTCTGGTTTGACCAATCCACAAAAGGGGATTTTTCATATAGAAGACCCGAGATGATCAATCCACAAAAGGGTATTTGATCCATAAGATAATGACTCAAATATAATTAGAATATTCTTTGCAGTTACAATATTTCAATAGGTATAAGAAACTTTGTTGTAATTTTCACTTGTTAATTTAAAGGCAATTTGTCATTGTGTGGTAAATGTATGATTAATAAGGATATCCCTTGTGTTGGACAAAGCATACTTATAAGAATATTGAAGACTAAAGTTTCTCTTTTTGTTTTTTTTATCATCCAGAGACTCAAATTTCTCTTTTTTTTTTTTAAACAAAATACAAAATGAAAGAATATGAAAAGTGGTCACTTCGCTTTCTATATGTTGTAAGGAGAATGAGAGCTTCTTTTTTGTTTTTTAAATCAAACTCTTGAAAAGTAACTTCAGAGTGGGCCAACATGGTGAGATATATATGAGATAGTGGGAATGGAAACAACCTTGCTTTCTCATAGTTAGGTATGTTTTTTCCTTGAATTCCATAGTTGCAAATTCAATAAATTAAATTTGTTTACATTATTTTTAATATCAAGTGTTTATTGCATATATATTACTTCTAGATGATAATTTCATTTTCTTATCCAATTATTATTTATTAAACATTTTTTTAAGAGGTAAGTACTAAGTAGTTTTGGTGCAAATTTCACTTGTTATATATTATTTTGAGAAGTTCAATATCAAATTTTAATTTAAATATTGAAGATGCGGGTGCAACAAAGATTGTTTAAACTTAAGTTCGTATTGAATATTTTTCTAGATTTTTACATAGAAAAAAATATAGAAAGGAAAGTGTGTATAATTGATCAGTGAAAATCTTCAACAAAGATACTTGTACAAGAGGAAAAATAACTCTAGGTAATTTTCTATAAATTTATTTTCTCATCAATGCCTTTGTATGTTTTTGGAAATTGCTACAGTGTGGAGGACTTAGGGTTTTTATTGGGTTGGCTAGAGGTTTTGACAGATTGATATGAGGAGCGAGTGGATTATTTTGAAAATTTTGGGGGGGAAAGTGTTATTTTTGTCCAAGGACAAATTTGACATGGGGGTCTTCAACCTAGTATTAGGGTCATGAGCCCCAGCGATAATTTTTTTTGTCTTTGGGAACAAAAGGGGGTAAGATATTCGACGTCATTGAGAGCATTCATGGTGTCAAATTCATTCAACATTCCTTGCAAGGAACGTATGCCCAAGGTTCCACTAAATTGGAGGATGTGGGAAAATATCATGGTTAGGACCAAGATTTCAAAGGGGGTGTTTATTCTGCATTGGATGGGATGTCTCTAACACCTTTTGTTTCTTGAGGTATTGGTCATGTTGATGCTTCATATTACTTTCCAAAGCCTTCTATTGTGTGTAATCCTTTGACATGCATCACAGAACCTCGAGCTAGTTGTGGTTTGGGAGGTTATGGTGGTTCTAGGTTGGGGTTCATGGGTAAATATTTAGATTTTGTAGAGATTTGTGGTGTTGGTCATGGTGCATTTGATCCTCATCCTAGATCATTGAATGGGAGTGACAAGATTGTTTCGAGAAGAGGTGGGTTGGGTGGGTCTATTGAAGCTAGTAATTTTGGTTTGAAGAGAGGGAGAAAAGGGTGTATTAAGTAGTGGAACATACCTATTTTTTTTTTTTGTGACTGGCGGAATCAACAACTCGCGGTTCTCGTACTTGCGTGACATGGGGTCGATTCCTTTCTGCTACCTTTATAACCTCCAGGTGTGTCCACACAACCCACACGCATGGGGCATGTGTAAATCAGGGTGAGAATCGAACTTGATACCTCCTTTTTACATTTCCTTCCATTTACACGACACTTTCCAATCGGTCTACACCCCTGCGGGTAGTGGAACAAACCTATTAATTTCCCCTTGGGTGAGGAAATTAAAATGAATGATGTAACGAAGATGGTAGAGTTGGCCCTTGTAGGTCGTTTTCCTTGAAAATGTATGGGAGATAAGGCTCTAAAGGGTTGGTTATCTAGATGTTGGGAGCCCTTGTTGGGGTATATGCCAGTCTCTAATGTTCTTGCTAGTGGATGGTTGGCATTTTTGTTTCACACAATTTTTTATGTGTCAAAGGTTCTTGCAAGATCTTGGTTCTGTGATTCAACTCCTTTGTTATCAGAATGTTGGTCACCTTTTTTTGATGCAAGGATGGAGAGGATGGATTGGGTACTAGTGTGGGTTTAGTTTCATGAGTTACCAATTGATTTTTGGTCTCAAGATGTTTTTTAGGCAATAGGTAACACCTTGGGACACATCATAAAAGTTTTTCTTTTTCTTTTAAAGAGTATGATGTGATGGTAGTAGCTCATATTTTAGTAAACATGGATTAAAAAATGGTTTGGATAAGAGATTTATTTTGCAAAAGGGGTCTTGCTCTTTTCTGTTGATGTTTTGGTAGCCGCGGGAGGTATTAACCTCCACATGTAACCTATGACTTAGAATAGAATATTTTAGAAGCAAGTGAACCATTAAACAGATGTGTGGAAACCCTATAAGACAAGTCAGCCTAGCAGAATAATAATATTATAATATTATCTTCCAAAAATACAAGTCAGCTCCACAAGAATACAAGTCAGCTCCACAAGAAAAAGATAAACATAAAATATAATTACCAGAAAGTCAGGTTGTCCCAGACAGAAAAGTCATTGGACAGATTAATATAAATAGAGGACGTTTTAGCTCATTTGTATACCCAATCAGAGCACAAGTCTTGTGGAGAGATGTAGTTTCAGCTGCAAGGAGGAATAAGGGCATATGGTCATCTCTTGGTATTGGTATCTCTCTAGTGCTATCAAGTGATATTATTGGTGATTCTCTTGGTGACATTGTTGGTGATATTCTTTCTAAGTATGGCACAATTATGAGAGAGTAGTGCAGTTGCAACTGCTACAGTTTTGTATGGTACTTTTTCTGTGGATATGGAGACTCTCTCTCTTGTGCGCTACCCTTGGAGAAGGAGCGCTCTACTTGTCTTGAGTTGGTATTGCAGTTAGAGTTAGGTTTTATCTGTTGGTTCTGGAGTAGGATTGACAAAATTATTCTACATAAAGGTTAGTGTGCTTAGGGGTGGAATATGTGAATTCCTATGATTGGGTGACAATGATGTGACATTTTCTATGGTTAAATGAGCATACCAAAATTTCAATATAGTATCAAAGTTGGTTTCCTTCGTAACAATGTAACTGCTGGAAGGAATATCCTCAGTTTCCCCCACTATAAATATCATTGAGCACTTACTGAACTCACTAAGAAAATCACCTAAGTAGGGTGCATCTCTTCCGAGGATAAGATCTATAAATTTATGAAGTTGAGAAACTAGGGTTTCCTCATAAAACCCTAGGTCTGTAGTACCAGTTGGAGTTTCAGTGCCAGTTCCTTCGTTCTAGTTCCTTCATGCCAATTTATTCATGCGAGTTGTAGCACTAGTTACTTCGTGCTAGTTCCTTCATGTCAGTTTCTTCATGCCAGTTACAATACTAGTTACAGTGCTAGTTGCAACACTAGTTGCAGTGCCAATTGCAACACCAGTTGCAGTGAAAGGTTTTGTGAAGTGTTGGCACTAATATTTGGTTGTCCTAGTGTGCCTTACTCTAGCGCATATCCATCTACCTTTATATTACAAGTTGGAGCACCTTTGGATTTTAAAGGTTCATCATTGCTTTTCACCGCTGCCAAATGGTGCCACTACATGTTGATGTTGCTGGAGGTATGCACTAATATATATTTAAATTGTATCACTATTTTGAGTGTGATTGCAGGAGAAGGGATCTCTTAAAATTGCATATCTAGAGGGATCTCAGATCCAACACATTTAGAGGAACAACACACTCCAAGTTTGATTGTTTTCATATGCCTCTAGCTGTTATGGCATTATTGTAACCTTATGATTATCTAGCTGTATTTGATTTGTTGAAGTTATGATTATCATAGTAACCTTTGTTTAAAGTTAAAGTTATAAGTTGACTGTAGTCAAAGTATTAGATTGATTAAGGATGATATTTTTAGAGTTTATTTGCATTATATTCTCTAACTCATATTTCTGTCAAGAAAGCATATTTTCTTAAGTACAGGGGACAAGTTGAAGAGAATACTTGTCATCTTAAGTGAAGGAGACTCAGAATAAAATCACAACACTCCTTCTTGAAGATAAGACTCGAGGTTCTAGGTTTGATTGATGAAATTAATAAGTTTCCAATTTGCACATATCAAGTTTAATACTTGTTACATTACTAGTTGTGACATCAATCCTTGAAAGGATCTATTACTGCTAGATGCAATGAATACTTGGCAGCATGTGAGTACTATTGATGTAAATGCTTATTGTACTTGGTCACAAGATGAACTAAACATCTCCTCTAGGAGATACTTCTTGTTTCGCTTCCAGATAGGTCATATTGATAATAATATGATGATTACCATGAGATTATATTTTATTCTTGTTGACATAGATATGTTCTTATGAAAATGATATTATACTTTTTTCTCTTGTTGATCTTGTCTCGGGCAAGTTATTTTATAAATTCCATGGAGGTCACCTTGGAGGAATGATTGATCACAACACTAGAAGAGTGTTGTTCATATTTACTATTATTGTATTTTTATTTTGTCTCTTGTTTCAGGCAGGTCACAAGAAATAGCTCTAAGAAGGATCTATTGTGATTATTGTTCTTGTTCTTGTTTTAATTATAAGAGTATTATTCTTGTCTATTGCTTTCCTCTTGTTGTCCTTGTTCCGGGTAGGTCACAAGTGATAACTCTGAGGGGGGATATAATGACGGTTTTAGGAGGTAACATATTAGATGGTCTCTAGTTTGAGACATGGAGTAGACTATCCAGATAAGAAGTTGTATACATGACCATATACATCCATGTACTGGACAAGAAGAAGACGAAGAAGGGAACTTTTGTGGGATACTGAGTATCTCATATAGAGATTGATTGCAAGGAGTAGAAGGCTCCAAGGATAACCAAACAAATCCCTCTAGTGTAGTTGATCACTCCCTATATCAGGAAGAGTTAGTATATCCAGAAGGTCCTACCCAATATAATTGCAGTAACCAAGAAGAGACCAACATGGTCTCATGAAAATTTGTAGGATGAAAATACATATAGAATTGATGAGCCATATCATGAGGAGCAGATGGCTCCACCGATGGTGAGGCAAGCTGCCCCACCGAGTACCATCTCAGAAGGAGCTAGAGTTCAAAGGGAGTCAACCCTCACGATCCAGTAGGGAGGAGCAGCCTCCCTGAAACTTTTCACTGAAGACTTCAGAGGAAATCATCACACACAGAGGGAGTAGATGGCTCCGAAGATTATATAGACTCAGAGGGAGTGAAGCTTCAGAGGGAGAATGGAGACTTAGAGACTTTCAGATTCAGATAGAAGAGAGAGACATCTTCTAGGTCTGACAAGCAAATGCCATGGGTTGAGAAGGATAGATCGAAACTTCAAAGGCTTCGAGGAGATACAAGATCTTATGGGAAGATTCCATTAGACTTTGCTACAGTGACTGAGGAGGAAGCTAGTCAAAAGGACTGAGTTATATATCTTTTCATTGGTTTCGAGACCAGAAGGGAAGTTAGTGGTGACTTCCAAGTTGATCTACAAATATCAAGCATGTTGCGGACAAATAGCCTAGAGATGTACAAAGCCTGACTTGTGTCCAAAGGATTCTCCCAACAAGAGGGAGAAGACTATAACAAGACACTTGCTCCAGTATATTTCTACCGACGAATAGGTAGAATATATGTTGAGCAAGCCTCTGTCAGGGACAATCTTGGAGTGGTCCAATTTTTTTTGTTCCACGGTAGTGGGAAGTGATCCCCAATAGAGGGAAGTGATGAGATCCCTAGTAGTGGGAGATACTCCAACGTAGGCTGGTATGCTACCCAACGTAGGTCAGTACTCCAACGCAGGTTGGTATGCTACCCCAATGTAGTTTGGTACTCCAACACAAGATGGTATGCTACCCCAGCACATGTTGGTACTCCAGTGTAGGTTGGTACTCCAACGCAAGCTGGTATGCTACCCCATCGTAGGTTGGTACTCCAATGGTAGGCTGGTATGCTAACCCAGTTCAGGTTGGTACTCCAATGTAGGCTGGTATGCTACCCCATTGCAGTTTGGTACTCCAACGCAGGCTGGTATGCTACCCCAACGCAGGTTGGTACTCCAACGTAGGCTGGTATGCTACCCCAACGCAGGTTGGTACTCCAACACAGGCTGGTATGCTACCCCAATGTAGGCTGGTATGTGAACCCATCGCATGTTGGTATGTTACTCTAGTACAAAAAGCTGTTGAAAGCGTAGAACTTACGATGTATGGATTCATGAAATTCAACAAGAAAATGGTTGAGGTGTGTAGAAGTGAAAAAGCAATGACGATAATTGTGCCAAGAGGAATACCTTCGTTGTTAAGAGGGAGTGCTAAATTTTTGAGTCAGATTTTGTGTGAGTTGACGAGTTACTAGTTCTGTATGAACTAGATGTCAACCTGTAGTGTCAGAAATGATTCCCAGTTAGAGTGTCGATCAATAACATCGGAGGTTACTAGCTAGAGGGCCAACCAATAGCATTGGAGGTGTTTTCCAGCTAGATGGATAATGTGTGGCTATGATGGTGATACTTGTTACATGATATGTTTGATCATATGATAGCCTATGTGGCATTGGTAATGCTACCTATAGATTGGTTTGCAAGACCATCTGAGTCTTTCCCATTCCATGTGAGGTGGATGGATATGTTTGAGACCACTACATAAATAACATCTTAGTTAATACCTCTCTAGATAAGAGGGAGTGTTGATGTTTTGGCCATGTGTAACCTATGACTTAGAATAGAATATTCCAGAAGCAAGTGAACCATTAAATAGATGTGTGGAAACCATAAAAGACAAGTCAGCCTAGAATAATAATAATATTAGAATATTTTCTTCCAGAAATACAAGTTGGCTCCACAGGAAAAAGATAAACAAAAAATATAATTACCAGAAAGTCAGGTTGGCCCAGACAAAAAAGTCACTGGACAGATTAATATAAATAGAGGATGTTTTAGCTCATTTGTATACCCAGTTAGAGCACAAGTCTTGTGGAGAGCTGCAGTTGTAGCGACAACTGCAGCTGCAAGGAGAAATAAGGGTGTATGGTCATCTCTTGGTATTGGTCTCTCTCTAGCTCTATCAAGTGATATTCTTGGTGATTCTCTTGGTGACATTCTTGGTGATACTCTTGGTGATATTCTTTCTAAGTATGGCACAAGTCTGAGAGGGTAGTGCAATTGCAGCTGTTGCAGTTGTGTATGTTACTTGTTTTGTGGATATGGAGACTCTCTCTCTTTTGCGCTACCCTTGGAGAAGGAGCACTCTACTTGTCTTGACTTGTTGTTGCAGTTAGCAGCTAGGTTTTATCTATTGGTTCTGGAGTAGGCTTACCATAATTATTCTAAGTAAAGGTTAGTGTGCTCGAGGGTGGCATATGTGAATGCCTATGGTTGGGTGACAATGATGTCACATTGTCTATGGTTAAATGATCATACCAAAATTTCAACATTTTCTACATGTTATGGATTATGAAAGGTAATGTTCAGGTGTTTACGATGTCACAAGTATGAGTATCTTGTTTTAAATTGTATTATGCCATTTAAAAATCAGTTTTGGGTAAAGAAGTATTTAGAGACTATTCTAAATGTGGTTGGATTAGATGTTATATTGGAGGGTTTTGGTTATGAGGAAGGTGTTCCAATTTTTTTTTAAAAGTATGAAGTTTGTGTGGAGGGTTTCCCATATATTGGTTATCCAAAAGAAATAATTGGCTTAAGTATACTTCCTAGTGAATGTGCTTCTTTTCTGTGTGGATGTTTGAATACACCTTCTCTCATTCTTTCTAGTGGTGGAGGCTTGAATGAACAAAGCTTGAATGTTGGTGGTGTTGGCTTGTGTTCTCCACTTGATCTTGTAGTGACTAGAGATAAGATTATTTAGAGCTTTGTCCCTTCACATTTTTTCCCTACTTCAGATAAGGGTTTGTTTGTTGGGTTTGGGTTGATATGGGTGTAGATTCTCCTAGTGTTTTGAGGTAGGGAGATTGTAGGGAGGGACAATAGTTAGAGTTGGATATAAAATATAATGAAGCTTTATAAGCGCCATGCCTCTCATATATTGTATCATATGCTCTAGAAGTTTATAGTACAAAATTATAACAAAGAGGGTAAAAACGTTACTTTCTAAGTTTGTCTATGGTGAACATTTTGGATTTTTAGAGGGTAGGAAGATTCATGAGGCCATTGGGGTGGCCCAGGAGGGGATACACTCCATAAAAACCAAGAACCTCAAGGTTGTGGTGGTCAAGATTTATCTTTCTAAATCCTTTGATAGAGTTAGTTGGTTTTATTTGAGAATGATGTTAAATCACCTTGGTATATGTGTCCCTTTTATTAATTGGGTGATGAGTTGTGTAGTATCTATTTATTTTTTGGTTTTAATAAATGGTTTTTCATCCTTCTTCTTCTTTAGACCTAGTGAGGGATTAAGGAAGGGATTACACCCATCCCCGCTCCTTTTTCTTATTGTTAGAAGGTCTCATTGTGGCCTTAATTGATGCAAAAAGGACTAGGTATTTTAAGGGTGTTAGGATAGGGGGGTATTTTTTTCTTTCCCATTTATTGTTTGTTGATGATATTTTAATTTTCTATGATGAGACAAGGAGGGATATTGAAAAAATAAAAGGTATTATGGAGTTTCTCTATGTACATACATGGATGAATGTAAATGAGGGGAAGTCTACTATCTCTCTTATAAGCGTTGATGATGAAGATATGAAATATTTTTCAAATATTTTCCCTTACAAGTAGGTTGGGTTAGATGAGGGACTAAAAAATCTAGGGTTCTTTTTAAAGCCTAATTCCTACTTGAAGGAAGACTATAATTGGTTGATAAATAAGGCAGATAAAAATATTTCTATGTGGTGTCATCATTGGTTTCCAAGAGGTGGAAGATTAGTATTGGTTAAGGCGGTGTTGGAGGCTATTCTGTTATACTAGATGTCACTTTCTTGGATCCAAAAAGGTACTTTAGAACATTTGAGGAGAATGTGATTTAGATTCCTCTAGTCTGCTTGTAGGGAGAAAAGAGGTATTCCTTGGGTAAGTGGTAGATGGCAACAATACCTAAAGCTTGGTGTGGATGGGGTGTGAAAAATATATTCTTTTTTTCCCAAGGTTTTGGCAACCAAAAGTATTTGGAGGATAATTCAAGGGAAAGGTCTATGGTGTCAAGTTATCTACCAAAAATATATTCTTCCATATTCAATAGAAGATTACATAAGGAATCAATAAAAGAAAATACATAATTTATGTCATTTGGAAGGCAGTTCTCATGGCATTCCCATTAGTTGGGAAAGGATTATTGTGGAAGGTTGGTAATGGGATCAATGTAAGATTAGGGGAAGACCAATGAGTTGGGAGTGGTTTGGAATTTAAACTTCCAAGGAATATGATACAATCTCTGAGATATATGGGATTTATAAAACTTCATCGCATTGCAGATCCAACTCTAACTACTATATGGGGCTAAGAATGGATTTCAACCAACGGAATGGATTTTAAGGGTGAGCATTCCCATGCCTTATCAAGGATCTATGTTGATAGATTAAGTCTAGTCATGTTATATTAATAGAGAAAATAGATACGTTGGTATGGTCAAAGACTCCCACTAGGGAATAGACACCAAAAGTTGGTTATTATACTTTATGCTTTGTTGGAGAGATGAGGAATCCTATGTGGTGGTGGAGAAAAGTTTGAAAATTTAAATGTCCTTGAATGCCCACATATTCATGTGGTTGTTGTTGAAAAACAAAAAATTGAATTGGGATAATATTCAGTGAAGGAACAAAGAAATTCCTGGTAGGTGTCCTCTATGTAAGACCTATGAGGAATAGAACAATTATCTTGTCATGAAATGTTCATACATTATTCGGTTATGGAGGGAGAATGAAGGTTTGGGTAGGATGAAAGATATGTGGATTGGTGAGATTGTGGAGGAAGGATTGAGAGGTTGGTATGACAACTTGATGTTGAAGAGTGTTAGATATTTGCTTGTGATCCTTGTGTAGGGAATATGGCTAGGCAAGAATGCTAGTTTTTTTGAAGATAAATACATTCCTCCAATGCAATGTGCAATTCAAGGGCTCAATATAGTAAAACACTTTGCTCGGGAAAATAAATATAAGGCAAACAAAATGATCATTGAGGAGGTGGTGGATAAGGAAGGTGCTTGTGTATATTTTGATGGGGCTCTATAAGGTAATTGTCAAGATTGTGGGGTAGGGGTGTACTTTTTTTTAAATGATACACATTCCTTAAAGCATAGAGTTTGCCTAGGGATTTGGAAAAATAATTATGTTTACCTTATGGCTCTAAATCTCATTGTCATGTTGGAAGGCGAGAAAGGGGTCACTAGACTTCAAATTTTCAGTCATTCTATGAATGTGATTAAATGGTTGAAGAGGGATTCACACATTGCTTTAAATTATTTGATGCATCAATTGTTGGATGAGGTTCGAGGTATGGCTTCATTTTTTCATAATATCACTTTCACACATGTATATAGGGATACAAATGTTATTGTCGATGAATTATCAAAAGTTGGAATATCTGTAACTCGTGGCATTCTTGTAGCCCATATAATCTCTCATTACACTCAATTGTTACAAGTGTTAAAGAATGTCATAAATTTGTAAAAGAATGTAGTTGTGTCACTTGGTAAAGGGCTTGAAGAAA
Organism: Picea glauca; assembly: GCA_000966675.3. NCBI lineage: Eukaryota > Viridiplantae > Streptophyta > Pinopsida > Pinales > Pinaceae > Picea > Picea glauca. The sequence continues at coordinate 9,568 of JZKD02S1958886.1, read as the reverse complement.
TTCTAGAGCCATTATGTTGTCTTGTAGGTTGTTTTATTTATTTGTACACTTTTATGGCCACTTTGGTTGAATTCAATCGGTTAATTAATAAGACACCATTATTTGAAAGTAGGCTAAGAATCCATCCTTCAAAATATTTAAGTCTTCCAAAGAAATATTGAAGCATCATGATGAGACAATTGCGAAAGAAAAATCCATGTATAATAGTAATCACGACGCAACATACACGCAATGAAACAAAAGGTGGGTTTCTTATTCATTGTCTCACAAGAATTTCAATTAATTATTTCTTATATCTTCCTCTCATGGGAAAAATATTGTATTGTATCTTTAACTACATTATCTGAAAGTAGGCCAATATACCTTCGTCCCATAGATATGAGTCTTCCAAAGATATATTGAATTTTTCCAATGAGATCATTGCAAAAGAAATACCTATGTACAATACTTATCTTGATCTACCATGGATTGAAATGAAACAAAAAAATTGGGTTCTCATTCTTTGTTTATTATTTATTATATCTTCCTCTAATGGATGGAATATTGTCTTTTAAATTCAACTAATAACACATGGCCATTAAGTTAGAAAACGCCCTCCTCCCATAGACTTGAGCCTTCCAAAGATATATTAAAACATGCCAATGATATTGTAGCAAACACAATATCAATGTACTTTTACAATGATGCATGCTATCTAGTGAAACAAAAGGTGAGGTTCTCGTGCTTTCATTATTTCAAGGCTATGGTTTTGTTTTATTTTTCTTACCATTTCTAAAGCCATATAATATTATGTCTATACATACATTAATATGATGTAGGTAGAATTGAATAGATATATTTTAGATATTTTTTTCGATAGTGATGATAGTTATAATGGGAGATAAAGGGAAGGAGCATAAAGTGTGAAATCAACTAGAGGTGATAAAGGTGATATTATCAGGTAATTTTTTTTTAAATGTATGGACTATTTTTCATATTGAATGAGGGAAATTATATTATGAGAATGAATGCAAGGAAAATAGAGAAGTGTTAATGTGGTTAAGCATCTTTTCTAGAAATGAAACCCCATCCCACTTCTTGAGTTGTGCATCGATTTTGTACTTAACGAACATACATAACACATTTATGTATTATCAATACATGGGATGGAATTATTTTTCATGGATGGTGTAATTCACTATTGTTCCTTACATATGCAAACATTATATGATGTAGGATGTGGTCTAATTGTACAAATATAGAGATTGGATGATTA
>JZKD02S1958875.1:51260-65881 GCA_000966675.3 Picea glauca | reverse complement strand
ATCATATGTTTTTTCACTATAATTTTGTAGATATGAATTGTGGAAATTAGGGTTCCTGAATGTTCCTAAAATCAGTTTCAAAAAGGTCAACTTGACACTTTTTCTATAACTTGTTTTATGTGATGCTTCAAACAATGATAGTTTTTAGAGACAAATGTGATATATAGGTGTACATGTGGTAAAATTATCAGATGTTGGTTCGCTACACTTTTGGATATAATCCATGTGGAAGTTAGGGTTCTTGAATGCTCCTGAAATTTGTTTCAAACATGCTATCGTGGCACTTTTTCTATAACTTATGTTCTAGGATGTTTCAGACCCTAACATATTGCAAAGAAAATGGATATATCTTGGTGTACATGTGGTAAAAATATCAAATTTTGGTTCACTATACTTTCATAGATATGCTCTATGGAAGTTAGGGTTCCCGAATGCTCTTGAAATCAGTTTCCTTGGAACTTTTTCTATAACTTATTTTTCAGGATGTTTCAGAAATTGATAGTTTTAGAGATAGATGAGACATACAAAATTACCTTAGGTACAAGTTTCATAATCATATTTTAAAAATTGGATATGTGTCATGTTGTACAAGTTCGTTCTTGGGAAGAGGCCCAAAATAGCAAGCTTTAGGAAAGTTGCCATTTGGAAATTGAAATTTGTGTCATACTTGGTAAAGGAAAAAATACTGAGAAAACCTAGTGAAGGAAGAATCAATGAGTAGACTTGGTAAATGAAGAAGCAATGATCAGACTTGGTGAAGGAAAAAATAGAAAGCAAACTCGATGAAGGTTGGTGGAACTTAGAGATTGATGTATCTTGCTAAGTTGGTGCTTAGCGGTGGGGATTGATGTCTCTGGTAGATTGTTTTCTATGAATATATATAATATATTAGTGTCTCTTTCTAATTTTTTTCTTAGTGGTAGGGATTGGTGTCTCTAGTATATTAGTGTCCACAAATATCTAAAAGAGATTGGTGTCTCTTGCCAAGTTGGTGTTTAGCAATGGGGATTGGTGTCTCCATGATCCAGATTTAGGAGCAGAATGAATTGATTAACAAACTAAATAAAATACATAGAGAGATATGGAGTATAACACAAATATCTAGTGAACAATATCTTTTATAAAATAATGAAATAGGTTGAAACTGTAAAACTGTAGAACTGAAACTTGCTCAAATGGTGGTAGCTATCTTTGAGAAGAGATGTGGCTGCTATGCGTATATATATGAGAAGAATGGATTACAATGAGGCTCCATAGCCCTTTTTGATATTACTCATGAATTCCAAAACCCTAGACATCCAAAAACCTAACCCTAGAAGGTGAAACGCGAAAAATCATGTGGGCCCTATAGGTAAGTTGGTGTAATTTGGTACCTCAACTTCCTAGGGTCATAACTTTGGCATACGAACTCCGTTTTAGGTGTGTAATAGCCCGTTGGAAAGGTCTTTCAGCGCAATACACATTCCTCCATCATATTCTAAATTATTCTACATTTTGACTATGGTGAGCCAAAAAAACAATGTTTAGAGCCCCAAAACAACCTCAAAAGTACAACAAGATGTGCTGACATGAAAACATACAAAATAATCTAGTTGGATTAGGTGAGAGGCCGCCTGTATCCACCTGGAGTATGTTTGGGGATTCTAACATCCACAGAAGTGTAGAACCCACAATTACAAAGCAATACATAAGAACATGCTGAACAAAAACAGACACGAGGAGCTAGTTGGAATAGGTGGGTGGCCACCAATATCCGACTAGATCAATCCTCCCCCTTTAGGAAGAAATGGTATCCATTGCATTGAGTTCCCCCATCAGGTGAGGAAAATTCTGCTGGATTTGGCCCCGGGTGAGACACTTTCCTTGTTTTAGGACTTGCTCGGCTTTGAAAACCAGATAAAGATGGATTTGTTGTTGGCAAGTGCTATTGACCTGTGTTTCCATGATCTGATTAGTGGATGATTGTTCCATGCAGTCAGGGTTGAGATCTGTTGGTGTCAATTGTTCTGTGATATCATAAGTGTCCAATAATGGTGGAAAATATGGTCGAAGGAGGTCCACATTGAATATTGGATGCATACCAAGGAAGAGTGGAGAGTTGAGATCAAAATGATTTCTACCCACAACCTTGGTGATAGTGTAAGGCCCATAACGAAGTGGGATAATATTATTATGGGGCCTGGTGAGATGCTCCTTCTGTAGATGTAACCAGACCTTGTCGCCAACCTAAAACTGGTGTGGTACCCTATGTTGATCATGGTGCTTCTTGTACTTAGCATTGGATTTATGAAAAATCTACTAGACCTATTGGCAGATGTGGTGAATCTGCTCAATGAATCTGATGGCTTTGTCGATCGCAAACTATTTAGGGGAAGAGTCTATCTTTTCGATGGAAAGAGGGAGTGAAAAATCAATGGGTCCCAAGGTTTGGAATCCCAGACCCACCTGAAATGGGATATGTCTAGTGGACCTATGAAGAACCTTGTTGTAACTATGTTGGACATAGGGGAGACTCTCGTCCCATGTATTTGGATGCTTAGAATTGTACATGCGAAGGATGTGCACAATAATCAGATTGATGAACTTTGTTTGGCCATCGGTTTGGGGGTGGAAAGCAGCAGATTTTGTGATCCTGGTGTCCAACAGAGACCAAAGAATTGACCAAAAAGTGTTGAGGAACCTATTGTCTCAGTTGTAGATGATGGTCTATGGTATCCCAAAGTGGACCCACACTCATTCAAAGAATATATTGGTAGTATATTCCGCTGTGACATTCTTCTTACAGGCTGTGAGGATGGAAATCTTTGAACAATGATTAACTACCACAAACACGCAGTCATTTCCTTGCTTGGTGGATGACAAGACAAACATGTAATCCATTGAGATGGATTCCCAAGGCTTCTCAGGAATCGGAAGAGGTGTATATAATCCTTTACTCTTGATGGTTGGCTTGGAAATAGAATAGGAAGTGTAAGATCTGATATACCTGTTGATGTCCTTTCGAAGTTTTTGCCCATAAAATTATTTCTGAAGAAGGACCACATTTTTCTCTACGCAAAAATGTCTTTCCACCTGACTGTAGTGGGCTTCCCAAATCATCTTTGCATGTTCTCTTGTAAAAACACAGAGATGGCCTAGATGGCATAAGAGTTTGTCCTAAATGTGAAAATCAGTGATAGTTTCACCTGTACCCAAGAGCTGATATGTAGTCGCGAAGTCTGGATATTGCTGATAAAGTTGGGGCCACTCAAAAGCTTCATTTCCATAGGAATGGAGAACAGTGTTGAGTGTAGCCACAGGGGGAAATTGAGGTAGTCAGCGACAGGATTGAAGATACATGTATTATACTTTATATTGATATGAAACTACTTCAGGTACGTGGACCACTTCTGATGGCGGTAGTTCTATAATTTTCTATTTGTCTATATGAACTGTAGAGGCTTGTGATCAGTGTGTATGATCGTCTTTTTCCCTAAAATGTAATGTTTCCATTGATGTCATTCTTGTACAATGGAATACATTTCCTTATCATAGGTGGGGTATTTTCAAACAATATCGGAGAGTGTCTCACTATGGTATGCCACCCGATGCCCGTGTTGAGTGAGAACTCCGCCCACAGCATAGTCAGATGCATTAGTATCAATCTCGAATGTTTACTATAGATCATGCAAGGAGGGTACCAGAGCTGAGAAAAAGAGATGCTTCAGATCATCGAATTATAATTGTTTCTTCTTCCCCCACACAAAATTCACCCTACCACCACCCTTGGTCACCTAGCTAAGGGCCCATGCAATATGGGAGAATCCCAACACGAAACGTCAATAGAAGTTGGCTAGCCCCAGAAAGCTCTAAATCTCGGTCAGTGTGGTCGAGGCTGAAAATTCATAGATGACTTGGATATTATCTAGATCAACATGTACCCCATTCTCATCAACAATGTAGCCCAATTATTGGACCTTGTTCATGCCAAAAGAGAATTTTTCCAAGTTGGCATACAACTTGTGCTTCCACAGAGTGCTCAAAACCTGTTGAATATGTCGCATGTGCTCTTCCCACATTCTAATAAAGATGAGGATGTCATCCAAATATATCACCACAAAGGATTTGGTGAAGGCTATCAATATGTCATCCAACAACCTCATGAAATTGGTTGGTGCATTTGTTAAGCCAAGGGAATGACTAGTCATTCATAGAGACCTTCGTTAGACTTGAAGGTTGTCTTCCATACATCAGTTGGTTTAATGGGAACCTGATGGTAGCCAAACTTTAGGTCAATCTTCCTGAAGAACTTTTCCCCCTTGAGTTGGTCAAGAAGATCATCAATCCAGGGAATGGGGTAGCAGTTCCTGACTGTGAATTTGTTTAAGGCTATGTAATCAATGCAGAGTCGCCAAGTCCCATCCTTCTTCTACACCAGTACAATCGGGCTTCCACAAGGTGAGGATTTGGGTCTAATGTTCCCCTTTTGAAGAAGCTCTCAGATTTGATGCTTGATTTTGTCATTTTCCATTAACGAGTGTTGATAGACTGGTCCATTAGGTATAGGTGCACCAGGGGTTAGATTAATTGGATGCTTCACTTGGAAATGTGTTTGTACCCCTGTAGGTGAGGAAAAGATGTCTTTGTATTCTTCCATGATCCCATCCACTTGCTTCTGCTGTGAAGAGAGGCATTGTGTAGAGGCCACAGATGTGACGGAGACCTTCTTCTTACTGTGAGCATAGATCACAAAGAATATGAACTTCCTAGTCTGTGAAATGACCTTACTACATTTCTTAGTAGAGGTTAATGAAATAGTAGTAGGCGACGCTACCTATGGGATCTTGTACAATTGTCTACCCAAAGTAATAACAACACTAGGGGGTCTAGAATCATACACAACATGATGCTTCCACAAATATGGTTGTCCTAAATGAACATCACAAACTTCAAAGGGAAAAATATCACATAGTACCTCATCTTTGAAAGGCTTGATGTCATAGGGAAGATGACATTGTTGGATGACACAAAGATCTCTTCCTTGGCAAAGCCAGTCGATGGTGTAGGGTTGCAGGTGTTATGTCATTGGAAGGTCTAGCCACTTGATGACCTCTGCTAAAATCAAGTTCTTATAACTACCATTTTTGACAATGAAATGAATCAGAGCCCCCTTGACCCACATCTTTGAGTGAAAGAGGCGTTCCCCTTCCTCTAGTTCTTCTAGTTCACTTGGATGAAATTTGGTGGTAGCGACAGTGGCACTAGGTTCAACATCGATAATCCACTTCCCTCATTTAGGATTTGACTTGGAATCTGAATCAACATCTAACTCAGAATCATTTAGCTTGGCCATGAGGGACTTCTTGGAGAGGCATTCTTCTGTGTTGTGCCAAGGAATTTTATGGTACTCACAACATTTTCCCTTTTCCTTCTTCTTCTTCTCATTTCCCTTCTTGTGTTGCATCTTAGAATGGTTGTCCTGAGGGTAGGCATCTCGACTTGGTCCCTTGTTGTGTGGGTTGGGGCCGCCTTTTCCCTACTTCAGTTGTGAGGCATTTGCAAATCCAAACTCTCGTCATTTGTGACTAAATTTATGCTCGATCTTGACAGCGTATCTATAAGTTGTGCCTAAAGAGGCAATGTCCAGGAACTCCATTTATGTCTTAATGTATCTATGAAAACAACTACATTATTTGATCACCACATGATTCTCAGAGTCTTTGATACCCAATTTGGTGCATAGGGTATGGAAAATATTGGTGAAATCTGGTACTATCTGGTCCCTTTCTTGATGTAGGGTGGTCCATCTAGTGTATTGCTCCTCATAGCTTCCAACATGGTACTACTATTCTTTAATGGCATCCTAGAAGGAATCCCATGTAGGGGCCACCACAAATATTGTAGATTCCTCTATGTCCCTTTTCTCAGAGTCAGTATCCCACGAGTCTTTAATATGGGGAATGACCTTGAGGAGTGAAAAAGTGATATTTTCCCTATCGAAAAAATTGTGGACCGAAAAATATCCTTTGAGTAGATTCAACCATTTATCTACAGCATACGCATCTATCAATCCTTCAAATAATGGAATATCAAAATTTACCTATACCTTGAAGGGCGTTGCATGGCCACTTGATGAAGATGTTTCTCCTGTGGGCAGTCGTCAAAGGATATGCGCGAATTTTTCCATCATTTTGTTCCTTTGTCGCGCGATGGATTTCTCAAGAAACATTTTAATAGGATCTCCTTCTCCATCATCTTTATTTTCATCTCCCATGGGTTGTTTTCGATCTCGGTGCAGTTGATCTGGTAATGGCTCGACTGGTTCGAATCCCAACTTCTTGTACCCATATTTTGTCGAGGACATGCACGAAGAAAAATAAATGAAGAGCAGATCGCTCTGATACCACTGATCCGAATTTAGGAGCAGAACAAACTCATTAATAGACTTAATATAATACATAGAGAGATATGGAGAATAACACAAACATCCAGTCAACAATATCTTTTATTAAATAATGAAATAGGTTGAAACTGTAAAATTGCATAACTAAAACTTGCTCAAATGGTGGTAATTATCTTTGAGAAGAGATGCGGCTACTACATGCATCCTTCTGAGAAGAATGGATTACAATAAGGCTCCATTTGACTTTTTTATATTACTCATGAATCCCAAAACCCTAGACATCCAAAAACCTAACCCTAGAAGGTGAAACGCCAAAAGTCATGTGGGCCCTATAGGTAAGTTGGTGTAATTTGGTACCTCCACTTCCTAGGGCCGTAAATTTTTCATATGACCTTCATTTTAGGTGCGTAATATCCCGTTGGACAAGTCTTTCAAAGAACTACACATTTGTTTGTCAAACTTTGACTCTATCTACAGTTTGACTGTGGAAATCCAAAAAAACAACGTTTAGGACCCCAGAATGGCCCTAGAAGTACAATAAGATGTGTTGACATGAAAAAATACAAAATAATCCATTTGGATTAGGAAATAGGCCACTCATATCCACCTGGAGGATGTGTTAGGCTTCTAACAGCCCCAGAAGTGTAGAAACCACAATTACAAATAAGTAAATAAGAACATGTTGAACAAAAATGAACACGAGGAGCCAATTGGAATAGGTGGGTGGCCACCAATATCCACCTAGATCACTCCATTATATTGGTGTCTACGTATATATGTAAGACTAGGTTGATTCCTACTAGGATCTGTATCAGTGGGTAGTAGTGTCTCTAGTAGGTTGGTTCCTACAAATATTTGTTAAAATAGATTGGTTCCTACAAAGAATTATAAAGAAAAGTTATGTGTTTTTCTCCCTAAAGGGTTTCCATGTAAATATTGGGTTCCATGATATGTATTTAATATGTGATTGTTTTCTTATGGTTGATGAATGTTTGAAAAATTAAAAAAAAATATTATATTGATTCACACCCTCCCTCTCAGTATAAGTGTGTGCTCAACAAAAACCAACTAGTTGTGTACAAGGGACATTCCTCCCACCCATGGGCTTGTTGTTCATTTTCTCTCAACAACAATCCACCTTTGAGCTGAGGCTATGATTCCACAAGGAGGTTTGGCCCTCCTATTTTTCCACTCTCCATACACACCATCCAAAAACCCAAGTTCTTCACTCCAACAATACTTCCAATCCACCAGCTCTCTTTCCCCTCAACTTGCACAACCCAAGGAATGGGATCCCCCTTATCTACCACATAGTCCCTTGATCCTTCCCACTTCCCTCCAGAGCTCCAATTCACTTAGTTTTCTAGGAATCCCATAGTTTGGGACTCCATGAACTCTCATATACTCCATGAGTGCTCACAAAAGCCTTCCCAAGGAGCTTGATTCTCGTCACAAAACACACCCCTTTCATGGATGTTCTAACACACATCATGGTTAGTGCTCTTTCCAAGCACTCATCTCTCCTCTTTCTCTCCAAAACCAACATGTGAAAAATGTCCCAAAAATGAACTTGAATTTCCTTTCCTTCCCATGCAATCTTGACTCTCACATTTCCCAAAAAAAGTTGTACTCTTCCCATGTTGTCATGAATTCAGTGAGTTGACTTTTCCCACCAACCACTCTTACATCACTTTAATATCTCCTTTTAAATTTCAAAAGAAGTAAAATTTAATATGAAAATGGATTGGATTGATATAAATGGGTAGCCCCTTGGACACCTCTTTGTCCCACTCTCTTATGGAATCATAGCCCCCCGTCATTATCTCCCCGCTCATACGACAACAATCAATTTATCTTTATTAATTATTTTAATGTACATTTTACATAGCTCATCCCTTTTCCATATCATTTAATGTGGGATATCCTGCCAAACATATTAGCTCACTAACCTAATTCATATTTATAGAATTACATTATAAATTGTGGGGATTAAAACTGGGGATATTACATCCCCTCCCCCTTATTTTGTTGTACTATCCTCAATGCACAACACAATACATGTGTATATACATATTACAATGCTATACTCTCTACTATTTATTTATCATATATATTCTTCATCCTAATATCACATGGGCATTCCATCCCAAAAACTATTCACATAAGCACTCTTTCCGAACAAATATTCACATAGTCACTCTGGCCCAAAACCATATATAACAATTTCCACAACTCATAATTATTGTAGCAATTCCAACTAGAAATATGTCATTCTCCTTGTTCTACACAACCTAAAGAAGCATACCCCATTCTATGCTCTACAGTCCCTCAAGTTGTACCACTTCCCTCCAGGGCTCCAACACAAACTATCTAGGAAGTCTCAGAGATGTGGCTCGTGGAACTCCAGCTGCAACAACTTTCATAATTTGTTGATTTCTGCAGTGATTCCAACCAACAGGATCTCATTTCCCTCAACCCAAGGAAGTGTAACCCCTTCTCTTCACCACAGTCCCTCAGGATATACCACTTCCCTCCAAGGATCTAGTAGAAGGTTGGATAGGAAGTCTTAGAGCTATGGATCCAATATCTCCAGTTGTGATAATGGGATCTCCAAACCTTCAAATAGTTGCAAATATGCCTCCTGCATTGCATATTCAACTCCACTTTACTTCTTACAACATACAACAAGTCCAATAGACTTTACTCATTCCATGCCCTTGTCCTTGAGCTCCATTTCCTTATGGTACTCGTATTCCAAGTACTCAAATTATGTCTTCTTTCTTCAGTTGTTCCTATGTTGGCACAAGGGCATACCTAGGGTTCAATTCTTATCAACGCACCAAAAAAACCCTGCCTATTGGCCCTTTTGACAACACCTACAAAGTAGGCGAAGTCTCACCTGAGGTAGAAGCAGGGGGGTTATAGGACGCAAGTGTATGTAACCAGAATGGGACACGATTATCTGATAAGAGCACTTCACAAAATAATTTTTTAACACTTAGGAAGTGAGCATGCATTAGTTTATTAACCCCATTAATGTTGCATAGGATAACCAAAGACAGATCAACACAGTAACAATAAGTGATTATGCATCCTGAGAACTTAGCAGTTATCACTATGAGTTAAGTCTAGCATTCATTTACCCTTAACATAAGTAAAGTACTTAAGAAAAAAAATATACATTCATTACACATCATAATCAAAGCACTAATAAAATGAATTAAAGACATAACATATCACAAAGAAAACCATGAGACACCAGATATACATGGTTCACCCCAGGGTGGGGTTACGTCCACAAACCACTTCGCCTCTTTATTATTAGCCAAGATCTTACATTCAGTCACTCATGTGCACTAAGATATAGAGTGAGACTTCACACGAGACAGGATATATATGCACTAAGCATTAGATCCTCCTTCTTTACCCTCCAAAAATAGGTCAAATGCATAGATTCACAATCTCTTATCGCAATAGTTAGCACCTTCTACAAAATCACAGTCAAGCACAAATCCTCAACCACATACATTAATTTGCATTGAGCTAATCCTTCTTCCCTATACTTCTCTTTATTTATACTTTATGAACTCTTACAATAAGGCCTAAACATGGGGAAAACCCATGGGCTGACATCCCATAAACCCATTACAAAACCCTTGAGGACCCCTTACTAGGTTCAGATAATCCCTCAAAATAGGTGAGATCCATGATATCAACTCCACTTTGGCAATCCTTCTTCGACCAACTTGTATAAGTCCAAAAGCGGACCAAAACCTCCAAAAATTGACCAAAGTTTCCCCAAAACTTGGTCAAGGGCCAACAAGCTCCCAACACTCACCTGTGACTCATCCTGAGTCACTCAAGTCTAGACAATGCTGCTTCAAAAGCCTTGATATTAACTCGAGCTACCTTGACTTGCTGCCTCGCTTGAGCCTCCTACTTAGTGAGATCCTGGACTCTCTACTCTGTAAAAGGCCCTTCCAGGCCTTGTTCTACAACTGTAACTACTTGATCTAATTGTGAACCCTAACTATCAATTTCCTCGAACACCTTGCAAACTTTTTCCTACACATGTTGTAACTTATGTGTTACTTTCATCACCTTACCCTGGAGAGAAGTGATTTGTTTTTGTACTATGTGCTTCTCCTGGGATATCTTCATTCTTTCCACTGTTGTGAGAAGATTCATCTGTGCCTGCAATAAAATGTTCGTTGTTGTGCCTCCTATAACTGAGCTTCTAGATTCTTAAACTCTGGATCCTTGACGAGGCATTCATATGTCTAGTCACTTCTGTTACTCAACTATTTACATGCCAAGATGAGGGATTTTATACTTTCTACTGTATTATTGGTCGAATCCTCCCTCTGGTCACTCACCTCCTACGGGGTTCTCAACACTTTTCAGGCCTCCATTTCAGTTATCCTATCCTGAAACTACTGGAGAGTCTATGTGAGCTTCATTACTTGAGCTTCCACAGAATCTTACTCCTCCTGTACCAAGCCTAGCACAGAGTGACATTCTTTACTAACTTCTTCTTTGACCATGACCTTCTCTAGAAGTATCTTCTCTTTCTCCTTCTGTAGTTGGGCTTCGCCAAATCTCTTTTCCTCTTGAATCTCTGATTTCTTGCTTTCATAGGAAGCTACATTGTCATGTGCTACTCGTAACTGTACTAGGACTTCATCTTTATCCTTTTTTAAGGATTCAGTATCCTTCTACTTCTCTTCCTGATCTCTTTGGAACCAAGCTTCTTTTTCATCAACAAGCCTTCTTAGCTGGGATTCTCTTTCAACGGTTATTTCTCTCTGTTCCCTTCTGTATGCCTTCAAACCTCCCTCCAATACTTCAACCTGTCCTAAAGGTATCCCTTTAAGGTTAACCTCAACATCCAAGTTGGGGCTAGCCTGTAGTATTACGGTGGTGGGAAACTTGATGTTATACTGGGGGAGGGTGATCCAAATCCCTGTTTCACCCTGCAGAGTTGGTTCTTCCTCCAAGTGTGTGGTCTGTGATGAGGAAGGAGGAGACAATGTAGTAGGAATTACATGGACCAAACGAACAGCCTGTTACACTTCCTTCAACTCCCTCTCAATATTTTCATATAACTCCTCCCATTTCTCTTTGTATCTCTCTAGCATGTCTTTAGAGTCATCCTCCATAGCTCTACAGACCAGACTAATGTCATCGTCAGTGAGAGTGGCTTCCAACTATGTCTTATTGGAATGCATTTTATTCCTTGCTGAGAGTTTTTCAGAGTAACTTTCGTCTTTTGTGGTGTCACTGTTCCAATAGGGGGGTCCTCAAGTGGTGTAGATTCACCTCCTCTTTTCTCTTCTTCTCCTTCATCTCCTCCTCCCTATCCTTATGCTTCTTCTTCTCCTCCTCTTTGTCCTTCCTCTTCTTCTCCTCCTCCCTGTGAGCAAGACCCGTTATCTCTAGAATTTTTCTCTTCATCCTCTTTGTCTGTCTCTATGTCCTAGAATTCAACCTTCTTTTTTTGCGTCTTCATCCTAATGGATTGTCTAACATGTTCAGCTCACATAACCATCGTTCTTCCTATAGTTTCAGTGCTAGATAACTCTGCATCGGTGATAGGTACAATCTATTTGATATCTTCATCTGGGAGCTTATAGTATGATTCCAATTCTTCCCGGTGCTCATCGCTTCACGTGGTGATGTAAATAAAGTGGGGATTAGTGCATAAATTTTCTATGGGTCGGTACTGATGTAGGGTACACGGTGTCATATGCAGGAATGCTTCAATGGAAACTTTCAACTCCTGATAATATCTGTGAAATAAGGCATTAGTTTTCCTTCGTCGTGTCATTGGTATACCACTGGGTGGAAACTCAGTGGCCAGGGGCTCAGTAGGTTCGATCTCTCGGAAAGTAGCTCCTTCAGGCATTTTCCAAGCCACAAATTCAATCAATATGATTAGCCAATTGTATTGGAACTCATATCCTAAGTCTTGGGCTTCGCGGTAATCCTTTTCTAGCTCATCGATGAGGTAGTTTGCCTAGTTCATTTGCATGCCCTCCACACACTTTCCTATGAGGTCCACCACGAACCCGATGACCTGTGTGGGAATTTCTTCCTCACTAGCTTTCCATCTAAGATTTGACAAGAAAGGCGCACTACGCCATCCTATATGGATGCTACCTTGTAACCTCGCTTCCCTTTTTCTACTTCTCCATAGGCTTCTTTGATGCATTGTGCTAAAGATCGGTCTAAGGTATTCCCTAGATAGAACTATTGTGGGTCAGAACCCTTCAAACTTAAACTTGTGATCCAGTGGATCAACGCTAGATCCACAGTAATTCTTATGTCGAGCCATAAATCTCCTCCATGATAGCACGGCAGAAGGATTTTAACGCAAGCATTAACCTCCTGGTGCCGAACAAAATGCAGAATCTTCATCACGTTCAATATGGTTGACTGCGCCAACTCCTTGATCCATGGCTACGAGACGAGGCAAGTTTTATTTTGGATTGTCTTCATTAATTAATGGTGAGGAGCTAACCTTGCGTAGTTCTTTCGGTCTCCTAAGTTGAAGTCATTGTGCTTCAACAACAGGATCTACCCTAACTAACTCCCTACTATGTGAATTACATTCGGAATGTACGTAGTGAACACAAAGTACTCAAAATCATGAGGGATACTATCAAAGTTAACAACATTGACCAGAGGTGAGATATATTCAGGTAGGGTCAACAAGATCTGCTTCACGTTAGCTAGATCACTGTGATGCTTACTTCTCTTTTCAGTAACGAGGTTCATGCAGGTGGAACGACGTCCAGTCGAAGGGGAAGCATGCAGTTCCCTAGTCAATGACACTTGAATACCTTCAGATGCATGTCTTTCAACCATGAGTTTCCTAAGAACCTCCTTGACAGACTTCTCAAGATCATTGGGTTCGCCCGACATTCTATCTTTTAACAGACAGTGGATAGATAAACGAGTAGGTAGGGTCTACTTTTAGATAATGAAATGTAGCTCAGTTTGACACTTGGACAGATCTCAACTTAGCTCAATCAAACACGGGTAGCAAAAATTGGTCCCAGTGCCACGATCGACAAATTAAATAAGCGGGGTGATAGTGACGGATCTTCCAACGGATAGGAACTAGAGTTACATTCTTCCATTGATGTAAATATAGTCATTATGGCATGATCTCAACGTCCAAAATCAGTCCATAAACCCATAAATTCATTTCCTAACCGTTCTAGAGTGTCATTCTAATAGTCGGAGCACCTCCAACAGTTATATCACTTCGCCAAGGCGAAGTCCAAATCTGCGCAGACCTGTTGTTCTAGTGAGGTTCAAACTCTGTCAACCTGCCTCCTGCGAGGTTCTAGTCTACGAAGTATTCCATTTGGTTTCCTTAACTTCTTATAGATTTTACAACTTAGCATTATTTTTATTGATATTCCTTGCCTTCTTTCCTGTTATCTTAGTCTCTTTAACTATTTTTGGAATCCTCTTTTAATTTTTATTCTTATCTTCCCCCAACGTATTGGCTTTGCACTGTTGAGGTACCTGAAAGGTTATGAAGTTAATATCCCTTTTCTTAGCACTTCCTGAGTGGGCACATTTCTCTCTTGGATAGATAGGTCCTTCAAGCCTTCTTGCATTCTTTCAACCTTGATAACTAATTATTTTGCTTTCTGTCCCTCCTGCATTGTTACTTTTCTCTGTTTCTTTGACTTATCCTCTCGTTCTTCTCTTAGTTGGTCTATTCTCCTAGCTATGAAATCCCTTAATTATTTATTTTTCTTTTCTATAGATTCTTCCTCTACTTTCCTTCTGATCTAATCCTTCTCAATCCAGGTCTTACCTAAAAAAATTGGGAAAGGGTTGTTTTCTTCAACAAACCTAATGACTTCAAATTATTCTTCAGTCGATGTTCCATGAACAATAATAGGTACAGTAGTTACTCTTCCACATAAAGTTATTATCCCTCCCTTAAACAATCATGTCCTTCCTAAATAAGGTACCATAGTAGGCTTTCCCAAAACTTCCCAAGTTTCTTTTATCATAATATTCACTTGTGTTTCTTCATCCAAGACTATACAGTCTATATCAAAATATTTTATTCTTGCACTTATGTGTTGTTTTTATTTCAGGATTTATGGTAAACTGATATCTTTATGAACGCCCATTTTTTCTTCCAACTGTAATAACATAGTCTGAACTTCATCTAACCTTTCCTCTTTATGACTTTCTAACATACCCTTAGTCT
>JZKD02S1958875.1:0-14621 GCA_000966675.3 Picea glauca | reverse complement strand
AGACTAAGGGTATGTTAGAAAGTCATAAAGAGGAAAGGTTAGATGAAGTTCAGACTATGTTATTACAGTTGGAAGAAAAAATGGGCGTTCATAAAGATATCAGTTTACCATAAATCCTGAAATAAAAACAACACATAAGTGCAAGAATAAAATATTTTGATATAGACTGTATAGTCTTGGATGAAGAAACACAAGTGAATATTATGATAAAAGAAACTTGGGAAGTTTTGGGAAAGCCTACTATGGTACCTTATTTAGGAAGGACATGATTGTTTAAGGGAGGGATAATAACTTTATGTGGAAGAGTAACTACTGTACCTATTATTGTTCATGGAACATCGACTGAAGAATAATTTGAAGTCATTAGGTTTGTTGAAGAAAACAACCCTTTCCCAATTTTTTTAGGTAAGACCTGGATTGAGAAGGATTAGATCAGAAGGAAAGTAGAGGAAGAATCTATAGAAAAGAAAAATAAATAATTAAGGGATTTCATAGCTAGGAGAATAGACCAACTAAGAGAAGAACGAGAGGATAAGTCAAAGAAACAGAGAAAAGTAACAATGCAGGAGGGACAGAAAGAAAAATAATTAGTTATCAAGGTTGAAAGAATGCAAGAAGGCTTGAAGGACCTATCTATCCAAGAGAGAAATGTGCCCACTCAGGAAGTTCTAAGAAAAGGGATATTAACTTCATAACCTTTCAGGTACCTCAATAGTGCAAAGCCAATACGTTGGGGGAAGATAAGAATAAAAATGAAAAGAGGATTCCAAAAATAGTTAAAGAGACTAAGATAACAGGAAAGAAGGCAAGGAATATCAATAAAAATAATGCTAAGTTGGAAAATCTCTAAGAAGTTAAGGAAACCAAATGGAAGACTTCACAGACTAGAACCTCACAGGAGGCAGGTTGACAGAGTTTGAACCTCACTAGAACAACAGGTCTGCGCAGATTTGGACTTCGCCTTGGCGAAGTGATATAACCGTTGGAGGTGCCCGGACTATTAGAATGACACTCTATAACGGTTAGGAAATGAATTTATGGGTTTATGGACTGATTTTGGACGTTGAGATCATGCCATAATGACTAGATTTACATTAATGGAAGCATGTAACTCTAGTTCCTATCCGTTGGAAGATCCGTCACTATCACCCCGCTTATTTAATTTGTCGATCGTGGCACTGGGAAAACTTTTTGCTACCCGTGTTTGATTGAGCTAAGTCGAGATCTGTCCAAGTGTCAAACTGATCTACATTTCATTATCTAAAAGTAGACCCTACCTACTCGTTTATCTATCCATTGTTTGTTAAAAGATAGAATGTCGGGCGAACCCAATGGTCTTGAGAAGTCTATGAAGGAGGTTCTTAGGAAACTCATGGTTGAAAGACCTGCATCTGAAGGTATTCAAGTGTCATTGACTAGGGAACTGCATGCTTCCCCTTTGACTGGACGTCGTTCCACCTGCATGAACCTCGTTACTGAAAAAAGAAGTAAGCATCACAGTGATCTAGTTAACGTGAAGCAGATCTTGTTGATCCTACCTGAATATATCCCACCTCTGGTCGATGTTGTTAACTTTGATAGTATCCCTCATGTCTTTGAGTACTTTGTGTTCACTACGTACATTCCAAATGTAATTCACATAGTAGGGAGTTAGTTAGGGTAGATCCTGTTGTTGAAGCACAATGACTTCAACTGAGGAGACCGAAAGAACTACGCAAGGTTAGCTCCTCACCATTACTTAATGAAGACAATCCAAAATAAAACTCGCCTCGTCTCGCAGCCATGGATCAAGGGGTTGGCGCAGTCAACCATATTGAACGTGATGAAGATTCTGCATTTTGTTCGCCACCAGGAGGTTAATGCTTGCGTTAAAATCCTTGTGCCGTGCTATCATGGAGGAGATTTATGGCTCGACATAAGAATTACTGTGGATCTAGCGTTGATCCACTGGATCACAAGTTTAATTTTGAAGGGTTTTGACCCACAATAGTTCTATCTAGGGAATACCTTAGACCGATCTTTAGCACAATGCATCAAAGAAGCCTATGGAGAAGTATAAAAAGGGAAGCGAGGTTACAAGGTAGCATCCATATAGGATGGTGTAGTGTGCCTTTCTTGTCAAATATTAGATGGAAAGCTAGTGAGGAAGAAATCCCCAGACAGGTCATCAGGTTCGTGGTGGACCTCATAGGAAAGTGTGTGGAGGGCATGCAAATGAACTAGGCAAACTACCTCATCAATGAGCTAGAAAAGGATTACCGCGAAGACCAAGACTTAGGATATGAGTTCCAATACAATTGGCTAATCATATTGATTGAATTTGTGGCTTGGAAAATGCCTGAAGGAGCTACTTTCCAAGAGATCGAACCTATTGAGCCCCTGGCCACTGAGTTTCCACCCAGTGGTATACCAATGACATGACGAAGGAAAACTAATGCCTTGTTTCACAGATATTATCAGGAGTTGAAAGTTTCCATTGAAGCATTCCTACATATGACACCGTGTACCCTATATCAGTATCGACCCATAGAAAATTTATGCACTAATCCCCACTTTATTTACATTACCACGTGAAGCGATGAGCACCGGGAAGAATTGCAATCATACTATAAGCTCCCAGATGAAGATATCAAATAGATTGTACCTATCACCGATGCAGAGTTATCTGACAATGAAACTATAGGAAGCACGATGGTTATGTGAGATGAACATGTCATACAATCCATTAGGATGAAGATGCAAAAAAATAAGGTGGAATTCTAGGACATAGAGACAGACAAAGAGGATGAAGAGAAAAATTCTAGAGATAACGGGTCTTGCTCACAGGGAGGAGGAGAAGAAGAGGAAGGACAAAGAGGAGGAGAAGAAGAAGCATAAGGATAGGGAGGAGGAGATGAAGGAGAAGAAGAGAAAAGAGGAGGTGAATCTACACCACTTGAGGACCCCCCTATTGGAACAGTGACACCACAAAAGACGAAAGTTACTCTGAAAAACTCTCAGCAAGGAATAAAATGCATTCCAATAAGACATAGTTGGAAGCCACTCTCACTGACGATGACATTAGTCTGGTCTGTAGAGCTATGGAGGATGACTCTAAAGACATGCTAGAGAGATACAAAGAGAAATGGGAGGAGTTATATGAAAATATTGAGAGGGAGTTGAAGGAAGTGTAACAGGCTGTTCGTTTGGTCCATGTAATTCCTACTACATTGTCTCCTCCTTCCTCATCACAGACCACACACTTGGAGGAAGAACCAACTCTGCAGGGTGAAACAGGGATTTGGATCACCCTCCCCCAGTATAACATCAAGTTTCCCACCACCGTAATACTACAGGCTAGCCCCAACTTGGATGTTGAGGTTAACCTTAAAGGGATACCTTTAGGACAGGTTGAAGTATTGGAGGGAGGTTTGAAGGCATACAGAAGGGAACAGAGAGAAATAACCGTTGAAAGAGAATCCCAGCTAAGAAGGCTTGTTGATGAAAAAGAAGCTTGGTTCCAAAGAGATCAGGAAGAGAAGTAGAAGGATACTGAATCCTTAAAAAAGGATAAAGATGAAGTCCTAGTACAGTTACGAGTAGCACATGACAATGTAGCTTCCTATGAAAGCAAGAAATCAGAGATTCAAGAGGAAAAGAGATTTGGCGAAGCCCAACTACAGAAGGAGAAAGAGAAGATACTTCTAGAGAAGGTCATGGTCAAAGAAGAAGTTAGTAAAGAATGTCACTCTGTGCTAGGCTTGGTACAGGAGGAGTAAGATTCTGTGGAAGCTCAAGTAATGAAGCTCACATAGACTCTCCAGTAGTTTCAGGATAGGATAACTGAAATGGAGGCCTGAAAAGTGTTGAGAACCCCGTAGGAGGTGAGTGACCAGAGGGAGGATTCGACCAATAATACAGTAGAAAGTATAAAATCCCTCATCTTGGCATGTAAATAGTTGAGTAACAGAAGTGACTAGACATATGAATGCCTCGTCAAGGATCCAGAGTTTAAGAATCTAGAAGCTCAGTTATAGGAGGCACAACAACGAACATTTTATTGCAGGCACAGATGAATCTTCTCACAACAGTGGAAAGAATGAAGATATCCCAGGAGAAGCACATAGTACAAAAACAAATCACTTCTCTCCAGGGTAAGGTGATGAAAGTAACACATAAGTTACAACATGTGTAGGAAAAAGTTTGCAAGGTGTTCGAGGAAATTGATAGTTAGGGTTCACAATTAGATCAAGTAGTTACAGTTGTAGAACAAGGCCTGGAAGGGCCTTTTACAGAGTAGAGAGTCCAGGATCTCACTAAGTAGGAGGCTCAAGCGAGGCAGCAAGTCAAGGTAGCTCGAGTTAATATCAAGGCTTTTGAAGCAGCATTGTCTAGACTTGAGTGACTCAGGATGAGTCACAGGTGAGTGTTGGGAGCTTGTTGGCCCTTGACCAAGTTTTGGGGAAACTTTGGTCAATTTTTGGAGGTTTTGGTCCGCTTTTGGACTTATACAAGTTGGTCGAAGAAGGATTGCCAAAGTGGAGTTGATATCATGGATCTCACCTATTTTGAGGGATTATCTGAACCTAGTAAGGGGTCCTCAAGGGTTTTGTAATGGGTTTATGGGATGTCAGCCCATGGGTTTTCCCCATGTTTAGGCCTTATTGTAAGAGTTCATAAAGTATAAATAAAGAGAAGTATAGGGAAGAAGGATTAGCTCAATGCAAATTAATGTATGTGGTTGAGGATTTGTGCTTGACTGTGATTTTGTAGAAGGTGCTAACTATTGCGATAAGAGATTGTGAATCTATGCATTTGACCTATTTTTGGAGGGTAAAGAAGGAGGATCTAATGCTTAGTGCATATATATCCTGTCTCGTGTGAAGTCTCACTCTATATCTTAGTGCACATGAGTGACTGAATGTAAGATCTTGGCTAATAATAAAGAGGCGAAGTGGTTTGTGGACGTAACCCCACCCTGGGGTGAACCATGTATATCTGGTGTCTCATGGTTTTCTTTGTGATATGTTATGTCTTTAATTCATTTTATTAGTGCTTTGATTATGATGTGTAATGAATGTATATTTTTTTTCTTAAGTACTTTACTTATGTTAAGGGTAAATGAATGCTAGACTTAACTCATAGTGATAACTGCTAAGTTCTCAGGATGCATAATCACTTATTGTTACTGTGTTGATCTGTCTTTGGTTATCCTATGCAACATTAATGGGGTTAATAAACTAATGCATGCTCACTTCCTAAGTGTTAAAAAATTATTTTGTGAAGTGCTCTTATCAGATAATCGTGTCCCATTCTGGTTACATACACTTGCGTCCTATAACCCCCCTGCTTCTACCTCAGGTGAGACTTCGCCTACTTTGTAGGTGTTGTCAAAAGGGCCAATAGGCAGGGTTTTTTTGGTGCGTTGATAAGAATTGAACCCTAGGTATGCCCTTGTGCCAACATAGGAACAACTGAAGAAAGAAGACATAATTTGAGTACTTGGAATACGAGTACCATAAGGAAATGGAGCTCAAGGACAAGGGCATGGAATGAGTAAAGTCTATTGGACTTGTTGTATGTTGTAAGAAGTAAAGTGGAGTTGAATATGCAATGCAGGAGGCATATTTGCAACTATTTGAAGGTTTGGAGATCCCATTATCACAACTGGAGATATTGGATCCATAGCTCTAAGACTTCCTATCCAACCTTCTACTAGATCCTTGGAGGGAAGTGGTATATCCTGAGGGACTGTGGTGAAGAGAAGGGGTTACACTTCCTTGGGTTGAGGGAAATGAGATCCTGTTGGTTGGAATCACTGCAGAAATCAACAAATTATGAAAGTTGTTGCAGCTGGAGTTCCACGAGCCACATCTCTGAGACTTCCTAGATAGTTTGTGTTGGAGCCCTGGAGGGAAGTGGTACAACTTGAGGGACTGTAGAGCATAGAATGGGGTATGCTTCTTTAGGTTGTGTAGAACAAGGAGAATGACATATTTCTAGTTGGAATTGCT
Organism: Picea glauca; assembly: GCA_000966675.3. Taxonomy (NCBI): domain Eukaryota; kingdom Viridiplantae; phylum Streptophyta; class Pinopsida; order Pinales; family Pinaceae; genus Picea; species Picea glauca. The sequence goes on along the minus strand of JZKD02S1958875.1, from coordinate 8,628 downwards.
ACAATAATTATGAGTTGTGGAAATTGTTATATATGGTTTTGGGCCAGAGTGACTATGTGAATATTTGTTCGGAAAGAGTGCTTATGTGAATAGTTTTTGGGATGGAATGCCCATGTGATATTAGGATGAAGAATATATATGATAAATAAATAGTAGAGAGTATAGCATTGTAATATGTATATACACATGTATTGTGTTGTGCATTGAGGATAGTACAACAAAATAAGGGGGAGGGGATGTAATATCCCCAGTTTTAATCCCCACAATTTATAATGTAATTCTATAAATATGAATTAGGTTAGTGAGCTAATATGTTTGGCAGGATATCCCACATTAAATGATATGGAAAAGGGATGAGCTATGTAAAATGTACATTAAAATAATTAATAAAGATAAATTGATTGTTGTCGTATGAGCGGGGAGATAATGACGGGGGGCTATGATTCCATAAGAGAGTGGGACAAAGAGGTGTCCAAGGGGCTACCCATTTATATCAATCCAATCCATTTTCATATTAAATTTTACTTCTTTTGAAATTTAAAAGGAGATATTAAAGTGATGTAAGAGTGGTTGGTGGGAAAAGTCAACTCACTGAATTCATGACAACATGGGAAGAGTACAACTTTTTTTGGGAAATGTGAGAGTCAAGATTGCATGGGAAGGAAAGGAAATTCAAGTTCATTTTTGGGACATTTTTCACATGTTGGTTTTGGAGAGAAAGAGGAGAGATGAGTGCTTGGAAAGAGCACTAACCATGATGTGTGTTAGAACATCCATGAAAGGGGTGTGTTTTGTGACGAGAATCAAGCTCCTTGGGAAGGCTTTTGTGAGCACTCATGGAGTATATGAGAGTTCATGGAGTCCCAAACTATGGGATTCCTAGAAAACTAAGTGAATTGGAGCTCTGGAGGGAAGTGGGAAGGATCAAGGGACTATGTGGTAGATAAGGGGGATCCCATTCCTTGGGTTGTGCAAGTTGAGGGGAAAGAGAGCTGGTGGATTGGAAGTATTGTTGGAGTGAAGAACTTGGGTTTTTGGATGGTGTGTATGGAGAGTGGAAAAATAGGAGGGCCAAACCTCCTTGTGGAATCATAGCCTCAGCTCAAAGGTGGATTGTTGTTGAGAGAAAATGAACAACAAGCCCATGGGTGGGAGGAATGTCCCTTGTACACAACTAGTTGGTTTTTGTTGAGCACACACTTATACTGAGAGGGAGGGTGTGAATCAATATAATATTTTTTTTTAATTTTTCAAACATTCATCAACCATAAGAAAACAATCACATATTAAATACATATCATGGAACCCAATATTTACATGGAAACCCTTTAGGGAGAAAAACACATAACTTTTCTTTATAATTCTTTGTAGGAACCAATCTATTTTAACAAATATTTGTAGGAACCAACCTACTAGAGACACTACTACCCACTGATACAGATCCTAGTAGGAATCAACCTAGTCTTACATATATACGTAGACACCAATATAATGGAGTGATCTAGGTGGATATTGGTGGCCACCCACCTATTCCAATTGGCTCCTCGTGTTCATTTTTGTTCAACATGTTCTTATTTACTTATTTGTAATTGTGGTTTCTACACTTCTGGGGCTGTTAGAAGCCTAACACATCCTCCAGGTGGATATGAGTGGCCTATTTCCTAATCCAAATGGATTATTTTGTATTTTTTCATGTCAACACATCTTATTGTACTTCTAGGGCCATTCTGGGGTCCTAAACGTTGTTTTTTTGGATTTCCACAGTCAAACTGTAGATAGAGTCAAAGTTTGACAAACAAATGTGTAGTTCTTTGAAAGACTTGTCCAACGGGATATTACGCACCTAAAATGAAGGTCATATGAAAAATTTACGGCCCTAGGAAGTGGAGGTACCAAATTACACCAACTTACCTATAGGGCCCACATGACTTTTGGCGTTTCACCTTCTAGGGTTAGGTTTTTGGATGTCTAGGGTTTTGGGATTCATGAGTAATATAAAAAAGTCAAATGGAGCCTTATTGTAATCCATTCTTCTCAGAAGGATGCATGTAGTAGCCGCATCTCTTCTCAAAGATAATTACCACCATTTGAGCAAGTTTTAGTTATGCAATTTTACAGTTTCAACCTATTTCATTATTTAATAAAAGATATTGTTGACTGGATGTTTGTGTTATTCTCCATATCTCTCTATGTATTATATTAAGTCTATTAATGAGTTTGTTCTGCTCCTAAATTCGGATCAGTGGTATCAGAGCGATCTGCTCTTCATTTATTTTTCTTCGTGCATGTCCTCGACAAAATATGGGTACAAGAAGTTGGGATTCGAACCAGTCGAGCCATTACCAGATCAACTGCACCGAGATCGAAAACAACCCATGGGAGATGAAAATAAAGATGATGGAGAAGGAGATCCTATTAAAATGTTTCTTGAGAAATCCATCGCGCGACAAAGGAACAAAATGATGGAAAAATTCGCGCATATCCTTTGACGACTGCCCACAGGAGAAACATCTTCATCAAGTGGCCATGCAACGCCCTTCAAGGTATAGGTAAATTTTGATATTCCATTATTTGAAGGATTGATAGATGCGTATGCTGTAGATAAATGGTTGAATCTACTCAAAGGATATTTTTCGGTCCACAATTTTTTCGATAGGGAAAATATCACTTTTTCACTCCTCAAGGTCATTCCCCATATTAAAGACTCGTGGGATACTGACTCTGAGAAAAGGGACATAGAGGAATCTACAATATTTGTGGTGGCCCCTACATGGGATTCCTTCTAGGATGCCATTAAAGAATAGTAGTACCATGTTGGAAGCTATGAGGAGCAATACACTAGATGGACCACCCTACATCAAGAAAGGGACCAGATAGTACCAGATTTCACCAATATTTTCCATACCCTATGCACCAAATTGGGTATCAAAGACTCTGAGAATCATGTGGTGATCAAATAATGTAGTTGTTTTCATAGATACATTAAGACATAAATGGAGTTCCTGGACATTGCCTCTTTAGGCACAACTTATAGATACGCTGTCAAGATCGAGCATAAATTTAGTCACAAATGACGAGAGTTTGGATTTGCAAATGCCTCACAACTGAAGTAGGGAAAAGGCGGCCCCAACCCACACAACAAGGGACCAAGTCGAGATGCCTACCCTCAGGACAACCATTCTAAGATGCAACACAAGAAGGGAAATGAGAAGAAGAAGAAGGAAAAGGGAAAATGTTGTGAGTACCATAAAATTCCTTGGCACAACACAGAAGAATGCCTCTCCAAGAAGTCCCTCATGGCCAAGCTAAATGATTCTGAGTTAGATGTTGATTCAGATTCCAAGTCAAATCCTAAATGAGGGAAGTGGATTATCGATGTTGAACCTAGTGCCACTGTCGCTACCACCAAATTTCATCCAAGTGAACTAGAAGAACTAGAGGAAGGGGAACGCCTCTTTCACTCAAAGATGTGGGTCAAGGGGGCTCTGATTCATTTCATTGTCAAAAATGGTAGTTATAAGAACTTGATTTTAGCAGAGGTCATCAAGTGGCTAGACCTTCCAATGACATAACACCTGCAACCCTACACCATCGACTGGCTTTGCCAAGGAAGAGATCTTTGTGTCATCCAACAATGTCATCTTCCCTATGACATCAAGCCTTTCAAAGATGAGGTACTATGTGATATTTTTCCCTTTGAAGTTTGTGATGTTCATTTAGGACAACCATATTTGTGGAAGCATCATGTTGTGTATGATTCTAGACCCCCTAGTGTTGTTATTACTTTGGGTAGACAATTGTACAAGATCCCATAGGTAGCGTCGCCTACTACTATTTCATTAACCTCTACTAAGAAATGTAGTAAGGTCATTTCACAGACTAGGAAGTTCATATTCTTTGTGATCTATGCTCACAGTAAGAAGAAGGTCTCCGTCACATCTGTGGCCTCTACACAATGCCTCTCTTCACAGCAGAAGCAAGTGGATGGGATCATGGAAGAATACAAAGACATCTTTTCCTCACCTACAGGGGTACAAACACATTTCCAAGTGAAGCATCCAATTAATCTAACCCCTGGTGCACCTATACCTAATGGACCAGTCTATCAACACTCGTTAATGGAAAATGACAAAATCAAGCATCAAATCTGAGAGCTTCTTCAAAAGGGGAACATTAGACCCAAATCCTCACCTTGTGGAAGCCCGATTGTACTGGTGTAGAAGAAGGATGGGACTTGGCGACTCTGCATTGATTACATAGCCTTAAACAAATTCACAGTCAGGAACTGCTACCCCATTCCCTGGATTGATGATCTTCTTGACCAACTCAAGGGGGAAAAGTTCTTCAGGAAGATTGACCTAAAGTTTGGCTACCATCAGGTTCCCATTAAACCAACTGATGTATGGAAGACAACCTTCAAGTCTAACGAAGGTCTCTATGAATGACTAGTCATTCCCTTGGCTTAACAAATGCACCAACCAATTTCATGAGGTTGTTGGATGACATATTGATAGCCTTCACCAAATCCTTTGTGGTGATATATTTGGATGACATCCTCATCTTTATTAGAATGTGGGAAGAGCACATGCGACATATTCAACAGGTTTTGAGCACTCTGTGGAAGCACAAGTTGTATGCCAACTTGGAAAAATTCTCTTTTGGCATGAACAAGGTCCAATAATTGGGCTACATTGTTGATGAGAATGGGGTACATGTTGATCTAGATAATATCCAAGTCATCTATGAATTTTCAGCCTCGACCACACTGACCGAGATTTAGAGCTTTCTGGGGCTAGCCAACTTCTATTGACGTTTCGTGTTGGGATTCTCCCATATTGCATGGGCCCTTAGCTAGGTGACCAAGGGTGGTGGTAGGGTGAATTTTGTGTGGGGGAAGAAGAAACAATTATAATTCGATGATCTGAAGCATCTCTTTTTCTCAGCTCTGGTACCCTCCTTGCATGATCTATAGTAAACATTCGAGATTGATACTAATGCATCTGACTATGCTGTGGGCGGAGTTCTCACTCAACACGGGCATCGGGTGGCATACCATAGTGAGACACTCTCCGATATTGTTTGAAAATACCCCACCTATGATAAGGAAATGTATTCCATTGTACAAGAATGACATCAATGGAAACATTACATTTTAGGGAAAAAGACGATCATACACACTGATCACAAGCCTCTACAGTTCATATAGACAAATAGAAAATTATAGAACTACCGCCATCAGAAGTGGTCCACGTACCTGAAGTAGTTTCATATCAATATAAAGTATAATACATGTATCTTCAATCCTGTCGCTGACTACCTCAATTTCCCCCTGTGGCTACACTCAACACTGTTCTCCATTCCTATGGAAATGAAGCTTTTGAGTGGCCCCAACTTTATCAGCAATATCCAGACTTCGCGACTACATATCAGCTCTTGGGTACAGGTGAAACTATCACTGATTTTCACATTTAGGACAAACTCTTATGCCATCTAGGCCATCTCTGTGTTTTTACAAGAGAACATGCAAAGATGATTTGGGAAGCCCACTACAGTCAGGTGGAAAGACATTTTTGCGTAGAGAAAAATGTGGTCCTTCTTCAGAAATAATTTTATGGGCAAAAACTTCGAAAGGACATCAACAGGTATATCAGATCTTACACTTCCTATTCTATTTCCAAGCCAACCATCAAGAGTAAAGGATTATATACACCTCTTCCGATTCCTGAGAAGCCTTGGGAATCCATCTCAATGGATTACATGTTTGTCTTGTCATCCACCAAGCAAGGAAATGACTGCGTGTTTGTGGTAGTTAATCATTGTTCAAAGATTTCCATCCTCACAGCCTGTAAGAAGAATGTCACAGCGGAATATACTACCAATATATTCTTTGAATGAGTGTGGGTCCACTTTGGGATACCATAGACCATCATCTACAACTGAGACAATAGGTTCCTCAACACTTTTTGGTCAATTCTTTGGTCTCTGTTGGACACCAGGATCACAAAATCTGCTGCTTTCCACCCCCAAACCGATGGCCAAACAAAGTTCATCAATCTGATTATTGTGCACATCCTTCGCATGTACAATTCTAAGCATCCAAATACATGGGACGAGAGTCTCCCCTATGTCCAACATAGTTACAACAAGGTTCTTCATAGGTCCACTAGACATATCCCATTTCAGGTGGGTCTGGGATTCCAAACCTTGGGACCCATTGATTTTTCACTCCCTCTTTCCATCGAAAAGATAGACTCTTCCCCTAAATAGTTTGCGATCGACAAAGCCATCAGATTCATTGAGCAGATTCACCACATCTGCCAATAGGTCTAGTAGATTTTTCATAAATCCAATGCTAAGTACAAGAAGCACCATGATCAACATAGGGTACCACACCAGTTTTAGGTTGGCGACAAGGTCTGGTTACATCTACAGAAGGAGCATCTCACCAGGCCCCATAATAATATTATCCCACTTCGTTATGGGCCTTACACTATCACCAAGGTTGTGGGTAGAAATCATTTTGATCTCAACTCTCCACTCTTCCTTGGTATGCATCCAATATTCAATGTGGACCTCCTTCGACCATATTTTCCACCATTATTGGACACTTATGATATCACAGAACAATTGACACCAACAGATCTCAACCCTGACTGCATGGAACAATCATCCACTAATCAGATCATGGAAACACAGGTCAATAGCACTTGCCAACAACAAATCCATCTTTATCTGGTTTTCAAAGCCGAGCAAGTCCTAAAACAAGGAAAGTGTCTCACCCGGGGCCAAATCCAGCAGAATTTTCCTCACCTGATGGGGGAACTCAATGCAATGGATACCATTTCTTCCTAAAGGGGGAGGATTGATCTAGTCGGATATTGGTGGCCACCCACCTATTCCAACTAGCTCCTCGTGTCTGTTTTTGTTCAGCATGTTCTTATGTATTGCTTTGTAATTGTGGGTTCTACACTTCTGTGGATGTTAGAATCCCCAAACATACTCCAGGTGGATACAGGCGGCCTCTCACCTAATCCAACTAGATTATTTTGTATGTTTTCATGTCAGCACATCTTGTTGTACTTTTGAGGTTGTTTTGGGGCTCTAAACATTGTTTTTTTGGCTCACCATAGTCAAAATGTAGAATAATTTAGAATATGATGGAGGAATGTGTATTGCGCTGAAAGACCTTTCCAACGGGCTATTACACACCTAAAACGGAGTTCGTATGCCAAAGTTATGACCCTAGGAAGTTGAGGTACCAAATTACACCAACTTACCTATAGGGCCCACATGATTTTTCGCGTTTCACCTTCTAGGGTTAGGTTTTTGGATGTCTAGGGTTTTGGAATTCATGAGTAATATCAAAAAGGGCTATGGAGCCTCATTGTAATCCATTCTTCTCATATATATACGCATAGCAGCCACATCTCTTCTCAAAGATAGCTACCACCATTTGAGCAAGTTTCAGTTCTACAGTTTTACAGTTTCAACCTATTTCATTATTTTATAAAAGATATTGTTCACTAGATATTTGTGTTATACTCCATATCTCTCTATGTATTTTATTTAGTTTGTTAATCAATTCATTCTGCTCCTAAATCTGGATCATGGAGACACCAATCCCCATTGCTAAACACCAACTTGGCAAGAGACACCAATCTCTTTTAGATATTTGTGGACACTAATATACTAGAGACACCAATCCCTACCACTAAGAAAAAAATTAGAAAGAGACACTAATATATTATATATATTCATAGAAAACAATCTACCAGAGACATCAATCCCCACCGCTAAGCACCAACTTAGCAAGATACATCAATCTCTAAGTTCCACCAACCTTCATCGAGTTTGCTTTCTATTTTTTCCTTCACCAAGTCTGATCATTGCTTCTTCATTTACCAAGTCTACTCATTGATTCTTCCTTCACTAGGTTTTCTCAGTATTTTTTCCTTTACCAAGTATGACACAAATTTCAATTTCCAAATGGCAACTTTCCTAAAGCTTGCTATTTTGGGCCTCTTCCCAAGAACGAACTTGTACAACATGACACATATCCAATTTTTAAAATATGATTATGAAACTTGTACCTAAGGTAATTTTGTATGTCTCATCTATCTCTAAAACTATCAATTTCTGAAACATCCTGAAAAATAAGTTATAGAAAAAGTTCCAAGGAAACTGATTTCAAGAGCATTCGGGAACCCTAACTTCCATAGAGCATATCTATGAAAGTATAGTGAACCAAAATTTGATATTTTTACCACATGTACACCAAGATATATCCATTTTCTTTGCAATATGTTAGGGTCTGAAACATCCTAGAACATAAGTTATAGAAAAAGTGCCACGATAGCATGTTTGAAACAAATTTCAGGAGCATTCAAGAACCCTAACTTCCACATGGATTATATCCAAAAGTGTAGCGAACCAACATCTGATAATTTTACCACATGTACACCTATATATCACATTTGTCTCTAAAAACTATCATTGTTTGAAGCATCACATAAAACAAGTTATAGAAAAAGTGTCAAGTTGACCTTTTTGAAACTGATTTTAGGAACATTCAGGAACCCTAATTTCCACAATTCATATCTACAAAATTATAGTGAAAAAACATATGAT
>JZKD02S1958864.1:27844-42377 GCA_000966675.3 Picea glauca | reverse complement strand
CTTTATTTTATGCAGAGATCGAAGATATTTTAAGCACTTAAGCAATCTATTTAAGCAATGGAAATGTGCCCTAGGGGTAGGGACTTGCTGCTTTGCATCTCGTCTTGTTTAGGTTTGATCCCACTCTAGGTTTTGTAATATGACCAACAAAAAGGGTCAGAGGTATCCAAGTATCCAAAAAATATATTTTACTATTTTTATTTTTATTAGAGCCAGTGATAAGAATATTAGAACCCAATCTCATCAATATTAAGCATAAGATAACCATCGATAAATATTCACTGCAAATGAAATTATTAAATATTTCATGGCCTATGAGAATCAACAAATGATGTTTAAAAATTGTATATTCTACTCTTGTGACATAGCTCATGCCTCCATCTATATGTATTATGTTTCGATATGCATAGGCCACCTTAAATTGTGTAAACAACATTACGGCCTCATCCGTCATGATACACCAATGAAAATAATATTTTTTTCATCTCTTTCCCTTGTTTCCCATGTTGCAAACATGTGTGTAAGCCAACTCACTTGGCACTTGAATACGTGTCTTGATGTCTTTCTTGACAACAAAAAGACTCCATCTCAACAAGTGTGTTCAAACTTACGCCATTATGATGTTAGTTATCAACTTAATATATTCTTATATGAATGCCTTTTTCACAACCACTAACCAGATAGGTATCACCTCGTTTCCTCGAGGTTCTTTTTTAAAAAAAAACAAAAATCAGGATGACTTGTAATCATTGGATTCTAAAAACCAAGAGTTCTTGAGTTATACTTCTTTCATTATGAAGTGTTAAGGTTTCAAGGACTTAATTCAAATTTTGTATCCTTCTTTAAATTTTATATAGTCTGAGTGGGCTTAATGGTTAAGAACATGTGTTTCCTCTTAAAAGGTCACAAGTTCAAATCTAGAAGGGGGTAGGGTATGTATACCTCCCTAGACTTTACCAGTGAAATCCTTGGGTGGAGGGGGTCCCTTGTCCCATAAACAAGGGGGTCGCATACACCAATTAGGTGTCTGGCGTAGCCGTGACCTTAAAAATGGATTATTATTATTATTATTATTATTATTATAAACAAGGGGGTCTCATACACCAATTAGGTGTCTGGCGTAGCCGTGGCCTTAAAAATGGATTATTATTATTATTATTTTGTAAAGGACATGAAATACCTTGAACGAAAACTTTAATAAATATAACCTTAATAATAAGGTTGGTTCTTCAGATATGGAAAAGGGATGTGTATATTAAACATGATTAAGTGGCTTCAAAACATAAGGTAGTCTAATCCACATTTAAAGATAAAGCGGAGACCAAGATTTTTTATTTAAAATACTATAGGTGACATGTGGAAAAGAACATGAAAATAATGATATAATTATATAATTTTGTTTTTGGCATGGGATGAAAAAGTATCAAAATTATATCCCAAATATATGGCATAAAATTATGAGATAATGTCATAATTAGGAAATTTGTAATAGAGGCATGAGACAACAAGGTATGATGTAAGGGTACAACATATTGTGCCAATGTGCAAGATATGATAATGCGATGAGTTGGAAAAGGGGTTTGGCTAAGAGGCATGATGATTTCACTAAGTATCACACCAACTTTAGTGAGACTGAGTGAAAATTGTTTGCAAGTGATTTGAAATAAGGGGAAGCTTGGCAATGTTTTTCCAGATAGAAATTGTTTGACAAAAATGGTCGTCAACAATGGCGAATCCACAAAGAGGTCTACTTTCAGTGGAATAGAACTCATGATCTTTGGTTTTATAGAATAAAGCATGACTGGATGATGATGTAACTCAAGATGACTAAAATCAGAAGAGAAGTGGACCAATACACTTGGGTATGAAAAATTATACAATAGGGGGATAAAAGTGGAAAATTAAGTGATACATGTAATGGGACTTCATGGAGCAATTCATGGAAAGTGGGATGTATGAGGGGGTTTGGTCTTGTGTGTAATAGAAATTAAACATAAACTATTTGATCTTTGACAACATGATTAGTAAGTTCCAGATAAACTGTCATGGATGTGTGTTGAGAGAAAAAACCCAAGTGTAACACTGAGGATCCATGGCGTGTATGCAAGAGATATCTCAAGATGGTGGGGATGGATAAAGGGAAATAAAAAAATATTTAGGAAGGATTGATGATTTTTGTAAGCAAGGAATTCTCATTTAGTGAGCATATGGTTAACAAAGAAAGGAATTTCGACACATATAGAAGGTAACTTAGTTCACCTACAAGCTTGTTGTCTACCAAATAAATTGGTCAATCATTTAATCAAGTATACAAATAACCTTTAAAATCACTTACCACTTCTCCATCAAATCCGAACATCAAATCATAAAGAGAAAAACTGAAAGTAGAACAAAAAGAGAGAGAAAAACTAAATAAATGCTAAGAAAACCAAAAACCTAATCTACCCCTTTCATAAAAAAAAACAATTTTCTTATTTATTTACATTTTTATATATATTCTTTTATTTATATACATGGGAAAGGGATGAAAAAATTTGGAATCAAGTTGGATGACACTTGGCCTAGAGGTATGCATCATTTGTTTTACATGCAGACTTCATGACTTGGAAGACTTTGTGCAAGAAAATCTTACCAAGATGCCAACCAACGGATGCATATGACGGGGAAAAAAACCTACCAAGATCCAAAAAAAATGATTACTATATTCCAATATGTGCCAACCAACAAGATGGGATTTTCATTTTACACTGAAAGAATCATATTGATCAAGAACATTAGTCTTGGGGTTCAAGGTTTGAATATCAAATATATGATCAATGCACTCATCAAACATATTAATGTCATATTTTGGAATCTTTCTATCAAAAATAGGATCATCATAATGCAAAGAAGATTCATATAAATGATTCATAAAAATAAGGATTCCCATGAACTCATTGTCATCATTGAAGGAAAAAGTGCATCTAGGAGGGATATGCACACTAGTGTCAAATTCCTTAACCTTTATTGATTGAAACAATGGATTTGAAATGATATTATACAATTCAATATATTGATCGAACTCATAAAATTATTCAAAAGAGGACTCTTCACATGTATCAATAAAATCATAAGGGTCCTCATCATCTTGATTTGACCATTCATAAGTGACATCATCAAGACATTTTCATAAAGAGGGTAAAAAAGGTCAAAATCAACTTCTTCCTTTGCACAATCGTCTTCACCATTGTATGCACACGAATGAAATATTTGGGGTGAAACATGACCTTGGGGTTGGATTGGTCTATTAATCTCAAGAAGAATAATATTTGAAACATGAGAGATTGTTTCATCACTAAGCATCATGATATGATCATGATCCTCCCCACATCCAAACTCTTGATCACAAAGAGTGAAGGAATTATAATTAGGCCCAAGGAAAGAGGGATTCAACGATATCCTGAGATAGGGATGATTAGAATATTGGCATTCAAGGGAGAACATGTGATCTTGTAAATATTTTATGATGGGGATTAAGGAAGAAAAATATTTGTGGAAATCAAAAGCACCTAAGGAGAAACCTGTTCTTTGGGATTGCTCTTCGAAATAAAGGCAAGTGATTAAAGCTAGATTCATATTTTTAACATTCTTTTCTTCCAACCACCATTGGTAAAGAGGTGGTAGAATATCATAATAATGTAAGAGGTCAGCCAAGTTTCTAGGGTGGATAGTCATAGGAATGCAGTTATACAACTTTGTAAATCTAAGATTAAATGCAAGAAAGCTTTCATTTTCCTTCATGATCAATTGATTAAATCACTTAAGATGATCATAAGGCTTATCCAAATTTCCAAATGTATAAGTAAACCAATAAGAAAGTTCATGTTAGGTGGAGTTGCATTCATCAGGAAGATTGGAAAACAAGGAAGCAATATTACCCTCAAGAGAGTTTGTAAACAAGAGCATGCAACTATAATTTTCATTAAATCCTAGGATGATACAAGCATTTGAAAATGCACGAAGATGTTCCTCCACTGTAACAGTTCCATCACCATGAAATAAAGGAAAATGTTGCTTGAATTTTAAGGAAAAGGATTAATCGGGAGAGAAAACTTCAAAGGGGTGCATACAAACCATGAGAAATTATTCAGGTCTTCCTCAAATTCAAATATTCCATATTTTCGAATGACTTTCCTAGGATTAGTAGTTGAAACCATAGGTTTACAACCACTATACATGCTTCCAATCAGTTGAGACATAAAAATTTAGAGAAGATAAAAGAGGATTTGAAAGAATTAAACAAGACTAGGAAATAACCATTGAACGATCCTCGCCAATATGGTCGCCAAAAATATGTTGATGTTGAGGGACTAGGGAGTTCTCAACAACAACAACGCAACCTCTTGGTCAGTTAAACCAAGAAGAGGCGAGAATGGTCACTCTATTCTATAATCTAGACATAAAGCACATTAAACCATAGCAACATAAAAGTCTAAGAATGAAATCATTATTTATCATTTTGCAATATTTAATTTGTATTGTGTTTATAACTTATATCATTTTATATTTATCTTTGCAAGTGAAATATAAATTAAATAAATTTAATATGAAAAATGTAAATGCAAAATTAGAAAAAATGTTAAACTAATTAAACTAAATTAATTATATATTCACAAGAAAACCATAAAAGTTAAAAGAACTAAAAAAAACTTTATTGTATGATCAAACTTTATGAATTTATTAAATTTATCATATTCATATTCACAAAACAAAATTAAATAAACTTAATATGAAAAATTGTTAAAGTGAGAAACTCTAAAATGATTAATATTTAAAAAAAAAACCTAACAAGTGAAATGCAAATTTTGTTTTAAATAATTTTTTTAACTAAAATATTAAAAAAAATTACTTTATTTTCTTGGTAACATGTAAACAGTTAATCAAAAGTGAAATTAAGAAAGCTAAATGAAAATTTAAAATACATTGAATGTTTAAAGTTTAAAGAAAGGAACATGTTAGTGTTTTTTATAATATTTTTTTTTTTCCTTTTACTACTATTACAATTAGATAAAAGAAAAGAAAAAACTAATAAAAGGGAAACATATATATATACATAAAAATTACAAAGTAGTTCATGTGATTTTGTATTTTAATCTTTTTTAAATATTGTGTAAATGAAAATGAAGAAAAGTGAAATTAAATAGTAAATGAGAGTAGAGAAAGTATTCCGGATCGTAATCAATAATATTTTATTAAAGTGAAACCTTAAACATTTTCATAGTTTTAATGAAGCTTTCAAGTCTCTGGGAGGACTTTGACTAGAGTTGTAGCCTTTAATTATCCAAGATGGTATGTTACAACACACAATGAATAATCAAGAACAAAAGAAGACAGAGAAGAAAATCAAGTCGTATTTTTAACAGAGCAATGTCAGTGAAACTCAAGGCAGTCATCTGCATAAGAGAAAAATGACCAGTACTGAAAAATTAGACTTAAAGCCCAATTGACTTAAGAAAATAAAAAATTTACCTCAAAAACACAACCCAACCTTGGCCCTGCTTTTATCCCTTCTGTCGCTTACAAGACATTCCCTCCTATCCACGGCTTCATCAACCTCTATACAGAAAAATAATGAATTATGAATGTAGAAATATAACCCAACAATGCTCCAAGCATACCTCTCTCAATTTTTTCTTCCTTGGTTAGTTGGTTGTTGCTTGTTTTATATTGTTTGTTGGATGGTTCTAGAAGTTGTGATCTTTTTTGGTTTAACGAACTAAATTGAACCAACTAAAACCGCCTTTCTTTATAAAATAAAAATATTTGCTAGAAAATATGATTACTTGACATGTCTATTTATTTTACTCATGAAAGTTATTATTTTTCTCTCTAACAAATATTCGAATGCTCTGAAACAAAATCATATTTAGTAGAGACGGTATGAAGATTTGAAACATCATTAAAATTATTGGATTTGTTTTCCTTCCTCTACTAATGGTATTGTGAGAGGCATCTATTCATGACTTGGAACACTTTAGTTTATGATTTAATCATCCCTGAATTATGCAATAGATTGTAGAAGCTCCAACTGAAGAGAGACATGATTTTCATACAAGTTTTTGAACCCTTCTAACCTTATCACTTCTTCCAATTTTGTAGTAGAAAATTTAAGACGTGCATATTTTAGTTAACAAACTTGGTAATACTAGCTCAGTTCAAGAATTTATCAATGGTATCATAGTGATTCTCATGGTATTCTCGATTTGTACAACCACCTTAAATGATGTAGACATCAATATGTTGATGTGAGTAAATATTTGATCGATCTCTCAAGTATCAAGAAGCAAGGGAATGGGTCTGTTGACCAAAATTTGGTCATATGTATTTTCCCACTCTTGCATTCATAAAAAGTGTTGATATCAAAAGAAGACATTTTTTGAACTTTTATAATTTCACTCTACAACCCTCAGTCTCAGCTTTGCCACACATTTTTCAGATCAAAAATATGTTTTTGTATGCCTAAGTTACTCAAGATCTTGTCCAGAGGTTTGATTTTGAAGAATCTTTCTAAGTATTGTGTCCTCCTCTCTTCTCCCATATGCTCCACTATTCTCCACACTTAGTTTTTTTTGTGGGACTCTTCCCTCATTTCCTCAACGAGTTCACGGTTTGGCGGGCCTTCATTTCCACCCACTTTCTCATTCATAAGTTCGTTTTAAAACTTAGCCATTTTTTCGGTTTCGCGGGTTCGCGGGTTGAAGCCCTCACTCTTCATATTCAATGACCTTCACCTTGCACCCCAAGTTTCGTGATATACATTTCAACCATCATCCTTGTCTCGGGTCCTGAGCTCCAAAGTATCTCATTCCTCTTGCATCCGAGTCTGACCGACCACTCTTCTACACTTAGTACATTTTTTATCATTTATACAACCATGGGTTCGCGGGTTCATGAAAAATTTATATTCGATTTATCTCTCGTCCATCCCCGAAGCCTACAAACAACCCTTATAAATTCAACTATATACAAATCCTCCCCCCTTCCCCTCACTCACCCTTATGCATGCTCTCTTGTACTTAACCACTATTCCAAATTTTTCTCCATTTAAACCATGAACAAATAAGAACATTCAACATGGAAGCATGGAATTGTGACACATGGCAATTCGTGGAGGGAGACACGTGGATTATTATTATTGGAGCATTACACATGGAAGAATACAAAAAGAGAGACACATGGTGTGATATTATTGAATGACTCATCATGGTGACTGGGTATGAGCTGGATGATGATGGAATTCCAAAAAATTATTATTTTATTCGACAATTTTCCAAGGGTTGAATCCTCCAAGCTCCATAATTTATTCTCTTCTCGTGTTTCTTGCTAAGTGTATCAAACACTTAGTATTATATATCATGAAAAATATAATATCCCAATGCATGTGGGCTATAATTTATACCAAAATGTCAAATTTTATGAAGGGAAGCACGAAATTCATCCAAGGGCCCACATTTGCCCATAAATTTTGATCGATGGTGGCTGAAAGTTGATCTTGTCGAGACCATAAATTGAGCTTCGGGTGTCGGAATCGTGCGAACGTTATACCATTGGAAATTTATTTAAACATAGAATATGGTGGTATAGGTTTCAAGTGCTGAAATGTGATACATTTTTCTCATAAATTAAAATATAAGTCAGATGCATTTTAATGGGCCTGTGTGACAACTCAACTTCACGAGCTCATATCTTGAGATCCAGGAAACGGATTCGGGAAAATTTTATATTAATAGAAATATAATATGATAAATATAATATATGAAATGATTTCCATGTATTTAAAGTTTATTATCATTCCCATAAAATTAAAACACGGTCATCCTCGTTTAAAGTGAAATTAGTTAATTTAAAAAAAATGAAATATTTTATTAAAAAAAGAGAGGGACCCATTTTCAATATGCTTATATTAATGATGTGATTTCATTAATGAGGCATTAATTAAAGGGAATGTTCCCATAAGAAACTTGTACGGGAATTTCAAGAGAGGAAGAAAACCCTACTTACTCAAGTAGTTAGAAAATATATTCTTAAAAAGAGAATAGAGGCTTCATCAAGGTCTCCAATAATCAATATTGTCAGAGGGGAAAGAAAGAATATCAGAGGAAGAATATGATACATCCATGGATACACAATCAAGCTTTTGATCAAAAGAAATAAATCTCCATCTTCTCCATTCTTTCTATTCTTCTACACCACTTCTCATAGTTTTATGCTTGAGTCTCAAAGTTGGGAACAAGGCTGAGTTGTTGAGTGTTTTTCTTGTATTCTTCTATAGACTTTTATTGTATGATAATGGAGTATTTGCAGCCACATACATGGTTGTCAAATTTTTGGTAATGGAGAACATTTCTCATGAATAAACTCCACAAAGAATTTCTTCGGGGTTGATTTTAATTGTATCTTGTAACTTTGAGTTTTAAGTATGAGATATTTGAGGTTGACCTATAAATTTCTCTTTGATTACTAATTGTAGTAATCTATTAAAATTCTTTGAGATGATCAAATCATTCTCTCCTATTTCTCATGAAGAAGATATGGATGTGTTTATATATTATTAAGAAGATTGTGTGTGATGTTGGTCACAATTTAATTCTGATGTTGAATCCCTCCTTCAATCTTTTATTATTGTAAAAATACTTTTGTTGCACATAGAGATCATATTGGGTTATTGAAGAACCATTTTCATATAAATCCAAGCAATAAATATTTGGGGTTTGTTTCCTAGCACTCTCCCTAATCCAAGATATTCAAAGATATATCTTTTATCCAAAGAGGAGAACAACCTCTCTAAGAGCGAAGGGGGACTAATGTCTTCATGAGGTTTCCATTTCAGTATTGACGGATTCAAGCATCAATAGGGTCATAAATATCTTATAAATATGTATACTTCCTTTAGTATGAAATGCAGTGAAAGTGGGTTCAAAACCATAGCAAGGACTCCAATGATATTCTTTAAATATATTCCAATTGTATTTGTATTCAAACATAATTTTTGAGAACATAGTCACAGTGTATTATGTCACATATGTGTCACGATCTGGTTCCATTTATGTATTAAGCTTGAAGGACAAACTGGTTTTGGTCATTACAAGCTATTCATTCGAATCTTACTGACTCATGAAATATAAACTTAAAAACAAGACTAGTGTCGTCAATGAAGTCGAGAATGTGTATGAAGATTGCACATCCATATTCATCATGAGTAATATTTACTACATTCTCTTTGATGCCTATGTAATATTATTTTGTTTATCCTTTGTGGGAGTTTGAGCGGGTAGCAGATATGTGGCCATATTTCACGACGTAATTTCCACTTGATAATGACTCACAAAACCTTGTACTAAGAGAACCATATAAGTTTGCTCATACAACGTGCCAAATAGTAAAGTAATTCCTTCATAGCACACAAAATTTATTATTTAGGTTTGATCCTGTTAGCACTAAGAATCAACCTCAGATTGCAAAGAGGATAAGCCCAGTACCCATCAAATTATGTGTAAATGTAAACGAGTGATAAAGATCAAATGGACAAGACTCAGAATAATAATGTCTTAACTCAGAAATCTGGGCTAGCATGCATAAGAAAATGAGGTCTTGATTAGTTTCAGTCAGTGAGTGGGAGTAAAAGTGAATAGGAGGAAGACTTAGTGAGGGAGGTGTGAAGGTCTGCTATTGACACCAGGTCTTCAAGCAGTCCAAGGAGGAAAAACTCAAACACAAGATATTCTTGAATTCAAAGTTTAAAGAACACTGAAGAACAACATTGCAGTATTATAATCAAGCATTCATCATAACACAACCATAACAATCTCATGTTGATCATCCAATCATGAAAAATTCAACATAAGAGGCAACAAGGTGATATAAGAGAAACTGACTTCTATTAATAAAAAAATCTCAAGTCCAGTACATAACCAGAGAACGATCTACTTAGTAAAAAATATTACAGTTAGGGAGCCCAACTCAACCATTCGATCCCTCTTAATCATTTAGAATCTGTATTTATAACAAAAAAGGAAAGGCAACAACTAGAGGTGTGATCTGGTCTCCCTCCCCTAGGATTCTCCAAAACAATTACCAATCTAACACCTGTGCTAACAACTCTTAACAAACTGCTAAAAAATAGGAAACTTGTTGGAAACCACTCCAAAAATAATTAAATGACAAGTCTCCCTTTAGGCACATTCCTTTCCATTGCCAAGTGTCCTCCATGGGTTGTATGTTGTCACCATGATGCCACCTGTGATCCTTGCTTCTATCCACATCATAAACCATCCAAAGGAGTCATGATTTGAATCCCTTGATTGTAGGTGCCAGTTTGTAGCGCCATTCAGTAGCACATTGGGTAGCTAGTTCTGTAGCACCCTCTGCAAAACAACTCTCTAGATTTCACAACGCCTCTTCCAAATGACTGTGTTCGATTCCGTAGCGCCCTCCTGAAATAGCTTCTGCAGATTCAATAGCACCACACCTCAAATAGCCTCTGTGTATTTGGTAGTTCCACTCATCAAAATAGCTCTGTGAATTTGGTAGCGCCATCTATCAAATGTTCCTGCAGATTCGGTAGCACCATCGCTGACACAGTCCTGCGGAATTGGTAGCGCCACCATTAAGTTCAGCTTAAGATATTTCGTAGCACTCTGCAGAATCGGTAGCACCATTGTGTAGTTCATCTAGGAGATTTTGTAGCATTCCAAGTAGAACAGTTTTTTAGAACATACTATATAGATGATTCATAGCGCCATGGCGCTACATAATGTCTATGTTTTTTTGTATGATGGGACCAATCCTTAAAAAAAAACACAAAAAACTTAGTTGATGGACTAGGAGCCTGTATATGCTTGTATGGGTGGAAATTATACTGTCCTTGATCACTTTACTCTTGCAAAAATAGAAAACCCGCAAAAATGGAGCTTATACCCCCCAACTACTTCATCAACCTAACATTCCTCCTAGTAGTAGGAGAGCTTCTCTCTATCATGGCATCATGTTTTTCCTTTGTAGGGATACTCTTCTTGAATGCAGGTGTACTCTTAATGACTATTGGTTCATCTCAATGGAAGCTTCTACCAGAACATTTAAGTTCCTTTGGGCCAATTCATCCTTGAAATGTTGCAATTCTTCCTTGATCTTTCTATTTTGAGACTGAAAGCCTTTGTTTTTCCTATAGAGGTTCTTAAGTTGCTTATGGATATGCAAGGCTCTTCTTGCTGAAATTTTTTCCAGATCAAGGGTGTCAATGTACATATCCATGATCTCCTTCATCTTAATTCTCTCAGATAAACTTTCTTTTTTCAAGCGAGCAACCTCCTTCCTAGCCTCCCTGAGTTGTCTAATCAATCTTTTGAAAGTGTGATTACTAGGTGGACTGATGATGTTGATAACCTCAACGGGTTTCTAAATGAATTCAACTTTATCTTTTTGTTGCACAGGAGCTCTTTCTATCACCTCAATAGGATTCTCAATGCACTCACCCTTATCTTTCTTTTTCCTTGGAATTGAAACCTTGGGTAGGACTTTTTCTTCAACAACCTCCTTGAGGGATGATGATCTAGTAAAAGGATTCCTGATTTTTATGCTAGCTGCTGGAGAAGGTGAAGAGAAATGCAACTTCCTTATTTTCTTGGCTGTGGCTTTGGTGGATGAAGTGAATTCTTCTAATTCAGGTGCAGGAGGAGGTGAAAAATCTCTCTGTGGAGAGTGATGAACCTCCCTCTCTTCTTCTTCAATTTCCTTGATGACTTATTTGTATTGAGCAGTGGCTTTGCTCTTTCTTTTCCTGCTTGTTCCTGTTGGAGCAACACTAGTAGATGGAAAAGGACTCTGCATCCTAGAAGGAGGAGTAGAGGCATATCCAACTGCATATGGGCAGAGACAATGAATTGTTCCCAAGGAATGTTCCTCTTCTTCAACTCCTCCATCACCAACATCCTGATCAATCCAGAGTGAAGTACACTAGTTTCCACAGCCTTGGACTTGGAATGGACTATGTCATACATCTTCCCCATGATCCTAAAAAGGTATAAAGGGATATTAATTGCATATTTACCAATAAAATGAAGCAATATCCTTATATGGTACTGGTATAACCTCTTAAACCTTCCCTCACATGTAAAGTATCTCTGGATGATCTTCAACATTTTATCAAAATCTTCAACTAGGTGGCTTCTAGGCACTCCCTTGGACAAATTGTGTGTTTGATAATTTGGTTTGAGGAAGTACTTGGAGAAGGAAGCATTTAGGATCATGGATTTAAACCACCTCTCACCAGTGTTAGGAATCCCAGTGGTTGCTGCAATAGAGGCCTCAAATACCTTAAACTCAAGGTTTCCCACCTTAGTCTTGATGCCATCAAAATGTAATGCAAATTGTCTTACTACTTCAGGGTGTCCCCTCTGTGTGTTTTGGAAAAAATAGAGGTAACCAACCCTTTGAAAAACCTCCCTGACCATTGGCTCAGCATAAAACAGGTGCATGTCAGAAGGTTCAGTCCTAACCACACTCCCTCCCTTGTGAGATTTCTTCTTTTGAGGAGTCTCCATGGATAAAGACATGGGATCAAAGGTTGTGGTGTAGTGAGGGGTAAGGAAACAAACAAAGGCAAATCTCAATGAGAAATGACAATGGCTAATGGTTTCTCTCTCTAAGGATTTTCCTCTAAATCACCTAGAATTAACAATAAACTGTTTTGATGGCCTTTCTTTAAAATGAGAGAAAGAAATTATGAGTTAAGGAGGGTAGGGATGCACTGATCAAATTTATGTCACCACACCATGGTCATCAAAGTTTTGGAAAGGTAGGGACTATAATTCCCCTTACTTACAACAGATCTTAAGCTGAATGAATGATGATACAGTGAATAAAAAGGTTAATGCAGGGGTCTTTGAATGCAAAAGGTAGCACTGACCAATCCAAATAAAACACAACGCATGA
Source organism: Picea glauca (assembly GCA_000966675.3). Classification (NCBI taxonomy): domain Eukaryota; kingdom Viridiplantae; phylum Streptophyta; class Pinopsida; order Pinales; family Pinaceae; genus Picea; species Picea glauca. The sequence goes on along the minus strand of JZKD02S1958864.1, from coordinate 29,408 downwards.
AACAAGGGATATGTAGCGTAGTTTAGCAACGTCTTTTTGTAGCGCAATGTGCACACAGGGACTAAGTGATTGAACAAGTACTCAATTTTCAAAAGTAAAATGAATTGACCTCTAGCATAGATGAAATCCATGTGACAATGGCTGCAAAGTATGTGGGAGAAAAGCTACAGATGCAAATGGATGAGCGAGGAAGTAGTTTGTTGCATCGGGTGCTACCAAAATCTCAGGCAAGAGGTATCTCAATACTTTGCTATGCAATGGAGAGAGCTCACGACCTGGAGATGTGACTAAAACTGGAGGATATGCAACCAGTTAGGAAAATTCCACATCCACCTCTGCCTCCAATTTAGCTATGGCAGTCGATCCTATAGCACAGTATGCAACTGGTCTGAACTAGTGATTTCAGTAGCGCTGAGCTTGAGAGAAAATTCAAATTCTCAAACCATTAGCAAACTCATTAATGACCAGGTCTTAATATTCTCCTTTAATCGACAAGGGCGTTGAAAGTAAGGTAAATCATGACCTCAGTTGATTATGATGAAATATGATAAGGATTAAAGGACAAAGGGTGTGCTATAGAAAATCCTAGTGAGTTGGCAACGCCTTTTTCAAAATTTGATTTGACCCCCCTTTAATGGACATAGGGACAACATGGAAAGGATAGAGAGTATGAGTGGATGTAGTGATGTGTCAAGTCATAAAGATCATGGGATGGGTTGTGTTTGATGCCAATTCAACAGGTGAGTCAAAATCATAAACCGTAGAATGAACCTAGGCTTAAAATCTATGTGTGGGCCAAAAATTAGCCAAAACCACAAGCCTTTATTTGTTCAAGCTAACCTAAGAAAATCACACAAAGAAAAATAAAGAAAACCGAAAGTCTACAGGCTAAAAAATTTAAACCTAAGGGATAAAATACCCAAGGCAAATTTATGTGATAACAGATCCCACTATGGGTTTTGTAATATGACCAACAAAAAGGGCTAGAGGTCTCCAAGTACCTAGAAAAGAGCTTTTACTATTGTTATTAGAACCAGTGATAAGAATATTGGAACTCGGTCTCATCAATATTAAGTATAGGATAAAAGTCGATATTTATTTATATCTATTTATCCACTTCAAAGGAAATTAATAAATACTTTATGACCAACAAGAATCAACAAATGATGTTTAAAAATTGTACATTCTATTGTTGCGACATAGCTCGTGCCTTCATTTATCTATATTGTGTTTGGATATTCATAGGTCTCCTTAACTTGTCTAACAATATTATGGCCTCATCCATCATAACACACAAATGCAAATAATAGTTTTTGCATATCTTCCCCTTGTTGCACATGTTTCAAACCTATTTGTAATCCAACTCACTCGGCACTTGAATACATTTCTTGATGTCTTTCTTGACAAAAAAAAGACTCCATCTAAACAAGTGTGTTCAAACTTATGCCCAACAAAGCTTTGGAAGATGCCTTAGAAGCTCTATCATTATGATGTTAGTTCTCAACATAATATATTCTTATGTGAATGCATTTTTCTTGACAACCACTAATAGGATAGGCATCAC
>JZKD02S1958853.1:14078-54756 GCA_000966675.3 Picea glauca | reverse complement strand
CCTTCATCTATCATTGAGAACCTCGATCTCGAAAAAACTTCATTTAGGCCCTCAAAATGGCCCCGGAAGTGAAAACCTGCTAAAAATAGTAAATTGCCAAAATGGCCAGAAAATTTTTTTGAGCCATTTGGAAAATGTGGGTGGCCCCCGATATCCACCTGGATCATACCTCTTCAGTTAAGTGAGGTACTATATGTACCTAGGATGAAGAGGAATCTTGTCTCCATTTCTGCCTTAGAATACAAAGGCTACAAGGTTACCTTTTCTGAAGGAAAATTTCTTGCATGGCACAAGGAATCACATATAAATTCTTTCAAAGTAATTGGTGTTTGAGAAAACAACCTATACAGGTTTACTATCCAACCAGCCCAGGCCCTGTTACATGACACTGTCATCTTGAGTGAGCTATGTCATATGAGAATTGCTCACATTCATTATAGAGCCCTTCCATCTCTAGGGAAAATGGTAACAAGCCTTCCAAAGATACAGATTCAGCATAAAGGTGTTTGCAGAGGTTGTTCCTTGGAAAGAATGTCAAGGGGTCCTTTTTGAGAAGTGACAATAGATCCAAGGAAATCGTGGACTTGATACATTCAGATGTGTGTGGACCAATGATTGTTGCCTCCCTGAATGGATATTTGTACTATGTACTCTTCATAGATGATCACTCTCAAAAAACTTGGATTTATTTTCTGAAGACCAAGAATGGAGTCCTTGCAAGATTTCAAGAATTCAAAGCTCGGTTTAAGAACCTAACTGGAAGAAAGATCAAGCTACTAAGATCAGATAATGGAGGAGAATACACCTCCAAGGATTTCAGTAATTTATGTATTGAAGTAGGGATCAAGAGGGAGTACACAGTTCCTTACAACCCTCAGCAAAATGGGGTTGCAGAGAGGGAGAACAAAACCATCATCGAGACAACCAAAGCAATGATACATGATCAGAGTCTACATATGATTATGTGGGAATAAGCATGCATGACAACAATATATGTTCAGAACAGGAGTCCTCACCATATTTTGAAGAACATAACTCATGAAGAAGCCTTCACCGGAGTGAAGCCTGAGATTGGACACTTCAGGATATTTGGGTGTCCAATATACTTTCATATACCCAAAGAGAAGAGGTCCAAGCTAGACCCTTCAAGCAAAAATGGTACATTTGTGGGATACAGTGAATCTTCGAAGGCATATTGGATCTACATCCCTAGTCAGAGACAGATTGAGGCAAGAAGAGATGTTATCTTTGAAGAAGAGATATACTTTCAAAGATCCAGAGAATCCCAGATGGAGATTGACAGTGAGACAATACCTTCTACCCCTTCAGCAGTTCAAAGGGAGACAACCATTATTCCAGTTGCTCCAGTTGATATCCCCAGAGAAATTGCAATATGCCATAAAAGACTTGTTTGGGCTCGACAAAATCTACAAGAGGCAGAGGGCCATGCAACTCCTCAAGGCACATTTCGAGAGAGCAAAAGACCAAAGAGATTTTCAAGCTACTTTTCAGCCATGAGCCACATCATTGATACTAATCCTTCTTGTCATGGAGAAGCAACGGGTCAACAGGTATGGAAAGATGCCATGGTAGAAGAGTATCAGTCCATCTTGAAAAATGATGTGTGGGATATTGTTCCAAGACCAGAAGGGAAGTCTGTAGTAACTTCCAAGTGGATCTATAAGATCAAGAATGCAGCTTATGGAAGTTTCGAGAAATACAAAGTGAGATTTGTAGCCAGAGGATTCTCACAGGTGGAGGGAATTGACTATGAGGAGACATTTGCTCCAGTATCCCGATACACTTCCATTCGTACTATCATTGCACTAGTTGCATCCATGGGTTGGAAACTACATCAAATGGATGTAAAGACAACCTTTCTCAATGGTGAGATTGAGGAAGAATTTACATCAAGTAGCCAGAGGGATTCGTGATGCACAATGAGAAAAATCATGTGTGCTGGTTGAAGAAAGCCATGTATGGACTAAAGCAGGCACCTCTTTCTTGGTACGAGAAGATGGATGGATTCATGATGAGTTTGGGCTTCAACAATAGTGTTGTTGATCCAAACCTATATTATCACATTGTTGGTAACGAGTGCCTGATCTTGGTCCTATACGTTGATGACTTATTCCTCACCAGTTCAGAAAGACTTATTGATGAATGCAAGCGTGCATTGACTTCTGAATTCGAGATGAAGGATCTGGGTATGATGCACTACTTCTTGGGACTACAAGTATGGAAAAGGACTGATGAGATTTTCCTGAGTTGAGGAAAATACACAGTGGAGAGATTGAAGAATTTTGGTATGACAAACTGCAAATCCATGCCTACACCAATGGTGATGGACTTGAAGAAGATGAACGATGATTCTATTGCTTCAGGCAAGATTGATCCACATTTATTCCAATAGCTGATTGGATCATTGATGTATCTGGTTAACACCAGACCTGACATATGCTATGCAGTGAATCTACTTAGTCAGTTCATGAGTCAGTCGAGACAGACTCACTAGATAGTACCAAAGCATGTATTGAGATATCTATGAGGCACAGTTGGATATGGCCTAAGATATGCCTCTAGTGTAGACATGAGTTTACAAGGAAATGTCGATGCAGATTGGGTAGGGAGCGTAGTGGACCGGAATATCACATCCGGTTGTTGTTTTACCTTGGGGTCTACCATGGTTTTCTGGTGCAGCATGAAACAAAGCTTTGTGGCCTTGAGTACCACAGAAGTAGAGTATATAGCATTGAGTGTGGCAGTCCACGAAGCAATGTGGCTTCACAATCTCCTGACAGATTTATTTGATCATGAGATGGATCCTACCATTATTCATTGTGATAACCATAGTTGTGTGAAGCTCTCTGAGAACCATGTGTTTCACGATAGATCGAAACATATTGAGATAAAATATCATTATATCAGAGACATGGTGTGGAGGAAAGTAGTACACGTGCAATACCTTCCTACACATGAACAGATTGCAGATAACTTCACCAAACCACTTGCCAAGACGAAGTTCGAGTACTTTCGTGAGAGACTTGGCATGGTGGAGAATGCCTCCCTAGCTGAGAGGGAGTGTTGATGATTACATATTCATGAGACATCCTCCAGGACACGTTCTCCTCTAAGACTGAGTAAGTTGACCTGTGAGAGAGCCCATGTGTTGGGTGTGCCCACGAGATGGGTGTGTCGTTCCTCTCTAGATTGAGATGAGACGATGTGCGCCCATGTGTGGGGTGAAGGTGCCCATGTTATGGGTGTGTGTCAGACTCTGGACTGAGTTGTTATGACATGTGGTCTCCTGCCTTGTGGACTTAGTTGAGTCGGGCTTGAGATGGTATTCCAAATGATTCTCTTGTGAACATAGTTGAGATAGAGATATGTTGAGTAGGACGTCCATGTGGTTGAGCACAGGTGGACGTGTCCCTAGTGGTTGAGCACTAGTGGATGTGTGAGATCCTTGCTATATTGTCTAAGAGTAAGATTTACCTGCAACCCTAATTGTGATGTAAAGGGTACAGGTCGGCTCCAACATATGTAAAAGATAATTAATGGTTATTGCAATAATTAATTATTTTATGAGTTATTGAGGTCGGCCTTGTTATGCCAATAGACACCACTTTTGGTCTATCCAGTATAGTATAAATAAAGATGATTTCCCCATTGAGGAAACACACAAGTCACTCGTCATTTGGAAATATCAGCAAGTACATTTCTAGGGCTGAAGTGCGCACCTCTCTTGGGTGTAATTTTCAAGGTAGTAGAGCACCCTCTTGTGTGCATTAGGGTTTTATGGTTGGAGGATTTTCTCATGAGAATATAACAAAGGATTGTTGGGTTTTTCTCCCTTGTTGAGAAGGGTTTTCCCAGGATATTTATTGTGTTCTTGTGCATGGTATTTCTTCTTGTGATCTTGGTTATTGCAACAATTGTGAATGGTGTAGTTTCATTTGTTTATGGTTCAAGTACACGACTAAAATAAAATAAACCTCATGCTTGAGCCCAACATAGTGAAAATTCAGCAATGGGCTCGTCAGACTCTACAGGAGGTAGAAGGATATGAAGCTCCTTGTGGTACCTTCTGAGTGAGAAAGATACCTTAGAGATATTCATGATATGTTGCAGATATGAACCACATCATTCATTTTGAACCTTCATGTTATGAGGAGGCAACTACTCATCCAGTATGGAGAGATGTCATGATGGAGGAGTATCAATCCATCATGAAGAATGATGTGTGGGATATTGTTCTGAGACCTGAGGGGAATTCTGTAGTGACTTCCAAATGGATCTACAAGATCAAACACATAGTTGACGAGACCATCGAGAGGCACAAAATGATATTTTTTGCTAGAAAATTCTCTCAGGTGGAGGGAATAGATTATGAGGAGACATTTGCTTCTATTGCTCGATACACTTCTATCTGGATGATTATTTCCCCTGCAACATCCGTGGGTTGGAGAGTACATCAAATGGACATAAATACAAACTTTCTCAATGGAGAGATTGAGGAAGAAGTATACATCGAGCAGCCAGATGGTTTCGTGATACATGAGAAGGAGTCACATGTGTGCAGGTTGAAGAAGGCCTTGTATGGACTCAAGAAACCATCTCGAGCTTGGTATGTGAGTATTGCTAGACACCTGATGATTTTTTGGGCTTCATCAAAAGTGTTGTCGATCCTAGCCTATACTACAAGACTTTTAATGGCGAGTCCCTGATTTTGGTCATCTACGTTGATGATTTATTCCTCACCGATAGAGAGAGAGCCTTATTGTTGAATGCAAGTATGCATTGGCCTCTAAGTTTGAGATGAAGGACCTTGGTATGATGCACTACTTCATGGGACTAGAGGTGTGGTAGAGAACTGATGAGATATTCCTGAGTCGAGGGAAGTACATAGTTGAGATATTGAAGAAGTTTGGGATACTGAACTTGAAGCCCGTGGCTACACCAATGGTGATAAATTTGAAGAAACTAAATGTTTCTTCTTCTGATTCTGACGAAATTGATCTGACTCTGTACAAACAACTGATTGGATAATTGATGTATTTGGTTAACACCCAACCAAATATTTGTTATGCAGTGAGTGCACTTAAACTGGATTGTTGTGAAGCATGTGTTGAGAAACTTGTGAGGCACAGTTGGACATAGTCTGAGAAATACTTCCAGTATTGATATGATATGGCAGGAATATATTGACTCTGATTGGGCAGGGAGTGCAGTGGACAAAAAGAGCACCTTCGAGTGTTTCTTCACTTTGGGAGCTTCCATGGTTTCCTGGTGTAGCAGGAAATGAACTTATGTGGCTTTGAGCACAGTAGAAGCAGAGTACATTACATTAAGAAGCAATGTGGCTTCGCAAGTTCCTTGCAGATTTATATTAACATGTGTTGGATTCCACCATTATTCATTATGGTAACCAAAGTTGTGTGAAGATCATAGATAATCCAGTGTTTCATGACAAATCGAACCACATTGAGATCAAGTACTATTACATCCAAGACATGGTGCAAAGGAAGGAAGTATTGGTGCAGTAACTTCCTACATATGAGTAGGTTGTTGATGTTCTTACCAAACCAGGACGAAGTTCAAGTACTTTTGTGACAGACTTGGCGTGGCAGAGAATGCCTTCCTCACTGAGAGGGAGTGTTGATGTTTGCATCTTCCTAAGACATTCTCCAGATCATACTCCTCTTTGACTGAGTTGAGTTGATTTGTGATAACACTTATTTGAGAATGGATAAGTGGGACACTTATCCGAGAATGGATAAGTGTGTTTGGGATTATATCCCAACGTCCCTTGTGGAGAGAACATGAGGACACGTCCCATGTGGAGAGCACATGAGGACATGTCAATGGAGTTGACCCTTGACATCACACACTATGGGAGTTGACCCTAGTGTTTCTATAGAGTGTAGCCTCTAGAAGTCCACATGGGAGTGTCAGGTGTAACAAACATTCTCCATATCATACTCCTCTGTGAATTGAGTTGAGTTGATCTGTGAGGACACTTATTCGAGAAGGGATAAGTGAATTTGGGCTTATAGCCCAGCATTCCATGTGGAGAGCACATGAGGACATGTCAAGGGAGTTGACCCTTGACGTCACACACTATGGCGAGTTGACCCTAAGTGTTCCTAGAGGGAGTAGCCACTAGAAGTCCACATGGGAGTGCCATGTGTACAAACCTTTTTCTACTATGGTGGTTGTGTACTGGCAGAGACTGCATGTCTCTAGACAGTAGTTGTGTACTACTATGGAAAGATACCTCCCTAACTAAGGGGGAGTGTTGATGTTTCAACATCGGGTGTAACTTCTCCTAGATTGGGCTGCAGACCAAGGGAGACAGGATACATTTATTATAAAGGTGCACTTGTGGTAAATGGGCCCAGACGTAGTCCTTCCTTGATCATGACAAGGAATAATATGGACTCAAGGTGCTTGAAGTGATTTCCACGTGTCAGTCAGCATTAGGATAACATTCACTCACAGGTGTGTGCTTGTGGTGAAAGATCATGGTGTGGTCTTTGTCCTAGTCATGGTGATTTGACAATGATAAAGACTCAAGATGTTATATGTCATTACATGCGGACCCAGAGTGAGCCTGATCTTAGAGAGAGTTAATTGGCTCAAAAAGGGAGAGTCGCATAAGGATTTACTCCTCGGTTCAGGTGGGAGAGAGACATCTCCCAAAATTGACAGAGAAGTGTCATGAGTCTAGGGTGAAGTTTGTATACTTCAGAGACAAGCTTGGCATGATGCAAAATGTCTCCCTCGTTGAGAGGGAGTGTTGATGTTTGGACAACATCGAGAAGACATTCTCTTAGAATAATAATTAATAATATGATTATTGATTATTAAATATCATATATAATAAAGTAAATGATAATAATAAATAGTTATTGATTATTCAAGGGACGCATCCTTTCATGGATGGTCACCATATGTCCCCTGTATATGGAACACTCATCATTGTAATAATATATCGATCATGTCTCATATGAAGAAAAAAAACACATCCACCACCTAGATCTTCAAGACAAGACACTTCTAATGTTAAAGCATTGAATTAGTTTGATGCTTCTTCCACTTGCAACAGAAGTTGAGGTGAAATAGTATTTTTTTTTCCCATCAATGAAGCCAGACAACGATGGGGATTAGAGATATGGGAGTTGGTTTTCTTTCCCATCGTATCAAACTTGAGCACCACATGCCCATACGATTCCAATCTAGGGTTGAAAGTCGATCTCTAACAAAACACTTCATATCATTCGACACATAGGAGTCACCTATTGATCTGCTAAAGACAATATAATGCTAATAGATTTGGAATGCTGTTACCAACTCTCATCTGCCTTGAAAATGCATTCAACACTTGCCAATGCTTCTGTTCAAGTTGTGCAAGATGTAACTTTCTTATCCGAGTTGTGCATGATGTAACTTTCTTATCCAATCTTCTAAGCAATCCAACACTCTTGGTGTCACTTTCACACAAAAATAAACAACAAAATCTTTTATAATTCGTGGGATATACCATCTCCATGATGTTTTTTCTTCTACAATGAAATGATTTAGACAAATTAAACTAGAATGTTAAGAGGAAAATGTTTTACATAAGGCTAGTAATAACTATATTTTTGTAAAAGAAACATAATAGGTTTTAATATAGAGAACAATTAGAGACATGTTACCTAGATGGAAAAAAGATAGAAATGATGTTTCAGAGATTATTGGGATCTTCATTCTTTCTTTGCAGCATTTTTGTAGTTGGTGTAGCTACCACATAGAGTTTTCTCTATTTTGGTAGCTTCGACTTGTCATATTGCTCTGTATCTACATATGGTATAAGATGAACATTGGCAAGTAGAAGTTGGAACTACTTGGCATCAATATAGGCTTCTAGAGAATTTCTTTCTTCTACTAGGTCTTTACCTTCACTATTTGAACATAACACCTCAAGGTTTTTTCTTCTACTGGAATACTCTCTTCCGATTGGGTGAATTTCTCTTCAGAGTTTTTAATTTTATCTTGCAACTATTGTACCCAGTTTCCATATTTCATGTGTAAACTCCTTACTGTGGGAAATATTTTCACAAATTCATCTTTCTCTTAGATATTGATCCAGGTGGATATCAGTGGCCACCCACCTTTTCCAACTGGCTCAAAACAATTTTCTGGCAATTTTGGTACTTTACTATTTTTAGCAGTTTTTAACTTCTGGGGCCATTTTGAGGGCCTAAATGAAGGTTTTTTGGGATAGAGGTTCTCATTGGTAGAAAAAGGATCTAATTGATCCCCCAAAATGAATCTCCTCGACGATACATTTCCAACGAGCTATCATGCGCCCCAAACGGAGATCATATGCCACAATTACACCCCCGGGAAGTTGATACACCAAAACTACCCAAAACAAGGTCCACAAAATTGTTGGCTTTTCATCTTCCAAGGTTATGGTTTTGGATTTTCTTTATGATAAAAAGGCCTTTGGAGCCTCATTGTAAAATCATCCTTTTCTGAATGCGAGTAGCGGACACATCTCTTCTCAAAGATAAGCTGCCACCATTCTAGCGAGTCTTTCACTCTGTATTTTTTCAGTCTTTGTACATTTTCGCTCATTAATACAAAATTGTGTATTAATGTATCTCTGTGTTTATGGTTGCATATCTGATACATTTATGTTATATTATTGGATATCTGAGATATCTTTATACATTTCTTTATTATATCTCCGCTCTTATTTTGTGCCGAAAATAATTTGGATCAGCTATCCTCTTCAAAGTGGGCAATTTGTAATGAAAGACTCTATATGTCAGCATCTGCTACCTTCTTCTCATTGAGAATAATATCACATTCTATTTTCATTGATTCAAACTCTCTCTCGGCCACAAATCTCAACTTTCATCTATCTTTGATTGGATACAATGTCTGTAAAAGCGGCATTGTGCCTTTGGAATTTAGCTTCACATTCCTCTGTATCCTTGGAGATTTTTCTTTCAACTCAACCATAGCTTTTGCTCTACTAAATTTTTGTTGGAGTTCATTTCTCCCTTAACACTACTTCAACTGTTTCCACTCTAGCCATCCTCAAGAACTCTTTCTCACCAATTTTTTCATTTAAATCATATATCCTTTGCGCCTTATATTCTAAACAACTCTTGTTCGTGTCATCAAGTGCAACCATTTGTGTGTGCTTGGAGAGATTGAAGGTCTTTTGGAAGAGATTCCATTTTGGACATATCATGCCCTAAGAGGAAATATGTCAGTTATGTATTATGTACCTTATCAGGTTGTTTTCTTCAATCTTCAATTTGATAGAGATTGTTTCATTTTGGCAGCTTCGACTTGTCATCTTGCTCTGTATGTATGTATGGTAAGATGAACCTTGGCAAATGGAAGTTGAAACTTTTTTGCATCGATACTAGCTTCTAGAAAATCTCTGCCTTCTACTAGATTTTTATTCAATTTTTGAATAACTCACCTCAAGGTCTTATGAATAAGACTCTCTTTCATTGTGGTACAAATGTAATAGAATAGTCTCTTCCAATTTGATTAATTTTTCTTCATTCTTTTTAGTCTTATCTTGCAAGGATTGTACCTTGTTTCCATACTGAAATTTTAGGAATTTTAGTTTGTATTTCTGCCAAATTTATCTTTGCTCCGTGTTTAGTGATTTGGAATAGTATCCTACTACCTCTTTGTTCCTCTCTCGCAGAGATTTCTCTCATGATTGGATTATGGGGTGAAATCCTCATTTCTTTGTCCCTCACAGTAGTACAAGTATTGTCGTGGCTTAATTGTTGTTTATTGGCTCTGTTATGTTTGAGTTTGAGGTGTCTAGTCTTGTGGTAATAGTAGTGGGTGATCTATTTCTTAGATTTTGGCTCATTGGAACTCTATGACACCTATGCTTTTGTGTCAGCTGTAGATTTTCTTAGTTTGGATTGTTACATTGCTCTCGCTTATCCAAATGCAGTTGGGTGTTGATTTAAATGGATTTTCATTACAGAATAGTATCATATTTTTCCCATTATGTGTCTCTGATCTAGTTCAGTCCTTATTGAAGTTTTCCATAAAAAATTGTGTCTTTTGTCCCCACAAAAACACCCAGGAACGAGTTTAAATCATGCATTGTGAAATGGTATTATGCATTTATAATGTAATGGTATTATTGGATTTTCTTTCAAGTGTTATTAGATTTTTGTTTTTAAGAAGTTGCCTTAAATATGTGCTATTTTTTTTTTGTATATTGCATTCTAGTATAATGTCGCCTTGACACCATTAATGGTAACAAAACGTTATCTTTGATATATTTAGTGCACCACCAATAGAAATCAAAAGGCATCATGGATTTATCTAAACATTTAGTTTTGCCATTGATAGAATTCAGAATTTCTTCAGGGTGATTTAGATCATCAATTTTAGCTATTTGATGTGACTCAAGGCAAAGTTTCAAGCCTGTCATATGAAGAGAAAACCAATGTAGCTTTGGAAAAACAAAGTAAGTACTTACAAATAAATCCCTTTACTGAAGTATGAGACCCTTAGTTTCCATAATGCTCTAGAAATCTCAAATTCGGATGATGCATTATATTTTCCAGATGTACTTCAAAGAACCTAAGTGAGATCTCGAACAAATAACTCTCTTAAGAAGTAAAACATAGTAGCGCATATGCAATTTCAAATGGTATGGTTTCTATTGCATGCTCGCATCCTATTAATCCATCCCTTGTTTAATTCAGATTGTAGCTTAAGTCACCTGACACGGGGACACGGAGGACACAGAAATACGAGTATCCGACATGGGCACGACGACCCCCAGAAATAGGACACGGAGGACATGTTATGTATATATATATATATAATTTATATATCAAAATTTAAATTATGAATTACACATGCAAAAATGAAATAATTAAACTGTAAACAGTTACATGATGATGATACAAATTCAATCACACAACTAGTACTAACTTAGTAACTACTAAGTTACTAACATAAATGATGACATTGCCAAATCAACATTGTTGTCCAAACCCATATCATCAGGAAACACATCCTACATCTTTGTATTTCCCTTCAACCACTCTTCTCTCTGCCCAGTGCCTACAAATAAGACAGAGGTTGGTGTGCAGATACACCACTAAGTCACTTGACACAATGACAAAGAGAAGAGTTCAACATAAGAGTTTATACTTGAGTGAAGGGTACATTTTTACCGGGGTCGTGACATAAGAGTTCAACATTCAATGCCACCAACATCGAGGTACATAAAGGGTAGGGTGCCCTTGATTAAATGTCAGTTTCATACCCTCTTACATGATAGAATCCAGTGGAAACATTGCAATCCTACCAATCTTGAAATCCTAAAAACCGTTAAGTCTACTGAATTTTGAATGGGACCTAAAATTCTACTTTCTCTATATGAATTCCAATGAGGTTGGAACCACTCTCAAACATCTTGAAACAATTAAGTGTAATGTTAAAAATTTAAGTAAAAGGATGAAAATGAAAGATAAAGGAGAATGCCACTTTTACTTTTACCATTAATTACTAGGGCGGGTAAAATGGAGGGGGTGGGGATCTCTTTAAATCGAATTAGTAAGGAAAAATAACCCTTAGTTGCACACTGAAACACCTCACAGCTACAACTTGCATGAGAAAACATGAGCCAGGGTCCTTTTCTGAGCAGGACACGTATCCTATTTTCAAGACACGCATGTCCTGTGAACATGACACGTTCTAAATGAGTATCTGACACGTGTCCTACCATTTGGTGTCCAACACATAGGATTCACGACACAAGGGGGGGTTTGGACGTGTCGGGTGAATTAGATTGTAGCAATCTTGTGGTTACCCCTATCTGGTGTACAAACAACTCCCTTGAGGGGAAACAATATGCACACCATTATACCTTACCATTAGATTTGACAGATTGCTACTTTTTGAGAATTTTGCTACCTTGTTTTGCATTATTTGAGCAAACCAAGAACTAAATAGAAAACTTTGTTACAGATTTCTAAATACTAAACCAAAACACAAGGCTTGAGATTCCCACAAGCTGCTTATTTGACTCAAACATCATCTTTTTGTTTCTTTGCCACAATTTCCTTTACTTCTAGGAAGTACTATGTTCAGATAATCATTAGTCATATATCTGGTCATTTCCATTTTTCTGATATGACAAACCAATTCATTCTCTCCATAATGTTTTTTCCCCTATGTATTTGTTTTGTTCTTCTTGTTGGAAGAAGTGCAAGTTGATGCATGATCCTTTGAAAGACTTTGCAGAGAACACAAAAATGAGCCTGGGGTTGATTTTTCTCTATTGTATGTTGCATCCAAGATTACAAAAATTTCAGATCAACTTCCTAATCAAATTTATATGTATATTTGAGATTTTGATTTCTCCTTCCCTAAGTATCAAAATAGATTTCTTATCGTTTTTTTTCCATGTATATCAGTGCAAGAGCTGTCATGGTAAGAACTAGAAATGATTAGATACAAATATTAGATTTATGTCCTACCTTGTCATCCTCCTGAATTCTAGTGCTAATCAGTTACGAGTTACCTTGATATGAGAACTAGGATACTCCTAAATGCTAGCTCCATTGATCTAGTAGACCTATCAGTGGTTGTAGAGATATTTTTTCATACCTATGTTAACCCTTGTTGTCTTGAGTTTCAACTTGGTTTGGAAATGGTGGAATCATTGTCAAGAAGACTATATCCACGTCTTCAACAATTTTGGAGCATTAGGTTTGTTTCTATGAGTAAGAAGTGGTTGGAACATTCTGAGATCTTCAATGATAAAATGGAGAGTGCACTTGGAGCTAATGTTACAAGTGTTGGGCTCGAAATAAACTTGATTTGTGCTTATTGAGGTGCTAGTTCCATGATTTTGTTTGGCATTTGTTGAGGTCGAATGAGGATAGTACCTTTAACATGAACAAGTGGGTGTGACATCAAATGTTTGAAGAGAAACAAACCAACAATGGATTCAATCGTTATTAGATAATTTCATCATAAACATGAAAGTCTTGTAATTGTGCACTCGGGATCCATGGTACTCCATAAGACAAGAAAATCTAAAGATTCATATTGGTTGACCTAAATCATAAAGGGAGGGATAACCTGTCTCAACATACATTAGGGATGACCTACCCCAACAAATGCTAGGGCCATCTTGTGTCTAACGAAGCCTAGGACTGACTCACCTTGATTTTGCAAGTGACAAGTATTTACTATTTATACACCTGTTGATGTTTATTCTATGGTTAGTTCAAAACAAAAGAGCATTAATTGGATGATTTTGGTTATATCCTATGTTTCTTGGTGGAGAAGACAATGACCGAGTTAGCCCTTGTTGGTGCATGTTTTTGATGATATTTCTGCTCATTAGGCTCCAATATGCGCTCGTGCTTGTGCAAGAGGGAAAGCTAGCATACGTTATCTTTCCACCACGGTGGGATGATGTTGTTTGAGATGAGCTCATGCTTGTGCAAGAGGGAAAGCTAGCACGTGCTAGCTTTCCCCCATGGTGGGATGTGCTTGTGCAAGAGGGAAAGCTAGCATGCACTAGCTTTCTCCCATGGTGGGATGATGTTGTTCGAGATGGGCTCGTGCTTGTGCACGGTGGGATGATGTTGTTCGAGATGAGCTCATGCTTGTGCAAGAGGGAAAGCTAGCATGCGCTAGCTTTCCCCCACTATGGGATGATGTTGTCAGAGATGAGCTTGTGCTTGTGCAAGAGGGAAAGCTAGCACGAGCTAGCTTTCCCCCACGGTGAGAAGATGTTTTCCGAGATGAGCTTGTGCTTGTGCAAGAGGAAACTTAGCACATGCTAGCTTTCCTCCACGGTGGGATGATGATGTCTGAGATGAGCTCGTGCTTGCGAAGAGGGAAAGCAAGCACATGCTAGCTTTCCTCCACGATGGGATGATGTTGTTTGAGATGAGCTTGTGCTTGTGCAAGAGGGAAAGCTAGCACGTGCTAGCTTTCCCCCATAGTTGCATGATCTTGTTTGAGATGAGCTTATGATTGTGAAAGAGGGAAAGCTAGCACATGGTAGCTTTCCCCTGCGGTGGGATGATCTTGTCCAAGATGAGCTCCTACTTGTGCAGGGGGGTGATGTTGTTCGAGATGAACTAATTCTTATGAAAGAGGTAAAGCTAGCACGCACTAGCTTTCCGCCATGGTGGGATGATGTTGTTCGAGATGAGCTCATGCTTGTGCAAGAGGGAAAGCTAGCACGAGCTAGATTTCCCCCACGGTGGGATGATGTTTTCCAAGATGAGATAATGCCTGTACAAGAGGGAAAGATAGCATGCGCTAGCTTTCCCCCGTGGTGGGATGATGTCCTAGATGAGTTTGTGCTTTTGCAAGAGGGAAAGATAGCAGGCACTAGCTTTCACCCATGGTGGATGATGTTATCCGATATGAGCTCATTCTTGTGCAAGAAGGAAAGCTACCACACGCTAGCTTTCCCCCGAGATGGGATGATGTTGTCTATGATGAGCTCGTGGTTGTGCAAGAGGGAAATTTAGCATGCGCTAGCTTTCCCTCACTGTGGGATGATTTGTTTGAGATGGGCTTGTGCTTGTGCAAGAGGGAAAGCTTGCATGCGCTAGCTTTCCCCCATGGTGGGATGATGTTGTCCAAGATCGGATTGTGCTAGTGCAAGAGGGAAAGCTAGCACGCGCTGGTGGGATGATGTTGTCCAAGATGGGATTGTGCTTGTGCAAGAGGGAAAGCTAGCATGCACTAGCTTTTCCCCAAGGTGGGATGATGTTGTCGGAGATGGTTTGGTGCTTGTGCAAGAGGGAAAGCTAGCACGCGCTAGTTTTCCCCCACGGTGGGATGATGTTGTCTGAGATGGGCTTGTGCTTGTGCAAGAGGGAAAGCTAACATACGCTAGCTTTCCCCCATGGTGGGATGATGTTGTCTAAGATGGGATAGAACACCCTAACTTGTACAAGAGAGAAATCTAGCACGCGTTAGCTTTCCCCCATGGTGGGATAATGTTGTCTAAGATGGACTCGTACTTGTGCAAGAGGGAAAGCTAGCACACACTAGCTTTCTCCCATGGTGGGATGATGTTGTCTGAGATGGGCTCGTGCTTGTGCAAGAGGAAAAGCTAGCACACGCTAGCTTTCTCCCACGGTGGGATGATGTTGTTCGAGATGGGCTCTTGCTTGCGCACAATGGGATGATGTTGTCTGAGATGAGCTCTTGTTTGTGCAAGAGGGAAAGCTAGCATGCCCTAGATTTTCCCCAATGGTGGGTGACTTTGTCCAAGATGAGCTTGTAATTGTGCAAGAGGGAAATCTAGCGCGTGCTAGATTTTACCCAATGATGGGATGTTGTTGTCCGAGATCAGCTTGTGCTTGTGCAAGAGGGAAAGCTAGCACATGTTATCTTTCCCCCATTGTGGGATGATATTTTCTGAGATGAGCATGTGATTGTGCAAGAGAGAAAGATAGCACACACTAGCTTTCCCCTACGGTGGGACGATGTTGTCAGAGATGAGTTTGTGCTTGTGCAAGAGGGAAAGCTAGCATGCACTAGCTTTCCCCCACGGTGGATGATGTTGTCCGATATGATCTTGTGCTGGTGCAATAGGGAAAGCTAGCACGTGCTAGCTTTTGCCCACAGTGGGATGATGTTGTCTGTGATGAGATCTTGCTTGTGCAAGAGGGAAAGCTAGCACCGGCTAGCTTCCCCCCATAGTGGGATGATGTCATCCGAGATGAGCTTGTGCTTGTACCAGAGGCAAATCTAGCATGCACTAGCTTTCCCCCACGGTGGGATGATTTTGTCTAAGATGAGCTCGTACTTGTGCAAGAGGGAAATATATCACGCACTTGCTTTCCCCCATGGTGGGATGATGTTTTCCGAGATGAGCTCGTGCTTGTGCAAGAGGGAAAGCTAGCACACCCTAGCTTTCCCTCTCTAAGGGATGATTTTGTCTGAGATGGGCTCGTGCTTGTGCAAGAGGGAAATCTAGCACATGCTATCTTTTCCCCACAATGGGATGAAGTTGTCTGAGATGAGCTCGTGTTTATGTAAGAGGGAAAGCTAGCACGCGCTAGATTTCCCCTACGGTGGGATGATGTTGTCCGAGATGTGCTTGTGTTTGTGCAAGAAGGAAAGCTAGCACACGTTAGCTTTCCCCAACGGTGGGATGATGTCGTTCAAGATGATCTCTTGCTTGTGCAAGAAGGAAAGATAGCAAGCACACACTAGCTTTCCCCCACGGTGGGATGATGTTGTCCGAGATGCGCTCATGCTTGTGCAAGAGGGAAATCTAGTATGCACTAGCTTTCCCCCATGGTGGGATGATGTCGTCTAAGATACGCTTGTGCTTGTGCAAGAGGGAAATCTAGCATGCGCTACATTTCCCCCACGGTGGGATGATGTTGTTCTATATGTACTTGTGCTTGTGTAAGAGGGAAATCTAGCACGCGCTAGCTTTCCCCCATGGTGGGATGATGTTGTCTGAGATGAGCTTGTTTGTGTGCAAGAGGGAAAGTGAACACACGCTAGCTTTCCCCCATGGTGGGATGATATTGTTCAAGATGCACTCGTGCTTGTGCAAGAGGGAAATCCAGCATGCGCTAGTTTTCCTCTGTAGTGGGATTACATTGTTCGAGATGAGCTCATGCTTGTGTAAGAGGGAAAGCCAACACACACTAGCTTTCCCCCACAGTGGGATTGTTGTCTAAGATGAGCTCATGCTTGTCCAAGAGGGAAAGCTAGAATGCACTAGATTTACCCTATGGTGGGATTATGTTGTCAACCTTGCATGGGCTAGCCTTCCCCCACGGTGAGATAATGTTTTCTAAGATGAACTCGTGCTTATGCAGGAGGTAAAGATAGCACATATTAGCTCTCCCCCACTGTGGGATGATGTTGTCTGAGATGAGCTTGTGCTTGTGCAGGAGGGAAAGCTAACATGCCCCACAATGGGATGATGTTGTCCGAGATGAGCTTGTGCTTGCATAGGAGGGAAAGCTACCACACACTAGCTTTCCCCCATAATGGGATGTTGTCCAAGATGAGATCGTGCTTGTGCAAGAGGGAAAGCCAACACACATTAGATTTTCCCCACAGTGGGATGATGTTGTGTGAGATGCTCTCGTGCTTGTGCAAGAGGGGAAGCCAACATGCACTAGCTTTCCCCCACAGTGGGACGATGTTGTGAGAGATGCACTCATGCTTGTGTAAGAGGGAAAGCCAACATGTGCTAGCTTTACGGCATGGTGGGATGATGTTGTTTGAGATGAGCTCGTGCTTGTGAAAGAGGGAAAACCAACACATGCTAGCTTCCCCCCATGGTGGGATGACGTTGTCTGAGATGAACTCGTGCTTATGCAAGAGGGAAAGCTATCACACGCTAGATTTCCCCCACAGTGGGACGATGTTGTCCAAGATGAGCTTGTGCTTATGCAAGAGGGAAAACTAGCATGCGCTAGCTTCCTCCCATGGTGGGATGATGTTGTTTGAGATGAGCTTGTGCTTGTGCAAGAGGGAAAGCTAACACGCGCTAGCTTTCCCCCATGGTGGGATGATGTTGTCTGAGATGAGTTCGTGCTTTTGCAAGAGAGAGAAAAAACATGTGCTATCTTTCCCCTACGATGGGAAGATATTGTTCGAGATTAACTTGTGCTTGTGCAAGAGGAAAAACTAACAAGTGCTAGCTTTCCCCCACATTGGGATAATATTTTCCAAGATGAGATGATAATTGTGCAAGAGGGAAAGCTAGCAGGTGCTCGCTTTTCCCCACTATGGGAGAATGTTGTCCGAGATGATCTTGTGCTTGTGCAAGAGGGAAGGATAGCACGCACTAGCTTTCCCCTATGGTGAATGATGTTGTCCGAGATGAGCACTTTTGCAATAGGGAAAGATAACACACGCTAGATTTTCCCCATTGTGGGATGATGTTGTCCTAGATTGGCTAGTGCTTGTGTAAGAGGGAAAGCTAGCACACATTAGTTTTTCCCCATGGTGGGATGATGTTGACCGAGATGGGCTCATGCTTGTGCAAGAGGGAAAGCTAGCACGTGCTAACTTCCCCAACAGTGGGATGATGTTGTCCGAGATGAACTTGTGCATGTGCAAGAAGGTAAGCTAGCACGCACTAGTTTTCCCCCATGGTGGGATGATGATGTCTAACATGGGGTTTTTCTTGTGCAAGAGGGAGAGCTAGCACATGCTATCATTCCCCCACAATGGGATGATGTTTTCCGAGATGGGCTCATGCTTATGGAAGAGGCAAAGCTAGCACACACTAGCATTCCCCCTCGGTGGGATGATGTTGTCCAAGATGGGATAGTGCTTGTGTAAGAAGGAAAGCTACGGTAGCTTTCCCCCACAGTGGAATGATGTTCTTTGAGATGAGTTTGTGCTTGTGAAAAAGGAAAAGCTAGCACGCGCTAGCTTTCCCCCACATTTGGATGATGTTGTCCACGATGAGCTTGTGCTTGTGCAAGAGGGAAAGCTAGCATGTGCTAGCTTTCCCCAATGGTGGGATGATGTTGTCTGAGATGAGCTTGTGCTTGTGGAAGTGGAAAAGCTAGCACATGCTAGCTTTCCCCCATGGTGGGATGATGTTGTCTGATATGATCTTGTGCTTGTGCAAGAGCGAAAGCTAGCATGCGCTAGCTTACTCCCATGATGGGATGATGTTGTCTGAGATGAGTTCGTGCATGTACAAGAGAGAAATATAGCACACACTAGCTTTCCCCCACAGTGGGATGATGTTGTCTGAGATGAGATCATGCTTGTGCATAAGGGAAATTTAGCATGCCCTAGAGTTCCCACATGATGGGATGATGTTTTCCAAGATGATCTTGTGCTTGTGGGAGAGGGAAAGCTAGCATGCCCTAGCTTTCCCCCATGGTGGGATGATGTTGTCTAAGATGAGTTCATGCTTGTGCAAGAGCGAAAGCTAGCACACACTAGATTTCCCCCACGGTGGGGTGATGTTGTCCAAGATGAGCTCATGCTTGTGCAAGAGTTAAAGCTAGGACACACTAGCTTTCCCCTATAGTGGGATGATGTTGTTTGAGATGAGCTCATTCTTGTGCAAGAGAGAAAGCTAGCAAGCCCTAGCTTTCTCCCAAGGTGGGGTTATGTTGTTTGAGATGCGCTCGTGCTTATGCAAGAGGGAAAGCTAGCATGTGATAGCTTTCCCCCACGGTGGGATGATGATGTCCAAGATGCGCTTTTTCTTGTGCAAGAGGGAAAGCTAGCACGCACTAGCTTTCCCCCATGGTGGGATGATGTTTCCCAAGATGCGCTTGTGCTTGTGCAAGAGGGAAGGTTAGCACACACTAGCTTTCTCACATGGTGGGATGATGTTATTCAAGATGTGATCATGCTTGTGCAAGAGGGAATGCTAGCATGCACTAGCTTGACCCCACGGTGGGATGATTTTGTCCGAGATGTGTTTGTTCTTATGCAAGAGTGAAAGCTAGCATGCGCTATCTTTTCCCCACAGTGGGATGATGTTGTCTAAGATGCACTCATGCTTGTGCAAGAGGGAAATCTAGTGCGCACTAGCTTTTCCCCATGGTGGGTTGATTTTGAATGAGATGCGATCGTGCTTATGCAATAGGGAAATCTAGCTTGTGCTAGCTTTCCCCATCGGTGGGATGATGTTGTTCGAGATGCACTCCTGCTTGTGTAAGAGGGACGGCTAGAATGCACCAAATTTCCCCCAAGGTGGGGTGATGTTGTTCAAGATGCGCTCCTACTTGTACAAGAGGGAAAGCTAGCACACGCTAGCTTTCCCCCACTATGGTATGATGTTGTTCGAGATGTGCTCCTACTTGTGCAAGAGGGAAAGCTAGCACATGCTAGCTTTCCCCTATGGTGGGATGATGTTGTTCAAGATGCACTCCTACTTGTGCAAGAGGTAAAGCTAGCACGCACTAGATTACCCCCACGGTGGGATGATGTTTGAGATGTGCTCCTACTTGTTCAAGAGGGAAAGCTAGCACGCACTAGCTTTCCCTCATAGTGGGATGATGGTGTTCGAGATGTGCTTGTGCTTGTGCAATAGGGAAAGTTAGCACGCGCTAACTTTCCCCCACGATGGAATTATGTTGTTCAAGATGTGTTTGTGCTTGTGAAAAAGGGAAAACAAGCACACACTAGCTTTGCCCCACATTGGAATGATGTTTTCCGAGATGAGCTTGTGCTTGTGCAAGAGGGAAATCTAGCATGCGCTAGATTTCCCCCATTGTGGGATGATGTTGTTTGAGATGAGCTCGTGCTTGTGCAAGAGGGAAAGCTAGCATGCGCTAGGTAGATTTCCCCCATGGTGGGATGATGTTTTTCGAGATGAGCTCGTGCTTGTGCAAGAGGGAAATTTAGGGAAATCTAGCACACGTTAGCTTTTCCCCAAGGTGGGATGATGTTGTCTGAGATGAGCTTGTGCTTGTGCAAGAGGGAAATCTCTTCTATTAATTGTCTTTTTGTAAGTTCTATATGCTAAAATTGTCTAAATAAGTGATGCATTAGTTGTTGGCATGTATCGTAGACTGTTCAAGGTACAACCTAGAAGATGACAATCATCCTTTGGTTGCATGTTATAAAATGGTTGGGCAATCCTTTCAACGTTTTTGTTTACTAATTTTGTCTTTGAGTCCCGGTCTAGTTTGCAAATGCTCGTTGTTTAGTCAAGTGAGTCTAGTAGCAAATGCTTTATTTTGGTTAGGTGTTGAGTTGTAATTTTATGATTAAGACCAAGTGAATTATACAACCTCGAATTTGAAATGATTGGCTATCTCATTGTCCTACATTGAAAAATTCAAAAAGTGTGAAATTGTGTTGATTTTGGATCTCGAGGGACAATGATAAGGGTTTGTCACCATGGCTAGTGTCCTAACTTTGTATGTGCCCTTTTATTGGCTCTATAGCATGCTAAGAATATCCACAATGATGCAATAAGAAGTGTATTTAAATATGATGGTGTTGATGGCTCTGCACTTGTGCTTTTACTAGAAGGAAAGAAAGCAGTTGCTAACTTTCATTCTGCCACAACCACAAGGCTTCAAGATAGCTATAATAGTGGTATTTTTATCCAATTTCATATTTTATGAATTGTAGGGTGTTATTTCAAAGTGTATATGCACAATGTACCTAAGATGGATTCAACTGGGTCTGAGGCTCTCTCACTCAAAGTTGATGCAATTAATGCTCTAAGGGTGCTTTTGTTCTAATAATCACTATGATTAGTGTTATTCCTTTATGTGTGCCCATTTATTATATTTGAAACAAGATAATAAGATGCAAGATTATGAAACAAGAAATGTATTCAAATCTGATGTTGTTGTGGGCTCTACATTTGTTCTTGCCATAGATGGAAAGCCATTTGTTGCTAGTTTTCCTTCAAGAAAAAGCACAAGTATACAATCATTGCTCAAGGTTTTCCTTTTTCCTCACATGCCCTTTTAGCACAAGCTCATGTAGCAATATGAACATGCTACACCCTCACCATACTTTTGATTTAGTTGTGTGTTGAGCCATGCTTGTTAGTTGCTAGACAAAGCATGGAGGCGATTTCACCTAAACAAAGGTTAGTGCCCTGATATTATTATCAACATTATGCTTGTGCTTTTGTTAGAATAAAAGCTAGTGGTTGTGGTTGTTAGCTTTCCTTCTAACACAATCACAAAGATGAAATCATTGCTCTGGGGGCGCCTATCTCCTAACAATCACCATTGTTAGTGTTTTTCCTTTGTGTGTGCCCTTTGATTACCTCTGGAACAAGCTAAGAAGGTCTATGATGCAATATGAAGTGTATTTAACTGATGTTGTTGTTGGCTCCATACTTGTTCTTGTGATGGAAGGAAATATAGCAGTCACTAGCTTTCCTTATGGCACAAACACAAGGATGCAATCACAAGGTTTCTAGTTGGGTAGAATAATGGAACTCATGTCCAATTTTGAAGAATATTAATTGGTGGGTGTTATTTCGAAGTGCATATACATAATATACCTAAGATAGATTCAATTAGGCCTAAGGCTCTCTCAATCCTAATGCAAAATCAAGGAAAGAAGCTCCAATGTGGGGTTGGGATTCATGCAATCCTTTGACAATTTTCCTAGAATCTGAAGCAATTGTAGGGCACAAAGTGTTGTTTCTACACTTGTGTTTTATTGTAAGAGGAAATTTATTTGAATGCTTGCAATATATCCTCTTGCGTTTGTGGTGAATATTCCTTTGATTTCCTAAGGATGTTTTATGGAAATGGGTTTTGAGCTCTGAATATAAGATTGAAAATACAATTGAGAGATCAATCTTGAGCCTAAAAAACGAGATGTCATATAAATGCATGACTCATGATATTAAGCAATCAATGGATGTTTTATGAGACCAAATAATGGTTAGGAGTTATTTTGTGTAGTCTGGTTTCCAATAGATTTGTTGTGCATAGTCGTTGTTACAATATTCTTTTTCTTGATTTATAAAAGGTCTATAAAATAAAGCATGTAGGTTGTAGTTTCATTTTAAATATTATAAAATTTTGACATCAATTCTTTAGAAGCACTGGTAAAAGTTAAAACACGCCTAAAATATGTTTTTAACAATAATCATATTAACAATAGTAACAGTGAAATGAAAGAGTTAAGGTGGAATTCATCGTATAGATCCCACACTTTAAGAGATCAATGAAAATTTCCTTATCAATAGCTAAATTTCTAGTCCGCCAAGATTGTATCCAAGAAGTAACAATAGGCTCATTCCATATACTAACTTTTTATTTTACCCTTCCAAGGAATGCCAAAGTTTCTTTTTGGTTCTATTCGTTGACTGAAACTACTGTAGACACTTCAAACTATGGAAAAGGCTAATATTAACTATATTTAGACCTCCAAGATCCAATATAGGATATGTTATTTCTATTAAAGAAATCCAAAATGACAAGTTATTTTAAGATCATGGGATCAATACTGTCGCTCCAAATTTGAAATCCACAAAGTCATGGGATCAATATTATTGCTCCAACGAATATTGAAGACTTTTTTACCTCTAAGGTAACATCTCCTAGAGTAGTGGTCCTTGAAACTTCCATCTTTTCTTAGATGAGTCCCCAAATGCAAGCTCACAAGACCATCCATGCATATATGCATATTCTAAACTATATGTTACCTTCCATAAATTCACAAACATTTTCTTATCCAAATACATAGATGCAACAGGGTGAAATAGAACCTCAGGGCCTTGGTCATTGTTTGATGCAATCAGCTTTCCAATCTTCCTCATATGGGTTGGAATACCTTAGTAGAATGTCACCTCATTACGTGGATGTGGAACATCATAATGCATGTGGGTCTCTCTTATCACTAGCTATGGTTGCAACCTTAAATTCAAGAATTGTTGCTTTTTCCCAGAGAGAAAAATAGAGCCACAGTTTGTGTGACTCCCAATTCATGGTCTGATTGGCGCTCTCCAACTGGTAAAGTTGACTAGGGAGTTCAAGGAGAAGAGTTGAGCAAATTAAAATGTTGACCTCATTTGGCCCTCACAATTATGAAGAACTAGATTTGTCTTGGGTTCAAACAACGGTAATGAAACTACACTAGATGGTAAATATGGAGGAAATGTAGGTTGTTCTCGATAAACACCACACAAAAGGAAAATAGAAAATGTTGACCATTTAGTTTTGGGTTCTTGGATTGAACATATGCAACTTGATCAGATTGTAACTTGAGATTGGAATTATTTATTTGGAGTTGTGGTAGGGTGGGATGGGCTCATTTAAAATTCATTTTTTTGTTTTTTACTATTTATGTTATAAAATTCCCCATTTGGCTTAGGAAATAGTCTAGTTTTCTATCTTTTATCGAAATTACACTAGCAAGAAATTTGGAAGGGAAGCATGGAAAAAGCAAATAGGGAAATTTGAACACAGAAAATGAAATTCCTAGTAGCAGGTTGACAAACTTAATATCTCTTAGGCAGTAGACTATAGAATGATTGTCTTTTTGTTGACATGGAAATTACAGATGTTGTTTTGTTTACTTATCATTAGAGACTATATATATATATATATACCTCTAAGGTTGTAACTAGAAAAAACTATGATGTTCATTGTCTAATGTTATTTTTCTATGCCTAAACTATCAATTAAAGTTTGTAGGTGGCAATTTTGGGGTAGAATTTTTGTAGGTTGAAGCGGATGGTTGTTAGTTTGGACTTTCTATAGAGCCTTTCAAGTTTTAGAATCTAATGGAACAACATGATTTTATAGTTGACATATTTGGTAAGCTTTACTAGAATGATGGCATGTAAATTTGCAAAATTTGAAGGATGACAATCCATTGTTTGCCATGTAGCTTCACTTTATTGACTAGGTGGAAAGGAATTTTGAGACACTCCAATTTATGCATACTTTTGTTTTGAACTGCAATATTAGTCTCTCGTGATGTCCTTAGAACTATTATGCTCTAAAGGGATTTCCTAAAACCATAACTATCCTTTGATAAGGTATTGTTGTATTATCTTTTATTGTTTGGATATTTTTATTTATTGAAAGTGAATTTATTTCATAATTTTGTTAGAACTCGGGGAGTTCCTTCCTTGTTGCCTTTGTCTTTAGCTAGTAGAATCTTTTCTTTTCCTATAAACATGTTTTAATGCATAGTTAACTTAAGCTTTCCATGTTGAGATCATTGCATCATAAATTGAATATATAAGAAATATGGAGTTTTATTAAACTTCTTTTTAATATCAGTTTCAAAGACAATATTAAGTTACTACGATTGGAGACTATTTTCTTAACTCTAAGGAAATCAATTAAATTCATCTTCTCTAATGTTTTAAAGGGTGCTATCTCAATGGAAGAGCACCTGCCTTACAAGCAGGAGGTTGGTGGTTCGATTCCTCTGTGCCCTAACATAAATTAACATAAGATATTATAATTTATTTTAAGAAAATGATATTTATGTTAATTTATCTCAGTGGGAAATCATTTGTTTTTATACATTATTTTATATATTGTCTCTAAAGAGACAAAAGTCATATATTCTCTAGAGAGACAAAAATATTTGCATAAACTTGTAAGTTTTGATATTCTAATTTGTCATACAAAGTCATTTTTTTACTTTTATTCCCTATATGCATTAATATGAATTAATATATGTGATATGAGATGTGTCAGAAGAATGTAAACCGTAAAGCATTTGATTTTCCTATCCATAACCTTTTGTAAATTTATGCTCTTAAATCAATTGAAATCATCCCATATAAGCCAACGAGGCACAACTTTATTTGTTGAATTTTATTTACTTATATGCATTAATGTGAGTGCACAAATGCGATACATAATTTTTGAAATAAAACTCCATATAAACAATGACACATTTCTTCAAAAAAAAAAACTTATAATTTCCTAATAATGAATGTAAGTGGACTATTCATGGTAATGAGAGATGAGTCATAGATGAATAACTTAGAACTTTTTAAATTACAAGGCATTTGATTTCTCAATCCATAACTTTTTATAAACATGTATTCTTAAATCAATTATTTATAATTGCAATCATCTCATATAATTCAATTTAAGCACAATGAATTCTATTTACCTATGTTATGCATTAATATGACTATATAAATGTGATGTAATTTTTGAAATGAAACTTCACATAACTAAAAATGTATTTCTTAAAAAACCATAGAATTAATTGATAATGAGGGTTAAGTGGACTATTTCTCATTGGAGATGGGTCATAAATGATGTCCTTGAACTTTTGCACCCTATGACATTTGATTCCCGATTCCCCCATCAATAACATTTTGTAAATTTGTATTCTTAAATCAATTAATAGTAATTGAAAACATTTCATATAAGCCAACAAGACACAAAGCTATTTATTGAATTTTATTTAATTATATGCATTAATACATGTATAAATGTAGTATGTATTTTTAAAATAAAACTCACATTTCTTACAAAAATAATTAGAATTAATTAATAACAAGTCCTAAGTGAGCTATCAGACTCATGGGAGATGAGTCGCAAATGAATGACTTTGAATACATGATTAAACTTGAAAATTCATATCTTAATTTTGATAATTTATTTGTAGTTACATTAAACATTAATCATTAATCATCAAACAAAATGGGGACATATACAAAGTTCAACTAAAAACCTTGAAAAATGTGTTTCAACATCTATCTCTTCTGCATTTAAAATTCTTATCATTTTCTCCTCATTTTGGTGAAAGTCATGGTTGATTTTTCTATGGTTGGTTGATCCACTAATACATTAGGTCAGTGGTTTTGTAGAATTGACAACGAGGAGAGATTGATATCCATTTCTTGTATACTACTCTTCGAAGACCCTTTCTTCCACTGCCTACTCCTGGCATTGGTTCTCAGAGGCCACTCACTTACTTAAGTCCACACTAGACATCTTAATAGATTGACTTCCTCCATTGAATATATTCAGGATTTATAAAAAAAACTCAATGTTGATGAAGTCCTTGTAATAGAATTTTTCCAAATTTAATGAAATATGTGTTGTATGTGGTAGTTGGTAATAAAACTTGGAGCATTCAATAGGTACAAATGATGTTGGATCGATACTCTATTCCTTTCTTTGTAAAACAACAAGCACAAACTATGAGGTATACTCTGAGATAATGGCAAAAGCGGAGGCAATGATTTTGCGATTTAATGGAGAGAAGGGTTAGTAACTCAGTTCTTCACGTCTATGCAGTATATTTGGTCCTGGGACAAATGTCTTATCCTATTGAGCATGTTCAAGTACACCAACAATGAAAGTTATCATCCTTTTTGGCATTCAATGATTTCGTTTTTTGTTCATGGAAACAAGTCATCATGTTTTTGAATGATTCCTGAGAATCATCCATCACACAAATTTCTTTGTTCTTGATCTATATTCTAAAAGAAGATACTATGTAGAATCACATAGTGTTTGTTCTTGGAGTGGAAATGATGGAGCGTTTTTGGAAATCTTTCCATTTGTTAAATCTTTAGTTAAAAATCTATCTTCTAACATTTTATGCATGTATATTGTAAGGTTCAGATGTTTCCTTCATTTGAAGAAACTACTGTATATGTCAAAATGTTCGAGGTTGCAGGGTGCTCACTCCTTGTTATGCATAGACGAACCAAGGATCAGAACGATGAGAAAAGCATTAGAGCAGATTGGGTTGTAATTAATGTTGTCAAGTTTCTCTATTCTATGTTTATTTCTTCACCAAACTGAACGTTTGAATGGTATTGATGGATTTCATATGAATCTTGATGTTGATTCATACAAATATTGTCTTTATCAATATTACTGCTTATTTGATCTCTGGGGATAAAGAGCTTTTTGAAACCATGAAATATGAAGAGAAAGAAAACCCAGTTGCGACTAGAAGTTAGACTAGTTTATCAATTATGATGTCAACCTACCTATATAAGGTGAGGAGATGTCTAAGTCTCAATAAATTATCGATGGCTTTAATCTAGTAAAAGACAAGTGGAATCACTCTATGGAGGACTATCATGCAGATGAATTCAAAGAAAATAAAGGCTATGAGATGAGAATGTTTGTTGTTTTTGATGGACATTTAAGTCAAAATGTGCCTTCGCACTTGCAAAAGAACTTGTTTTAAAATATTTTGAATAAGGAAAAATTTTGGAAATAGATAAGGGCATTTTCACATAGATACCAAATCTTAGGTACAAGTGGTTCCACTGTTGTGACTGTCATGCTAATAGATGTGTTGTGAAGAAGTGGAGGATGGAGATAATTGGAACCATCATCTAATGAATGTGCAGTAGAAACTTGTGGAGAAAAAAACAAAGAACATGTAGCAGAGTACCTGTAGGCAGAGCATATATATATTTTTTCTCATATATAAAGAGATTGGATAGTCAACTAAGTAGTTGTTGAACATTCCATGATAGTACTTGGTAGCTACATGATTCCAAGAAGGTTAATTATTTCCATATTTCCAGGGATTCAACAAGCGTATTCACGAACCAGTTGAACATATGTTGGATAGCCTAATGCTCAATCATCAAGTCGAATTTTGGTCAAAAACACAAAAAATTCATGTACATGATTGTTTTAGAGGTTATCTTCCGACGTGTTTTCAACACAAATCGTGCCAAATTTTAAAAATACAAGACATGGATTTTCTTATAACAGGCCCAATTGGGTGTCATTTGGCCAATTTCCTGAAATACAGAACCATTTAGGAGCTGCAGGTGGATCTTCGAGATGTTTTTTTCCAGATTTCGCAGAGTTTTGTTTCCTAGAAAAACATCCAGCCAATAGAGCATCCACATAATCTATTCAACTTGGAGATCAATTTTATCCTCCTTATTGATCATTTGAGCCAACACATAAAGGATGGGTGAATTGGTTTTAAATCCACATTTCTAGAGACAAAGGAGTGATTATTTCAAGATTTCTCGCATTAAATCATAAATTGATTTTATAGATAAGATTAGTTTCCTAAAATATGGAATGATGTATTTTATATAAATAATGTGATTTTGAATGTAGAAATATTCTTCCTTGGGGAAGAGAGGATTCAGTTTTGGGGAGATTGGCCACTGTTTGTAAAAGACATATCCTTGTATGGAATCATTGGACTTAATATAGATCTCTCATTACTGAATATTCTTGTGGATTCATTATCAGATTGTGCCTTTCTTATGTTTTCACTTTTGTTCCTACTTACTTGAATGTGATGGCTATTGATGTAGGATACATGTATGGTAAATTTTCTACATATTCTTGAGCAGTGAATGATTTCCTATATTGCATAAATATCATTAAGTATATTTGTTCTTAATTGGAAAGTATTTATGATTAATGAATGTCTCGGTCTTGTGGATTTATTAATTGAACAAGATGTTAAATTGATACATTCACATTTGTTTTCCTTTCATTCTTCCATTTTTCACCATTTAATCTAAAGTGTATGAGCATTTGGTTCATTTTCCTTCATTTCATGAACATGATGTATTGGTCTGAAAGTCATCTTTGAGCTGAAAATCCAAACCCCATTTAAATTGATCCAGTAAACCCTAAGAAAACCAAATATCTTTGAAGATGTGCTTGGCATAGTTCTAAATGCAGTCTTAGAACATCTCAAGCACTAATAAGTCCCACCTGTACTTGAATTCCATGTGGCACTCTCTGATTCACCTACCCTTGCTGACATGGCATATTGGCATGGAAAGATAACGTGGCATTATCTTCTACATGCTGACCTTCAAAGATAACATGCTTTTCCAATAGATCGTACGGTCAAGGATTGTGTCGACCAATGGCCCCGATCATCTTGGCTTTCCAAGATACGTATTGTTTACCTCGGTTGGACAAGCTCTTTCAGAAACAAAACACCACCATCGGGATTTTCGAATGGACCCTTCAGAAGACGCCTTTCTGAAGGATACAATGGTAGACATCTCTCACATATGATGATACATATCGTCTCATAAATCTTCAATTGCTCGACTTTTAACTCAATCAGACTGACTTCATCGAAATGCGAAGTTACCCCCAAAATTCCCAAACGTTTTTTTTTCTCGAAAATACTACCCATGGAATCCAATGACTGAGAGCGATGTTGATCAAGATCAATGACTCTTGTTCTTTTAGGCTTGTTCTATCGCGTTCTTCCTTCAAAATAAATCTCATGGATCGCTCCAGGATCTTTCTGAAACCCAATTTTTGAAATCCTATCAAAAACCCCCTCTATGGACTTCGCAGATGAAATCTCGACCATTGATTCTCCATGTCGAAATAATTTGGGTTGTCAATCACCAAAACTCTAAGTCACCATTAAAATGTAGAATTTGACTTTGAACTCTAATTTTTCACTCCGCAACTCACATATTAATGCCATAAATTTATTCTTCAACTATTTTGAAGCACTTAAACTCAAATCTACTAACAAATTTGGGGATTTCACTCTAGTTCACCATTTTTCCCCAAATTCATCACAGAACAAAATATGCAACCACAAATTTTCCCAATTCACAGTATCTCTTGGCCCATACAAGATCAATGTCGAACCTTGAGCTCTTATGCCAATCTGTAACATCCCCCGGCTTAACCAAGTAACATTACTTATGGAAATACACATAAATTCGAAACCATTTTTATAAGCAATTTCTTGTATCTTACCAGCTACAAATTATACATAGATTTAACCATTTTTAGATACCCATAACTATATGCAATGACATCATGCTAAAATGACATGAATGCAACAAATAAACTCATCTACAACAACATATAAATCATTCCCATTCAAAGAGTAAAATGCACAACAATTAAACTCACAATTAACTTAGAAAATAGACAAACACTTATCTTTATAAAACAAATGTGTAACTAGTTGCTCGGGACAGACGTTCCACCCAACCATAGACTTGTTGTTCCAGATATCAACAAAAATTCACTTCTGATATGGGGCTAGGAATCCACAAGAAAAGGGTGCCTCTCACTATCCACTGACAACTAAGATATCCCACAACTCACTGGAATTCTCCTACAATTATCCAGAATTCTTCTTGACCTTCCCAACCCAAGGAATATGCCCCTTCATTTCTCTCAGTCCATCAAGTTGCACCATTAGTTTATCCAAGTCTCTCTTACATAGGTAACTGGGAATCTCACTGTGGGGAACTCAAAGGAACTCAATGCTAAGAAAAAATACTTGGAAAACAATAGAAATCACTTTCTTTTATAGTGCAACTTGCCTAGGAGTTCACTCTTCAGGTATGAAAACCTGGCTCTTTAGTATTTAGCTCCAAAAATGCTCCAGAATTCTCCCTCCATTGTTGCTCTAGCTCCAATTCTCTTTTTCCCTATTCTCTTCCTGTTGTTCATGCAAAAACATGCCTACAAAAACTACCCTCTTTGGCCATATGAATTTCCTTTACCCCCAAGCTAGTTGATTGCTCACTCTACCCAATGTTGATTGTATTTCAACCCCATGCTCCCAATAACTATGGGATGTGATTTTTCTACACCCACCCTCTTACGTGAGTTTAATGATTGGTCTCTCATACACTCAACCAAAAAATAGAAGGTCATCCCTAATGATGATAAAAATCAAGAAAGTGGGTTTGAATTAATACCCATAAATGATTTCTCCCTTGGACACCTCTTAGACACTCCTCTCTCTTGTGGAAAACTCATCCCCCATATCTATCCATGTCCACCAGCAGTTGGCATCACATTTTATTTATTAAAATTCAGAAATACAATTTGCATGTTACATCACATGGTCATAGCCACATTCATATATACATTATGAATTAATTAAATTGGGGATTATAGTGGGGATGTTACAAATTCACTCTTGTAATATCTATCCAAAGAAATTTGGATTCCTGGAAGGGTGGGAAATTCATGAGGTAGTCGAGGTAGGCTAGGAGAATATCAACTTAATCAAAACCATGAACCTAAAATCCCTATCCTTGAAGGTGGACCTCTCCAAAGCATTTGATCGAGTGATTTGGATTTTCATTAGACTCATCCTTATTCATATTGGCTTATATCATGGTTTTGTTACTTGGGTAATGAGTTTTATTAACTTGGTATATTTTGGAATTCTAATCAATAGTGTTGCCTCTCCTTTATTTAAGTCTAAAAGAGGGATAAAAAAAGGTTGTCCTCTATCCCCTCTATTATTTATCATTGTTGTAGAAGGCCTTAGTAGATCTCTTAAGGAGGACACCATAACTAGAAACATTAAAGGTATAAATGTTGGTACTTCATGTGATGTCGCCCATTTACTCTTCGTTGATGACATTTTAATCTTTTGTGAATGAACCAGAAGGATGGTTGAAAATATTAGAGAGGTCGTCAATCTCTTCTATGAGGAAACATGTATGAAACTAAACATTGACAAGTCAACAATCTCCTATTGGGACCTTTCAAAGAATGAAAAATCTTTGTACTCTCAAGTCTTTCATTTTCAGGTATTGGAAAATAGTGTAAGTTTATTAAACATTTACAATATAGCAATGTACACAGATATTTATAAAACAACAACAAAAACAATAACATTCACCATAGTACTCAAAAAATTACCCTGGAAACCCTTAACTGGAAAAACCAACAAATGTTTAGATCTGCACCTCAACTCTCATTGTATTAACTTTACCATTTACAATACAATATATATGATTTTGCAGCATCCAAAACCCTAATCCACCAACCTAGATTAGATTCCTTAATCGTAATCATAATACAATGGGATGAAAAATAGTTGGCCAAAAATGGACCAAAAACAACCCAACTTCTTTGTTTAGGGGTTCCACCCCTGAACCCCTAGGTAGGGGGGGATTCTCGGTGCACTCGATGCAATGTATAGTGCATGAGTCTAATCATGCAAAGAATATAACACATACCCAACAAATAGATGATGCAATGAAATACTCAGGCTTTCATTTGAAAGCAAACCAGTATAAAAAAGGTGATTATTAGTGGTTAATTGCCAAGGTAGAGAAGAAACTCAACACGTGGCGCAGTGATGGATATCCAAAGGTGGTCAATTGGTTCTTGTAAAATTGGACCTAGAATCCATCCATGTATATTCGATGTCCATACAATGGATTTTGAAAGGAGTCCTGGATAAAATCAAGCAATTAAGTTTCAGGTTCATTTGGTTTGGGGAGGTAGGAAAAAATGGATGGTTTTAACCTCCTGGAAAAAACTTGTAGAACCAAAACCTCAAGGTGGATGGGGTCTAAAGAACATATTCCTTTTTTCAAAGGCTCTTGCAACCAAAAATGTATGGAGATTGATACAAGGCTTCTCAGAATGGTTGATGAAAGATAAATATATTACACATGAAACCATAGAGGAATGGGTAAGAAATCTAGTTTGATGTATTTAGAATCCATCAACAACATGGAAAGCGGAAGTTACAGTCTTCCCCCTTATAGAAAATTTGTTGGTATGGAAAATTGACAAAGGTAACAAAGTCCAAATTGGCTTGGAGCCCTAGATTGGCATCAATGATGCATATAGGCTCCCACCCCAACTAATTTTGGACTTGAAAAGATAGGGCTACCATACTCCAAGACAAGTGGCTCGGGGGATCAAAAATTTGGATAGGCCACAAAAATGGATTTTTTGGGAGGAGATTGGACTCCAAGAGGAGAATGTAGAAATATGGGAGCACTACACTTGAAAACTAAGAAGGTGTTTCATAAATCTGAATGATGAAGAAGATCAACTCATTTGGTCTTTGAATCCAACATGCAATTATGAAACCAGACTAGGATACAAATCCCTTGCTATGGAGGGTAATGATGGCCCATAATATTAGTGTTCAAGGATTCTATGGAAATTCAAATGTCAGTCCAAATATAAAATCTTCACATGGTTATTCTTAAAAAATAAAACCTTAACATGGGACATCCTTCAAAAAAGAATCTATGAGGGACCGAGTCAGTGTTATCTCTGCAAAGATAACTCTGAGACCAACTCTCACCTTACTATGACCCATGCTTATACTCTAGAAGTATGGCAAGAAACAAATCACTTAACTAGTTTGAACTGTTGAACTATTGTAACTGCAAAGAGTATTCTATTTATTATTGTTGTATTATTCATTAGATCAATCCCCTTT
Organism: Picea glauca; assembly: GCA_000966675.3. Lineage (NCBI taxonomy): Eukaryota > Viridiplantae > Streptophyta > Pinopsida > Pinales > Pinaceae > Picea > Picea glauca. The sequence goes on along the minus strand of JZKD02S1958853.1, from coordinate 21,114 downwards.
TGCAGATTGGTCAAACCCTAATTGTAATAGGCTAAATGAGAAGTCGGCCCCAGAATATATTAAAGTGGTTATAACCACCCAAAATATATTAAAAGTGGTTATAACCACCCAGATTGAGAAGTCGGCCCTACCAGTGAAAAGACACCTCAATTCAGCGCCTGCTAGATTGTATAAATAAGAAAGGCTAGTGCCTCATTTGTTCACTCACTCACTTGATGATCAGAGCACAAGTTTGGAGCTGCAGTTGGAGAAGAAAAGAGAGAGAGAGAGAGGTGCACTACTTGGGAGAGGACTTTCTGTCTTGTTTGGTTTATTCTCTTGGCATTGTATTGGCTATCTATATTAAGGAAGTTTTTGTTGGGTTTTCTCCCCCATGAGGGTTTCGGTTTCCCAGGATAAATGATTTGTGTCTTGTGATTGTGTATTTCTCAGTGATCCTATCTATGCTATGGTTATCTAGTAAATTGAAAAGAAACCTAATAATAGCTTAAACCTTAACATGGTTTTAGAGCTAAGCTGAAGAGAGCATCTTTCACAAGAAGAAGAAAAATGTCACGGTTGTCGTAAATGAAAATTAGGGATTTTTATTAAAGAAGATTTTCAGCCTCAAAACCATCTAGAAAAGTGCGTCCTAACCCAAGAAATTCTTTGGCAGCTTCAACGCACCTTTTCAGTGGGTAGATCTCCCGGAAAGTGAAACCCTAGTTTTCACAAAGTACCAGAAGTACCAGAAAACTAGAAGTACCATAGTACGAGAAGTACCAGAAAACCAGAAGCACTAGTCTAGAAATCCGTTGGTCAAGTTTGAGGGGGTAAATTTTGGATTTTCATAAATCTAACTGCACCAGCTTAGTCGCCTCAGCTCAGCGCATCTATCCCCTAGATCAGAATTTCAAAATTTGAAGTTTGAAAAATTAGGGTTTCCTCATAAAACCCTAAGTTGCAGTTGCAGTCTCAAAACCAATTGCAGTATCAATTGTAGTTGTAGTACTAGTTGAAGTATCAGTCGTAGTACCAGTTGCAGTCACCCTTGATTTAAGAATTGGTGATCATTGTCGTTGCTACCAGATGGTGCCACTACCTGCAAATGCTATCAGAGGTATGTACTCACATATGTTTAAATTGTTAAACTTTAAAGGGTATTTGCAAGAGAAGGGATCTTTTTCCATAGATCCAGAAGGATCTCAATATCCAACACATTCAGAGGAATTATGCAACCTAGGTGTGATTATTTGGATATGCATCTATTTGTTATGACATTATTTTGATCAGTGTTGCATGTTGTAGCTATGACCATCATATTAACCTTTGATCCAAACTAAATTCAAGGTATTAGATGGATTAAAGTTGAGATCATAGAGTTTATTCTCTAACCCAACCTTCTGTCAAGATAGCATATTGTCTTAGTATAATAAGACAAGTTGAAGAAAGCACTCGTCATCTTGAGTGAAGAAGACTTGGAAGAAAAGCAACACACTCATTCTTGAGGACAAGGCTCCAGGTTCCAAGTTTGATTAATTAAGTTGATAAGATTCAAAGTTGCACAAGATAAGTTGATAACTAGTCTTTGAAAAGTACTATACCTGGTAGCATGTGAGCATATTGAGATAAATTCTTAATGTAATCATTTGCCTGATACAAACTAACATCTCCTCTAGGAGAAATCTCTTGTGTTAGTTCCAGGTTTCCATGGAGGAATGTTTGACCACAACACTATAAGAGTGTTGACCTCATTTTGTATTGTATTTCTTACTTTTGATCTTTACTTCAGACAGGTCACAAGTGATAGCTTGAAAGGAGCTACTGTGATGATTATTTGTGCTATTGTTTTATCTACTATTATCAAAAGAGTATTATTCTTGCTTGTTGTGTTGTTGACCTTGTTTCAGGTCACAGGTGATACCCTGAGGAAGCTATAGTGAAAATTGCAAGAAGGCAACATATTAGATGAGATATGAAGTAGACTATGTACATGACAATATACACTCATGTACCAAAGAAGATGAAGAAGAAGCTACCTTTTTGAGATTCAGAGTATCTCATATGAAGATTGATTATAAGGAGTAGAAGGCTCCAAAGATGAACGAACATTAGAACAAGAACTCACAATAGACTTGTTCAAATAATAATGAAGCCACTTTGATAGGAATAAGAATTCACTTGAATTCGGACTCAACTTTTCATATTTAGACTTGGTATTCAACACCAAGTATAACCTATAAGAGATGATGAAGTCCTTAGAAATCAAGAGTAAGCATGACCTCAGAAAGGATCAAATGAAGAGACATCTCCTAGGACTGGGAGACATATGTCGTGAGAAGACTAGATCATAGCTTCAGAAACTTCTAGGAGATATGAAATCTCCTGGGAAGATTCCCTTGTTTTAGTAACAAAGAAGGAAGCCAGTCAGAAAGACTAGGATATGGATTATTCCGTGAGACTAGAAGAGAAGTCAGTATTGACTTCCAAGATTGATCTATACAAGATCAAGCATGTTGCAGATGTATAAATCTTGATGTGTGTCTACAGGATTCTCCTAGTAAGAGAGAGAAGACTATGACGAAACACTTACTCCAGTAATTGAAGAAATAGTTCTAATATTTATGAAGACAACTAGAACAACCATGATTCATATATAGTATGAGATGCAGGGGGAACAATCCCCATATTTAAAATTGAGTGGCAATTGGTGCAATACATTAGTTGGTTCATGGAAACATAACTATGATAAAAGATAGAGTTACCTCTATGAAAGAAGAAGAGTTAGCTTTAGTATCAGTTATTGAGCCACTCTCAGTTTCATATGAAGTTGTTGCCATGATGGAGTAGAGGAGTTACTCTCAGATTTCAGCAGTCATAGTGAGAATGGAGCAACCATTCTCAGCTTTAGAGCAGGTGCAGGTGCAGAGTCCCAGTTCCATAAGGAACAGTTGCAAAAAGAGGAGAGGACATACTCTCAAGCAGTGAGACAGATAGTTCTTTACAAAGAGCACATAGAGCTAGCACATGATTGTGCAGATTGAGTTGCAGCTGAGCAAGTGTTCCAGATTGGTACAATGTAATGAGAAACTTTGATTTGAAGATTGAAGATAGAAAGACTCGTGTCTTCCAGTTGAAGGAAGCTATGTATGTGTTGAAGAAAGCTCCTAGAGATTGATATGGCAGAATTGACAGTTTCCTGAAGAGCTTGGGCTTTACCAAGAGTAAAGCCGATTCTAACCTTTATCTCAAGGTTATGAATGATGAGCCAGTGATGTTACTAATATATGTAAATGATGTATTCTTGACAAGATGAAGAAAATCTCATCACAGATTGCAAAAGAATCTCACCACAGAGTTTGATGGAAGACCTAAATGCATTATCTCTTAGGTCTTGAAGTTTGGCAAAGCACAGAGAAGATCTTCCTTAACCAAGGGAAGTATGCAGTTAAAATTGAAAAGGGTTGACATGTTGAAATGCAAATCCATGTACACACCCATGGAAACTAAGTTGAAGCTCCTAGTAGATACCTCGTCAGAATTGGTTGGTGCTACTTTGTTCAGACAAATTATTGGTTCAGTGATGTATCTGACTAATACCAGTCTAGATATATGTTTTTCCTTGAGTCAGTATCCAGTAGAACCTAGACGTGTTCACATTGTTGTTCCAAAACATATGATGAGATACCTTAAGGGTACGTTGAATTTTGGTCTCTATTATACTAGAGATCTTGACTTCAGACTGAGTGGTTACACCGATTCAAATTGAGTTGGAAGTGTTTATGATAGAAAGAGCACTTCAGGATGTTGTTTCAGTCTAAGGTCAGCCATGATCTCATGGCAGAGTAGGAAGCAATTCAGTATTGCTCCAAGCATGGCAGAAGAAGAATACATTGTTGCATGTTCCTCTAGTTGTGAAGCCATATGGCTTCAGATGTTGTTGACCGATCTATTTGATCTAGATATGGAAGCCATAGTGATTCTATGTCATAACCAAGTTGTATAAAAATGATGGAGAACCATGTGTTCCATGATGAATCGAAGCACAAAGAAATCCGGTATCACTTCACCCATGATATGATGCAGAGAGGATCTATAAAAATCCAATATGTTGAAACAAATGAACAAGTTGCAAATGTGTTAACCAATCCTCTGTCTCGTGTAAAGTTTGAGCACTTTCGAGACAAGCTTGGTATAGTCCGAAAGGACCTCCCTCGAAAGGGGGAGTAGTTATGATGATACTATGGTATCCTGATCAGTAGTGGTAGCTCCATTAGGATTTTAATAATCCTAGGGAATCTTATGATTCCTGGGAAGATACCGAAGGTTCGGTAAGGAGGATCTGTCAGAGTACCATGTGGTAGCTCCGTTAGGATTTTTATAATCCTAAGGAATCTTATGATTCCTGGGCAGCTCCTTAGGGACTGTCAGAGTACCACAAAATGATGATGTGCCATCTTAATTGTTGTGATGATGTACCAACTTAATTATTGTGATGATGTGCCAGCTTAATTGTTGTGATGATGTACCAACTTAATTGTTGTGATGACGTGCCAGCTTAATTGTTGTGATGATGTTCCAACTTAATTGTTGTGATGTCAACCTCGTGTTGTGATGATGTGCCAACTTAAGTGTTGTGATACCAGCCTCGTGTTGATGACATGCCAGTCTCGTGTTGTGATTATGTGCCAGCCTCGTGCTATGATGATGTACCAGCCTCGTGCCATGATACCAGATTCATGCTGATGATATTGTGTAGCCATCTTCGTGTTGTGATGGTATCCTCGTGATGAAGACTCTCGGCCTAGTGTTGATATTGATGATGCTCCAACCTTCGTGTTGTGTTGTTGTTGTTGATGATGATGCTCCAGCCTTTGTGTTGTGATATTGTTGTTTTTTATGTTGTATCATCCTTGTGTTGTTATTGATGATGATGATGTATTAGTGTTAAACTAATCCATGTTGATGCAGTTGATGATGATGATGCCACTTCAGCTTCTTGCTGAAGTTGATGATGATGATGCCACTTCAGCTTCTTGCTTAAGTTGATGATGATGATGCCACTTCAACTTCTTGCTGAAGATGATGATGATGATGCCACTTCAACTTCTTGTTTAAGATGATGATGATGATGCCACTTCAGCTTCTTGTTGAAGATGATGATGATGATGTCACTTCAGCTTCTTGTTGAAGATGATGATGATGATTCCACTCCAGCTCCTTGTTGAAGATGAATATGATGATGATGATGTTATTTCATCTTTCATGTCGAAGATGATGATGTTACTTTAGCCTCACACTGAAGATGATGATGATGTTACCTTAGCCTCACGTTGATGAGGATGATGATGCCATTCCAGCTCCTTGCTGAGAATGATGATATTAATGATGAGAAAAACTTCTGATGATTTATAGATATGCCAGTCAATGTTCCAAGATGTTTTTGATGATGCTTCCCTCTCTCTCTTCTGATGTTGTTGTAGAATACCCTTCTTGTTAAGGGGGAGTGTTGAATTATTGTAACTGCAAAGAGTATTCTATTTATTATTGATGTATTATTTTTTAGATCAATCCCCTTTTGTGGATTGATCATGTCGGGTATTGTAAATCACAAAATCCCCTTTTGTGGATTGGTCAAACCCTAATTGTAATAAGCTAAATGAAAAGTCGGCCCCAAAATATATTAAAGTGGTTATAACCACCCAGAATATATTAAAAGTGGTTATAACCACCCAGATTGAGAAGTTGACCCTGACAATGAAAAGATACCTCAGTTCAACACCTGCCAGATTGTATAAATAAGAGAGGCTAGCGCCTCATTTGTTCACTCGTTCACTTGATGATCAGAGCGCAAGTTTGGAGCTGCAGTTGGAGAAGAGAGAGAGAGAGAGGCGCACTACTTGTGAGAGGACTTTATGTCTTGTTTGGTTTATTCTCTTGGAATTGTATTGGCTATCTATATTAAGGAATTTTTTGTTGGGTTTTCTCCCCCATGAGGGTTTCCCAGGATAAATGATGTGTGTCTTGTGATTGTGTATTTATCAGTGATCCTATCTATGCTATGGTTATCTAGTAAATTGAAAAGAAACCTAATAATATCTTAAACCTTAACATGAACAATGCTTGGAAGGGGAATTCTATTGAAGAAGACCTCAAGAACTGGTGTATGAACAAGGACACAAAGAGGTATAAATCTCTCCCTCTAACCATAGCATGGGGAATTTGGCTGGCTAAAAACTGTAACATATTTGAAAATAAGGATACCTTGCCATTGAAATTTGTTATCTAAAGTTTGAACATTCTCTTTGATTTTCCTCAATATAAGGAAGGATGCATCTCAAAGCACTTCTTGAAGAAGATATAAATAAAGAATTTCCATGGGATTTTTTTTATCGAGCCTCACAAGGATCCCCCCAAAAGGCAGGGCTATGGGAATTTTACATCTCTCTCCCACTCATAGCATCTCTTTTAAGGCTAGACTAGGTAGTGACACAAATAAATTTTGTGAACTTATCGCTCTAAAATGGTCTTAACAGTAGCTCAAGAAAATGAAGTTTCTCAAATCCAAATTTATGGAGATTCTTTGCTTGTGATTTAGTGGATGAAAGGAGAATTCAATTTGGCAACATCACCTGCAACCTATTTTTCATGACATCTTGATTCTAAAACCAACCTGCTCTTACATTTATTTTACGCATGTTTGTAGTGACAATAACTATGAAGTATACAGGCTATCTAAGAATGGAGTTGCACTGGAAAATGGGATCTGGAAGATCACCAACAACATTCTTGCACACTCCTTTGAATATATTTGTGATCCTTGGTTCTAAGTTTCTTCTGCTTACTTTAAAGCTCTTATTGGGGTCTCCCCATGGAAAGAATAACTAAGTACCTTTAGGAATATTGGCTGAACATTTTCAATGTATAAAGAAGACAATACTTTTTTGAAATTTTTGACAAGAAATGTATGTGATGTTTCATTGGTATAGACTTTACTCTAGGATTTCTTTATTGAGAGATAACTTTGGATCTTTAGATGGCAATGAGGACTCTAAAG
>JZKD02S1958853.1:0-13888 GCA_000966675.3 Picea glauca | reverse complement strand
TTTATTATAAAAGTAAAATACAATTTAAAAAAAAAAATATTGTAATAGCTAACTTTTATATTAAAAGTGGGTTGTAGTTGGATTTGTCAGTATGAGAATATATAATAAAAAGTGTATGGTTGGAGCTTGCTTGTCAAAATGTAAAAAAAAAACTAGAATTAAAACCTAAAAACTACTTCGTCCATCCTTCCCAAACTCTAGCCCTATATACTTGGCAAATACATTTTTGAACATACTCACTTAACAAAAAAACTACTTAATGAAGCATCGAAAGAACAAAATATTACATAGCATTTGGCTTATTAAGGGATTCTTCTTGGTGGCCAACTTGAATATGAACAATTGCACGCTCAGTTGGGTACATTTCCACATCATCTGAGTCCATTGTGTTGTCCTCTTTTGCAACATATTTTCTGGATGACTTGGTTGGGCAATGAGGCTCTAAAACCTCCTCGTTTTTCCAAGATGGACTAGAAATAGGATTCATTCTAGTATAAATATTGGGTCAAGGAGTAAGATTATGCATGGGCATTGAATTTTAAAAAATAATGAGCACAAGGAGTCCAATCTTATTTATAGCTCCTCATATTTCTTCTTTTGACTGTACATAAAATCAACCAACTCCTCATAAAAGAGGTATCAAACAAGGTTGTCATCTATCCCCTCTATTATTTCTCATTGTTGCAGAAGGCCTTAGTAGAATTCTTAAGGAGGCCACCATAACTAGAAACATTAAAGGTATAAATGTTGGTACTTCCTACGATGTCACCCATTTACTCTTCGTTAATGACATTTTAATATTTTGTGATTGAACCAAAAGAATGGTTGAAAATAATAGAGATATCATCAATCTCTTCTATGAGGCAACATGTATGAAACTAAACATTGACAAGTCAACAATCTCCTATTGGGGCCTCTCAAAGAATGAAAAAGCTTTGTACTCTCAAGTCTTTCATTTCCAGGTATTGTAAAATAGTGTAAGTTTTAAAATTTTACATTATAGCATTGTACACAGATTCATTTAAAAAAAAAAAAAACAATATCTTTCACATATACTACTCAAAAATTTACCCTGGAAACCCTTAACTGGGAAAACCAACAAATGTTTAGATTTGCACCTCAACTCTCATTGTATTAACTTTACCATTTACAATACAATATATATGATTTTGCAACATCCAAAACCCTAATCCATTAACCTATATTAGATTCCTTCATCGGAATTATAATACAATGGGTCAAAAAATAGTTGGCCAAAAACCTCCCAAAAATGGACAAAAAACAACCCAAATTTTTTATTCAGGGATTCCACCCCTGAACCCCTAGGTAGGGGGGGCTTTCCGGTGCACTCAATGTGATGTACAGTTCATGACGTTAATCATGCAAAGAATATAACACATACCTAACAAATAAATGATGCAATGAAATAGTTGGGCTTACATTTGAAAGCAAATTGGTATCAAAAAGGTGATTGTCAGTGGTTAATTTCCAAGGTAGAGAAGAAACTCAACATGTGGTGCAATGATGGCTCTCCAAACGTGGTTGATTGGTACTTGTCAAATTGGCCCTGGAGTCCATCCATGTATATTGGATGTCCATAACATGGATTTTGAAAGGAGTCCTGGACAAAATCAACCAATTAAATTTCAGGTTCATTTGGTTTGGGGAGGTAGGAAAAAAATGGATGGTTTTATCCTCCTGGAAAAAACTTGTAGAACCAAAACCTCAAGGTGGGTGGTGTCTAAAGAACATATTCCCTTTTTCAAAGGCTCTTGCAACCAAAAATGTATGGATATTGATACAAGGCTCTGGTCTCTCGAAATAGTTAATCAAAGATAAATATATTACTCGTGAAACCATAGAGGAATGGATAAGAAATCTAGTTTGATGTATTTAGAATGCATCGATAACATGGAAATGGGAATTTACGGTCTTCCCCCTTATAGGAAGTTGGTTGGTATGGAAAATTGGCAAAGGTCACAAAGTCCAAATTGACTTGGACCCCTAGATTGGCATCAATGATGCATATAGGATCCCACCCCAACTAATTTTGGACTTGAAAGGATAGGGATACCATACTTCGAGACAAGTAGCTCGGGGGATCAAAAATTTGGATAGGCCACAACAATGGATTTTTTGGGAGGAGATTGGACTCGAAGAGGAGAATGCAGAAATATGGGAGCGCTACACTTGAAAACTAAGAAGTTGTGTCATAAATATGAATGATGAAGAATATCAACTCATTTGGTATTTGAATCCAACATGCAATTATGAACCCAAACTAGGATACAAATCCCTTGCTATGGAGGGTAATGGTGGCCCATAATCTTAGTAGTCAAGGCTTCTCTGAAAATTCAAATGTCGATCCAAATATAAAATCTTCACATGGTTATTATTAAACAATAAAACCCTAACATGGGACATCCTTCAAAAAAGAATCTATGAGGGACCGAGTCAGTGTTATCTCTACAAAGCTAACTCCAAGACCAACTCTCACCTTACTCTGACCCATGCTTATAATCGAGAAGTCTGGCAAGAAATAAATCACTTGACTAGTTTGAACAATGCATGGAAGGGGAATTCCATTGAAGAAGACCTCAAGAACTGGTGTATGAACAAGGAAACAAAGAGGTATAAATCTCTCCCTCTAACCATAGCATGGGGAATTTGGCTATATCAAAACTCTAATCTCTTTGAAAATAAGGATACCTTGTCATTGAAATGTGTTATCTAAATTTTGAACATTATCTTTGATTTTCCTCAATATGAGGAAGGATGCATCTCCAAACACTTCTTGAAGAAGATATAAATAAAGAATTGCCATGAGCTTTTTTTATGGAACCTCATAAGGATCCCCTCCAAAAGGCAGGGCTAGGGTAATTTCACATCGCTCTCCCACTCATAGAATCTCTTTTAAGGTTGTACTATGCAATGACACAAATAACATTTGTGAACATATCGCTCTCAAACGGTCTTAACGATAGCTCAAGAAAACAAAGTTTCTCAAATCCAAATTTATGGAGATTATTTGCTTGTGATTTAGTGGATGAAAGGAGAATTCAATTTGGAAACCTCACATTGCAACCTATTTTTCATGACATCTTGCTTCTAAAATAAACCTTCTCTTGCATTTATTTTATGCATGTTTGTAAGGACAATAACTATGAAGTATACATGCTATCTAAGAATGGAGTTGCGCTAGAAAATGGGATCTGGAAGATCACCAACAACATTTTTGCACACTCCATTGAATGTTTATGTGCTCCTTGGTTCTAAATTTCTTCTGCTTACTTTAATGCACTGATTGGGATCTCCCCATGGAAAGACTAACTAAGTACCTTTAGGAATATTGGCTGAACTTTTTCAATGTATAAAGAAGACAATACTTTTCTGAAAATTTTGACAAGAAATGTATGTGATGTTTCACTGGTATAGACTTTACTCTAGGATTTCTTTATTGAGAGAAAACTTTGTATCTTTAGATGACAGTCATTTGGATAAAGCTATAGGCCTCAAAAGGCATACTTGAATGCTACTCAACATCTACCATTGTAATTTTGTTTTTTATAAATAAAATTGCTAGATTTTTTCAATGGAATTTTTTTTATTTATATCAAATTCTATTATATATATATATATATATATAATTATTTTATTGTAAAAGTAAAATACAATTTAAAAAAAAAAAAAAAGATTGTAATAGCTAACTTTTATATTAAAAGTGGGTTGTAGTCGGATTTGTCAGTATGATAATATATAATAGAGTATGGTCAGAGCTACATAACATTTGGCGTGTTAAGGGATTCTTCTTGGTGGCCAACTTGAATATGAACAATTGCACTCTCACTTGGGCACATGTGACATGTCCACATTATCCGAGTCCATTGTGTTGTCCTATTTTGCAACATATTTTCTGGATGACTTGATTGGGCAATGAGGCTCTAAAACCTCCTCGTTTTTCCAAGATGGACTAGAAATAGGATTCATTCTAGTAGAAATATTGGGTCAAGGAGTAAGATTATGCATGGGCATTGAATTTTTAAAAAAAATGAGTACAAGGAGTCCAATCTTATTTATAGCTCCTCATATTTCTTCTTGTGATTGTACATACAATCAATCAGCTCCTTCACCCATTCTCTAAACACGGAGATTTGAAGGGAAGACTTAATTGTAATATGATCCCAAACTCCCATTCCTCTTACCATCAAGCCCACTTCTCAGATGAATTTTCCAATTCACATTATGCCTCTAAAACCTAGCACTCATGTCGCCTTATCCATCTCCTAACATCATCTAATGCAAAAAAAACACAGTGATCAAATTAATAGTGACAACTAACTCTTGGAGCCCAAATTCACAACGGATTCGATCTAAGCCCACTGCATTCTCCAACCCACGGAAGCCAAAGATCTACACCACCCAAATCTCCCATGTTTGGCACCGAAGAAGCAACTAGAACTATGAGCCCTACACTCAAGAACATTATAATAAAACCACATGCAATAACCCTTCTCAACATTGAGTTGATAATAATTCTCATCATCTACAATAATAAATAATGATGTAATACTCTTCGCAAAGGCTTTAACTCTCATTGCTTGTTCACATGCCTTGGGTTGGCACTTGTATTTCCAATGCATAGTCATAGGAAATTTGACATGCTATCATGGGAGGGGGAAGAATATTAAACCCTCCCTATTTATGTGCAAAACTTATTCTCCTAATCCAACTCCCAAATTGGCCTTTAAGTCTGCAGTTGAGTTGTGAACTCACAAAATTTGAAAAAAGTTGACGTTTTTTTTAAGTCCTTCAGCAAAGGTTGAACTCTAAGAATGAATCTAGTCAGGTGGGCATCTTGTGGGTTAATTCGACAATGCATGTCTCAAATTACTATAGAGGAGTCCCTTAACCCTAAATCACATTTTGATTCCCCTTTCCTTAAGCAATACAAGTCCTCGATAAATTGATTCTGGCTCATTATTGGAGGCTTCACCAAGTCCCTAGGCATAATTAAATCTGTGATTTCCTTTGAGATCTAATATGATCCCTCCCACACCTACTTCCCCTAAGAGTAAAATATGAAGTTAACAAAGTAATTGTGAAGTTAATTTTTTTCTTGTTCAAAGTAATAAAATTGGTCATTTATTTGGTTTACCTTTGAAGTTCAAACTAATGTTTATTGTTCTTGAAGATCAATAAGGTCCACTAAACAAATAGAAACAAAATAGATATTCTTTAAAATATCATTTTTATAATTTAACATGGTGGAAATGAAAATATTTAAATTATTATGTCAAAAAAATTCTAAAATGTGATTAAATTATGAAATTGAGCAAAGTTAAATCTTATATTATTAAAAATAGGATATGTTAAAAGGAGGTAACGTTAATCATCAAATTTCTTTATAATGCAAATTTTACAAATATACTTAAACACGATGGAAATGAAAATACTTAAATCATTATGTCTAAAAAAATTATGAAATTGAGCAAAGATTAATCTTATACTATTAAAAATAGGATATGTTAAAATGAGGTGCCATTCATCCTTAAATTTTTTTATAATGCAAATTTTACAAATATACTCAAGAAGCTTCCAAATTAGTTTAATAATGGATTTTACTATAAATCATGAATACTAATCTCAAATTTAATAGTAATATCATCTTAATCATTATATAAATTAAATTGACTTAATTTCATTTAAGTATTAATAAAATGAAAAAATATTAATATAAAACTTCATAATCTCCAAGCCAATATAGGCATGGGCTTGCGTGAGGGTATATTAAAAGTAAATGGAGGGGGTTCCATGTTCATGCTTCTCCCCTAGTGGTATTCCACATTATTTTGAGGATGTCATCCAATTCCAAGTGTCGCATCATGCATAGGGAAGGGACAAGGAGTTATGGCTTCTGAAGGGCTCATTACATTGATACCTTCCCTTGCCAACACTAGAGTTTATCCGTGGTATTATGGAGAAGTTGTTCTTCACATGTGGTTTTATTGTCTCGACATTATTCGATGGCTTCACGGGCACAACCATCATTCTTTTGTTTGTTCTTTTTTATACTGGAGGAGTGAGGCTGGGAGATTGAATTGGAAGTGTATGGGTTAGTGGGTGGTTACCTGATAGTTCTAGTGGCAGTTTGGTCCAAAAGTCATTGAGAATATTGTTGGCAAATTGAGATGTTGTCTTGTGGAGAATTGGTTTGACATTGAACACCTCTATGAAATTCATGTCTCATTGTCAATGAATAATTAATTGTTGTGTCTTATGTGAGTTAGTGGAGGTAAAGCATGGGTTGAAGAGTTGTGAGTGTGAAGTAGTAGAGGTTCAGAGCATCATGATGATTTCCATTTTTAAATGGAATCAGTGTCAAGAGGTTTGAGAGTAAAGGGTTTTTTGTAGAAAATAGAGTTAGGAATTAATTTGCAGTAGAGGTTACCGCTTAGTTGCTAGCACTCAAAGAATTGGAATAGTAGTTTGTAGCCTTTGTGTAGATTTAGAGTGGGAAATACTTAGAGATTGAGTCTAAATTAAGTTCTTTGTAGTTACTAGTTTCAAGAATTTTGGTTAACTTCCAGTTATGATGGAGTTATGGTGTGGTCTCCACACTCTTTGGTTTATATTTCAATTAGGGATTCCTCTCAATATGGTTCTTCTTGGGTCAAGGACAAGGTCATGGATTTGTAGTACATTCCTTAGTTAAATATGGTGGATGTTGTAGGCAAGGCTTGATCCATGGATTAATAAGATATGGATATCTGCATAGTGGAGAACTCATTGGAGCCTCAGGTAAGCATATTGGTAGTAAAATCCCCTCGAGGGCCAAATATTTAAGTAATTCTATATATTTGTTATCTTCTATTGGGTAGTATCATTATTGTCTAAATTTGTACAGTAATATACCTACCATATTTATCAATTTAGGACATGGTTAGGCAAGTTTAAGAACCTTTGGATGAAGAATTTGGTATTTTTTCTATCAAGCTACAACCATTTTCTCAACTTTTTGCATCACAATGTTGTTTGGTTCAACCATAGATTTTTTAATATAAAGATGTTCATTATTATTTATATATACCATGTAATAAGTCAATCAGGTCTAGCCCAAGTAGTTGTAATGGAGATTTGGTGTCATGTATGGAACATCTCCTTGGCAGTTTTTTAAGATTGTTATGTCTCTAGTTATTGCACAGATGTCGCCTATGTGCTAATGCTATATCTATAAATAGTAGCTGGACTAGTGGATGTAAAAATTATATTATCTTAATATAATTGTGTTAATTTTCTTCAAAAAAAAAAGTAGTTGTGGGATAGAGTATTATCCTCCCCACTTATGTTCTATTCTCATGAGTGATATGTTGAGCTCTAATGAGTATATTGTTGCAACGATTTTGAGCCATGTTATTGACATAAACTTATGCCCTAAAGAGCCTAGGATTTACTTTGGACACCATCCTTAAAATGAGAGGAAGTGCTCAAATTTTTTCCCAAAACATATTACTTGAAAATAATAATAATAATCTAATTTTAAGTTCACGGCTAAGCGAGACACCGAATTAGTGCATGAGACCCCCTTGTTTGTGGGAAAAGGGACCTCCCCCGCACAACAATTTGATTGCTAAAGTCTACGGAGGTGTACATACCCTACCCCCCTTTCGATTTGAACCTATGATCTCCAAAGAGGAAACACGTGTTCTTAACCATTAGGCCTATATAATAAATAATTATCATAAAATAATAATTAAAATAAAAAATACAAAAACTTAACATTAAAATCACTTACCAACACTATTAATACTAAAATAACATGAGCATATGCTATCACATGACTGCAATACATTGTTATTAAACTAGTGTAGATCCATCTTAAACCGAGAGAGATCAAATTTCTTAAGGTGTAATTTTTTTTTTATTATCTCATTCCATGTTTACACTATGTGTGGACTTTAATTGAGTGGACTTTATTTTGCTTTAAATGTAGTGTTATCTAACATAACATAACACCTCAACATCTCCCCCATATTAGGATGTAGAGCACCTCACTACTCTCGGTGCAATCAATTACATTGCCTTTCAAAATGGATGAAAAAACATCAAAACAATGCAAATTATAATATGCATATTATAAATCACAAATAATATAAAGTATGCATTATCAATAAAAAAAAATTACTTAAAAAGTTTAGAAACCATGATTACAACACATTATTATTGAATCAAATTACATTCCCTTTCAAAATGGATGAAAAATGACATGAACAATTGTTGATGTTTGGATAGCATCGGAAAAACATACACTTAATTATCGTAAAAATTATTGTTTTTTAGCAAATTTTTCACATATTTATCACTAAATTTTACAGGATTTGAATCATCAAAATGAAACTCACAGAAACACCTTTAAACATAGTTTTGAGTTAATCATGTTTTAATTAAAAGAACAATTCCATAAAATTCAAAGATAATTACACCTTTGCCTTTAAAGGTCAATATCTTGTATAAACAAAATTTCATTCGGAAAAAATAATTTACATGTGTATTCAATTACACACAATTACATATTCTTTAATGTAACAATGAGAGAATTGTGAATCCAGTTGCACATAAACATTTTTATAATTATGTTAAAAAATTATAGCCTTCGATATAAAAGTATCAAGATATAATACCTACCCATTTATATGTTTATGCCCATGCCTCATGGCGCAAATAAACAAGATAGAAGTTTTAAATGATTAGGACGTGATTTCGACCTGAAAGAAAAATATTTCAACGAATATAAAATATGTAACCATAGTTTTCACTTTAAAGTATGAAATAAATAAAATGTTTCGAGCTTCACCGGATTTAATTTGTAGAATGTAAATGTGGATGTGATTGAAATGTCTGGATATAATAAATAAAACCCTGCAATGTCCATTGTCTGCTCGGATTCAAACACTGTGTGCAGCCTAGCACAATGTCAACAAAGACGTTTCACACTTGGCGATTAATATTTTAAATTAAAACTTCCTTAACTGCATACCAAGGAGTAATGAAATTAATAATAAACTATTAATGCAGAGGTATACGTCTGCCACCTCCTCCTCCTCGCCATAGAAGAGCGTCACGCAAGCCGTCGGAAGCTCAATAGTACAATAGTTGGCAAATTCATTAACTGTGAATCATCGATTAACGTGAAGTCTGTAATAAGAGGTTTAAAATATTAATCAAATTTAAATTTTAGAAAAACAATTTTTTTCATTATATATATATATTATTCTTAAGTTAAATATTGAATAGAGGATAAAATATAAAGTCAATCCTAAATTAATATGAAATTAAATAGCGAATTTATAGATATAGTCCCTCCGCACTAATAATATGATTATTAATTATTAAACAATATTATTAATGCAATAATATATTTATATAAGGTATAAATATATATCATAAATAAGTAGTTATTTATGATGATTGTTCCATATATATATTTATTATCTAAGGGATGCATCCTTTCATGGATGGTCACCATATGTTCTATATATATGGAACACCCATAATTGTGACAATATATTCATATACACTATCATCTCTTATAAAAATTCAACATGGTATGAGAGAGGGTCTGGGTGTGACTCCCTCACGGAAGTGCCCAAGATCTTGAGAGAGCCAAGAGAGCTTAAAGGAAGGAACCCACCTGGAGAGCATATTGAGCCTTGGGATGATATTGACCACCAAGTTGAGGAGTGGAGGTGTGTCATCCGAGAAGAAATGGGCACACCCTATTATTGTCATTGGCTTTAACCCAGAGTCTCGGCCTATGTCGGGTGACGTACCACGGCCTCTCCTTTAAGCACTTCAATCGAGCTCTATTAATATCAACACAATATTACATAGTCGTTTGGGATAACGATGACACGAAAGGAAGATTAAGAATTGGCCCAACAAATAAGATGATAATTATCGTTATCATGCAGATTGACAAAGTCTATGCATGTTCAAGAAGGCGATACCAGTATCAGTTTATGAGCTAAAGGTTCCAAGTGTGATTGTGGGCTTTCTTGAAGAAGAGGAAAACGATTAAAATTTCAATCTTGTGATAGCGATTGAGTTTTCAAGATATATAATGATACCAAAGTTGAATTGATACGTAAGATTATAGCATGCTTCAAGTATTGATACAACAAAATCAAGAGGCATTTGCCATCAAACGATGTGTGAGTGTGATATGAGAAGTTATATACATTTTATATCAATCTAACAATCTAGCAATGGTTGTCGAGGGCATACACGGAGATATTGGTATGGTTTTTGTAGAGTCACACTCAAAATCACAAGGGGTTTCTACCTCAACCACATAGAATTGAAAGTTGCGAGGAGGTTCACGTCCTGGTCTTATCACCATCGTTTCTACGAAAGAGTGCTTCGAGATAGGAACATCTAATTTCAATCCATTCATGGCCAAGTTTTGGGGCATGGCAATATATTCCACGATGTTAAAAAAAATGAAAGTAGTCAAACCAAGTGACAATAAGCATAGGAAGATGGTATGACATTAGAGTCAGAGGATTGTGCAGACTCGGAGGGAGTCGAGAGGAATATCGGTCTAAGTTCAAAATGGATCTACAAAACAAAACATGCAACTAATGGCAGTATTGAAAAGTATAATGCTATATTTTTGGCTCAAGGATCAGAATGAAGGCATTGACTATGAGGAGACATTTTCTCTCGTGGCGAGATATACCTCGATCAGGAATATACTTTCATTGATCGTAGTAATAAAATGGAAGGTGCATCAAATGGATGTGAAGACAACCTTCTTGAATGGTGAAATAAAAGAGGAAGTGTATGTGGAGAAACCACAAGGGTTCGAGGTACATGACAAGGAGACGCGTGTGTGAATATTGAAGAAGGATTTATATAGATTAAAGCAGGCACCCAGAGCATGGTATGGTAGGATCAACAATTTTCTAACGAGCTTAGGATTTACAAAGAGCAGTGCATATCATAACCTTTACTTTAAGGTTGTGGATGATGGTCCAGTAATAATATTGTTGTATGTGGATGACCTGTTTCTAACAGGTGTGGAAAATATCATCTCAGAGTGTAAGAGAAAACTGGTTGTTGAGTTTGAGATGAAAGATCTTGGGATGATGCATTACTTTTTGGGTCTCGAGGTATGGAAAAAGTCAGGTTAAATCTCCCTAGGTCAGGGAAAATATGTTGTGAAGATACTGAAGAGGTTTGGGATGATTGACTGTAAATCGATGGCTACACTGATGACATCAAATATGAAGTTGTTGGATGACACAACTTCATAGGTTATGGATGCTACTTTATACAAGCAGATTGTGGATTTGTTGATGAACTTGATGAACACAAGACCAGATATATGTTTTGTTGTGAACACCTTGAGTCAATATATGGAGCAGCGTATGTAGGCTCATTTGGTCGCAACAAAACATGTGATGAGGTATCTTAAGGGTACATTGGATTATGGTCTCAGGTATGTGACATACCATGAGTTTAGGTTATATGGATATTCAGATTCAGATTGGGCCGACAATATTCCTGATCGGAAGAGTGCTTCAACATATTGCTTCAGTCTAGGCTCCAATATGGTTTCATGGAGTAGCAGGAAGCAATTGTGTGTAACACTCAGTATGGTTGGGGTAGAGTATGTGGAAGCAAGTCGTAAAGCAGTGTGGCTTCATAAATTGTTGACTATTGGACTGAATTTGACTTGTAGGTAATACCTGCAAGAAGAGGATGACGAAACTTGTTTTGGAGGACAAGTGATGAAGTCATTAGATTAAAGATCCAATTGATATTCAGTGATCGAGAGGGAGTCGAATGGTTAGTTCCAGAGGGAGATGGGTACTACAGTAAGGAGTTGGAGGCTCCGCCAGATGCAGGAAGAAGTCATGTGTGGCACTAAGTATGATTAAAATTGAGTATTTGGCAGCATGTGTAGTAGCAATGTGGCTTCGAGAACTGATGTATGGGTTATTAAGTCTTGGACTGGAGGCGACTTGCATTTGGTGTGACAACCAGAGTTGCATGAAGTCGTTAGAGAACCTTGTGGTCTATGACAGGTCGAAGCATATCGAGATCATATATTACTATATCAGGGATATGGTGCAGAATGGAGTAGTGAGGCTACAGTTTCGTGACTATAGAGGATCAAGTTGTGGACGTGTTTACCAAGTCGTTGTCAAGTATTAAGTTTGAGTACCTCATGGACAAGCTTGGTGTGGTCCTTCTTTAGAGGGAGTGTTCTCATCCAGCATGAAAAAGGGTTGGCACTGAGACAGGTGGAACTCATCCAGCATGAAAAAGGGTTGGCACTGAGACAGTTGGAACTCATCTAGCATGAAAAAGGGTTGGCACTAAGTGTTCTCATCCAGCATGAAAAAGGGTTGGCACTGAGTGTTCTCATCCAACATGAAAAAGGGTTGGCACTGAGTGTTCTCATCCAGCATGAAAAAGGTTTGGCACTGAGACAGGTGGAACTCATCCAGCATGAAAAAGGGATGGCACTGAGTGTTCTCATCTAGCATAAAAAAGGGTTGGCACCAAGATAGGTGGAACTCATCCAGTATGAAAAAGATAAGGCACTGAGTGTTCTCATCCATCGTGAAAAAGGGTTGGCACTGAGACAAGTGGATCTCATCCAACATGAAAAATGGATGGCACTAAAACCGAGGGTGCACATGATCATGTATTGATGCATTGTGGGGTAGTGGATGTCCTGGGGAAGTGTTGTAGTTATTTGAGAACTACCCACATGCGTTGGATGCATTGGTTGTGAAGTCACAAGGGTACACATGATGAGGTACAGATGCATTGTGAGGTAGTGGATGTCATAGTGACATGTTGAAGCTACTTGAGAGCTACCCATAGGTAATTTTCAGAGGTAAACTTGGCATAATGTAGAATGTGTCCCTTGTTGAGAGGGAGTGTTGATGATTGGGTAGCATCGAAAAGACATTCTAATGGATTAATAATTAATAATATGATTATTAATTATTAAACAATATTATTAATGTAATAATATATTTATATAAGGTATAAATATGTATCATAAATAAGTAGTTATTTATGATGATTGTTCCATATATATATTTATTATCCAAGGGATGCATCCTTTCATGGATGGTCACAATATGTTCTATATATATGGAATACTCATCATTGTAACAATATATTCATATACAATATCATCTCTTATGAAAATTCAACAACAACATGCCAACGATAATTTGCAGATTATCAATGTAAAAGAACACATTATTTATAGTAAATTACTCGAGACCAAATTCTTTTGATTATTTTATAAATCACCCAACTTCTATTGTACCAAATTAATGAAATCTAATGGGCAAATAGTTAATTGGCTTCTTATGTTGGTTTTGATCCGTCCCATGTAGGGTATAAATTTGACGGGCACTCCTACTCGTTAAGTAAAATTTTTATGGCGGGTTTGTTTTTAAAATTGTCCATCGCGTGGCGCTTTATATTTATTTTTCACCATCATTTAAATAATATGTATTGTATGTGTTTTTTAAACTTTTATCATGAATACAAGAGCAACTTTTGTTGTGAACACAAAGACAACTTGTGCATAACATAAAATTATTATGAAATTACATTTGACATAACATCATCAAAATACAACCTTCTTTGTATACTATTGTATTTGCTTTTCTCGAAGCAACCGCAAGCTAGGGTTTGGACAGTCGCGACCATTGTAGAGGATAGCATGAGCACTAGAGGAGGGGGTAAGGGGACCCCCTCATACAAACAGATAGTGGAAGACAGAAGGAAAGGGCCAAAGGGCGTAGTATTCAAGGCACCAATGACAGACACCTCGGGATCAGACCCTGGAATAGGTCAG
>JZKD02S1958852.1:552199-562836 GCA_000966675.3 Picea glauca | reverse complement strand
TAATAAAGGCTCTTCACTATTTAATAAAGGCTCTTTTTTTCTCAGACTTTTTTGGTCCTGATGATGGATCCTGTTATGGATCTGAAACGTCGACGACAAGATGTCATAAATATTGTGGTTCTTCCGACAATTTCTGAACATGTGTACCATTGTCGAGCATCTCCATCCAAAGAGATCATAAACATTTTCATGATAACATATTCATGAAAAATACTCACCATATGCATACATAAATGGAAGTATATTAATACTGAGTTGGATTATCATCATCATCTTCATTGAATCTAGGAAGTCGGTCTTCTGCATTAGGCATAGTATTAGGAAATCTAGGTATATTTTAAAAATCAAATGGAGCATACCTTGTAGCTATCTTAGCAGCAAATGAACTTGTCACTTCAAAACTAGTGGAGTCGCTAGTGGAATCACCAAATGAATAACCAAACAGCCCGATGTCTGACCCTTATCACCTTCAAGAACTAGGTCCAATATTTGTTGTCTCCAAGGGAAAAATATTATGAACCTTTGTTCTCCAGAAACGACGCTAAAAAGATGTTGCAAACTTGAGATGTTCTCGGTTGATTACGAACTATGCCAAGGCATCTCAAAACCTAATTTTGACCTCAAGTTGTCTCTTGGGCCAAAGAGGGCTCCCTTATCATATTTAAGACAACTAGCTACACATTGTCACTAAGCAACAACTCTTCAATATTAAGCTTAGAATGTCAGATTTAAATGTCAAAGAAAAGGATAAACAGGGTTGAGGATATTAACGACAGAAAACTAAATAAAATATTGTAAACCTATCAGACTGAAGGCCTATCCATTGGGAACGGAGTCTCATTCAGAAGAGCACAATAGTTGGTAATGATGTTGAAGAAAAGAGAAGAAAACAATTAATCTCATACCTAACAATGAGTAAGGAAATCTCTCTGAGGTTGAGATTAAGAAATGATGATTTGTTGGGCATTTAAAACAATGAATCCAACAAATTGATAAGTGAAAAAGCTAGGCATGATAATGAATCTAACATTATAACAATTATAAAAGTAACTTCAATGTGTATGAAAATGTATGTATTGAAGGAACGGAAAATAGGGTTGAAATGTACTCAAATTCCTATAATTTGAAACTCTTTATCTGTGTGAACACTTCATACAAAATAAATATTATAAAACCATATATAACACAAATTGTATTTTGTTTATCTTCTACTCACACAAATCTAGCCTGCAACTTACATTATGCAATCTCTTGATTGATCAACAACAGGGTGTTTATACCAAATTGTTGTCTACAATTTCATTCATATGATGAGAAAAGAACAGTTATGAAAGTATTAGAAGCCTAACACAGAAAATATCAAAGGAAACATAGCTCTACATAAACAAGAGGTAAATCCAATGAATGGTTCCCTCAATGAGAAAAATTTATAGAGAAATCCCTACAAGCTTATTACAGAAAACTGAACCTACACTGCCTCTAAATCTCTAACCTAATAATCATCTTTAAAAAGTCTTCAGTTGCTACTTTTAACCTTATCGAATGCTTGAAATCCTTCCTGGAATCGTGGAACTGATTTTCAATAATAGTATGAATATAAGGGCCCTTTTGAAAGGCTCGAAAACTATGGCAGATGTGTTGATCAATTATATTATTATATAAAATTATCCATATGCCTTTATTGCCATGCACTTTGCCATCTATCCCTCGATTTAAGATCATTATGCCACATCGTACCATATCGATTTGTGTGGATTATTGAGCCTTCAACATCTCTCTTGAATTTTTGTTTGTTGTATGGACCATTGGAAACCCGAATTTAGCTTTGCACAAACCTAAAACTCAGTGACCATTAGATGATTCTCGGAAGAAATAATGACCGTTGATTTGCAGGGTTAAGGATTTATCCCACATTTGTAGGGAAAATTGTTTTCAATCAGTTTATATTGAAATAATGTTTCCACATTGTTTGTGTGTGATTGGGAATATTATGGAACTCTACGCAGTTGATATAAAGAATTAACTTTTGGTCATAGTGCCTAGTTCAACCAAATTGGCTTTAACCATTGATCAATACAAGTCTTAATAACCCAATGGTTGATTCACCTAGTGCCCGATTGGCCCAGTGATCACAAACCTCCAGTGGCTTGTTGTCCTGGTTGGCCCAGTGTCCTGGTTAGCCTGGTACCCGATGACTAATGCGTGAAGCTACCCAATGGAAATGTCCAAATAGCCCAGTGGTCAGTTGACCCGGTGGTTGAATATTCCTAGTGGTGCAGTAGTCGGTTGGCCCCATGGTTGTTGCTACAAATTGCATGACGACTGGAACTTCTCGGTCAACCAGTGTCTAGTTATCTCGGTGTCCTAGTGGTCGGTTGAAACCAAACTGAAATTAATAAGAAATAAGATTTGACCAAATTTTAATCCCAATGGCCTAATGCGCAGTGCTCTCGATGCCCTTTTCATTTAGCACATGTTGTAGCATTAAATAAATTTTCAATAAAAAAATTATTTTAATATGTTAGTTTGTTTAAATTTTAATTTTATTTAAATTTATAGGTTTTATTTATTTTTATTTTAAATTTGGTTTCAAAATGTTTTAAAACCAAA
The DNA here is from genome assembly GCA_000966675.3 of Picea glauca. NCBI lineage: Eukaryota > Viridiplantae > Streptophyta > Pinopsida > Pinales > Pinaceae > Picea > Picea glauca. The sequence goes on along the minus strand of JZKD02S1958852.1, from coordinate 560,226 downwards.
AAAATACATTAATATAGTTTAGTTATGTATAGTTTTAGGTTTTATTTTGTTTTTACTATATATTATTTTATAAAAAAGTTATTTTATAGTTTAAGTTTTGATTTTTGTTTTAATTTTACATTTCATTCTTGTTAAGTAGTTGAATAAACTTTATATTAGTTTAAATAATACAAATATGTGTTACTAAATTTGATGTTACTTTTAATAAACTTTATCATGCTTTAAAATATTATTTATACTAGTAAAGTGTTTATGCATGTTAATCATGTTTAGGGTCTCCATGTTTTGTTTAAAAAAATGAGGGAGGGTGGGGCTAACTATGGTTTGATTTTTTTTAGCTTTAGTTTAGTGGTGACCATGTTGAGTTATCCCCTATGGTTTTCAAAAAAAATTGGGGATCCCCCTAATGCACATAAAGTCGACACATGGCATTTTTCAAGCGGTAAACTTTTGGCACAATTTCTGTAGAAATGGAGACGAATTTGAAAATTCTAAAACATGGGTTTTTTTGCAGAATGGCCCAAATTGGGTGTTTTGATAGAAAATTTAAAAAATAACGAACAGTTTCAGAGATTTGGTCGTTTTACTAAATAGATTTTTCTAGATTTCATGAACAACCGGTTTTCCCAAAAACACCCAATACCAAATGGAAGGCCCAATCATTTTAGATAGATGAGACAACAAAAATACTCCAGATCATAATTTAATTCAAGAATTTCACTTGGTTTTATTGGTAATGGTTTTACCTCCAAATCAAATCACATGGAAAATTATTATGATGAATATTGGATGCCAATGTCTATTTTAAAAACAGTTGCACAATCCTAAGTATGAACAGAGGATTCGACCAAGATAAAAGAATGGTCGAGAATGTAACGAAGGGGGGTTAGTAGGCTAGGAAATTTGGCAGCAAGCGGACTATGTTTTTCTTTTGGAAGCTCGTTGGGCTATCAATTCAATAATTTTCATGAATTAGAGAGATTCATTGGATTCATCTTTCATCTGAATAAATCCTTGTTTCCATTCTATTTTTAGTGTTCAGCTCCTTTTAAAATTTCATATATGTTCTTCTTTATGAAATCTTAATCTGCAAATTAACAATTTGATACCACATCCATTGTTTAGTGAATATTTTTGTCAAGTCTTGTTTATGTGTAAAGTATTTATGCATAAGTAATATTTACAGTGAAAAGATTTTAGTCTTGACTATTTCCTATATTTTATATATATTCAACGGATTGTTATTAAGATTGAATTGAATGTTTTGATATTGAATTCATTTTCATGCTCAGTATATAACATTTATTTTATTGTTGGAATCATTCACTAATGCCCAGTAAATCACTTTGCTTCCATCTTAGGAATAGAGTGACTTCCTTACTCGTTGTTTTTGTTTAAGATCTATTGTTCTACTCATTTCCATCCATATTCCACTTATTAGTTATTGTGATTTATTCCATGAGACTTTATGCCCAAAGGATCAAGCATATCGATCTAAAATTATAGCCATTATTCCATTATGTTGTCATTTCTATTCTCAACTCTGTCAAACTTGTTTTCTAATTTAAAAATCTAGCATCGTGAGCTTAATGATGTGAGCTACTGCCTAGTGACAATAGGCAATGAGTTTTATTTGTCTTTGAGGGATCCCCCTCTGGTCTAAGAGCCAGCTTGTGGCCTAAAGTATTTTTTGAGATGTCTTGGCATTGTTCCTAAGCAACCAAGAACAATCTCAAGTTACAAAATCTTTTTGGTGTCGTTGTCAGCGACGAAGATTTGAAATATTTTCCATGGGATATGATAAAGACAAATTTTGATTTTTCGTTGATGAATGAGAATCAGCCAACAGGTTGCAAAATATTTTCAAGTTTATCTTTCAATTAAGTCTTCACCCGGTGACTCCATTGTGATTTCAATCAAAGTTTCAAGACTCCACTAGGAAGTGAGTCATGTGGACAAAGAAATGAAGAATTGTTTCAGAATAATCAGGTATCAAATGAGAACCTTCATTCAAGAATTTTTGGTTCAAATGATAGGTTCTTTTATTCTTTTTCCTTTACAGTGCAAAAATATTTTCTTTTATCTTGTACATTTAGACGATCATAAGTTCAAAAAATCATCTCTTTTCTTGGAAAAAACCACCATGGTTTCTTCTTATATTACTCAAGCGGATAAACCTTTGTTATTACTGTGTTCTGTAAATAGTGATGAGTCTCTTGTATTAGTGCCTTTTGAAAGTTTTCTTGAACAAAAATACAAAATCCCTATTCTTCCTAAGCATAGTCAGTCTTGTAAACTAGCTGAGACTGAGACTTATATACCAGCTCCTACATTCAACAGTATAACTTTTGAACAACATGCAAAGATCCATCCCTGGGTTATAAATGGGTATAAACCTATTAAATTTCCCTATGTCCTTCATGATTTACCTCCCAAAATTTTCAAATATCTTCATAAATTCAATGGAGAAAATTATGTTTCAGCAGAAAAACATATCGTAGCTTTCGAACATTTGACGGATTGTTTAGATATTTAGCATGAGGATGTTCGCTCATTGTTTGGAAAGAGAGGTTATAATATGGTTTAGATACTTAGCAATCGATTCCATTGGTTCTTGGACTAATTTTCATGATCTTTTCTTACACAAATGGTTTATCTCATCATCAATATCTAATAGAGTTTTATATTATTAAAAGAAGAAATGATGAAATTGTTACAAAGTTCAATAGAAGATTTGAAAATTCATATCACAATTTTCCTATTGAAATTCGTCCTTCTAAAACCACTGCCAAGGTGTACTATACATTAGAACTTCATCTTGATTTGGTCTTTTATCTCAAAGAAAGGAAGTCTCTGACTTTGGAATATATGTTCATCGATGTTGAGGAGATTGAAAACAATTTATGGACCTATGGAAAGCTAACTAATCAAATAAAGAATGAGGATCTGGATACAGAGAAGAAAAGAGAAGAAGATGAACGAAACAAATCATATATGTATATTTCTTTAATTCATATCGCTGAGAAACAAAAAGAATCTTTTCATATTTCAAATTAGCAACTTATTAATGACCGGGAAACCAATTTTTGTATAAATTTTTCAAGTAATTTCCATGATGAAGAAAATGAATTTAGTAATGATGGATCTGAACAAGATAGTTGCTATGGACATATTCATGAAAATGTTCAAGAAGATATAGTACTTTTGTCTACTTTAGAAGATAAAAGTCAAGATTTCATTTGGCGGATCGATACTTCTTCTCAAGGCGGTGATTGTGAGTTACAAATACCTTTTGTTGTTTCAAAAAATAAGGTATGCATTGATGAATTTTTGTATTTTCAAGAAGATCAAGGACGGATTTTTGAATTTCCATACACTAAGTTTATTTTTTAACATTGTTGTTATGAATAACTTGAGTCGGTTATAGAACATAGACAGGATTGGTTTCACAGTAGTGAAGAGGAGAAAGAATTTTCTGAAATTAACTTTGAAAATTATGTCAATTGTGAATATATCCATGAAGAGTTTCAAGAAGATATAGTTCTTTCTTTTATTGAACAAGATCAAGACTTTGTTCAACAAAATGTTATTTTTTCTCTTGAAATTAATCATGACAATCAAGTCTATACATAAGCTTCAAGAAATCATCATAAATATATGAACATGCAAACATATTTAGTTGTAATATCATTATTAGAGGAAATTCTTCAAAATCTAGTAAGCACTTACATATCAAATTTAGAGGAATTATCTCTTCATTATTTTCCTTTTTATGATGATAAGGAAATATATGAAAGGAATGAGGAAAGTAATGCTTATAAAAAAAAATTATTGTTCAAGGTAATTTGCATAAAGAATTTGTTCAAGAATCAATTGAAAGTGAGCAGATTTTTAAATTTACAGCGATTAGTGAGCCTGTATATGATCTATATGAAAATACTTAGAATGAATTTCATGAAAACAAGTTGATCCATGTTTATGAAGACAAAGACCAATATTTCATTAATCAAAATGTTGATTCATATAGTTTTGAAGGATTCTTTGTCCAAAAATTCTTTCAAGAAAGACAAGAGTATGGGTTTTGTATGGTTGTTATCAACAAGCAAGAACAAATTTTAAGTTCAGTATGTTCAGAGATCTATACTAACTCATCATTATTCGATGATTATGATCAGAAGTTTCAAACACGGGTATTGTTGCTCTTAACTCTTGAGAGCACAATGCTTGCCATTAATGAACAAAAATCATTGGAAGAATTCATCCTCATAAAAGGAGCGGAATGTTTAGATCATAAGTTCAGTCATTTGAACTAAGACGTAATCTTTCATGTTTTTGAAGATCCTATAGCAGTTTTCCTTGAAGGTTTAAATGATGTTTTAAGCTTGTTACTTTTCTCTCATTGTAAGTATAAATTCCAATTTCATGGTGAATCCCAACTATCTATACACTTGATTTCTTTTATGGCTAAAAGTAAGAGACATAGTCATTTAAGTAGTCTATTGCTTGCTTGGTTTCATTGGAAGTTTCATTCAGCATGATCAAGCTAGCCGGTAGATTTAGAATAGGATCTAATTGTACATAAATAAGCTTACATTCTAGCATTTACTTCAGTTTTCAGTTTTAAGTTTGTGTACAAGTTTTGAGTATCAGAACAGAATAAAAGTCGTTTTTTATAGAAAAGAAGACCATGATAAATATGGAAAATTTGATAACATGTGGCTTGGACCTTTCAAGATTGTTGCAATTGAAGGAAACAATTCATTCTCTCTTCAGAATTTGGATGGTGACTTGTCAGAATTGTCTGTGAATGGACGGTTCTTGAAAAATTGTATTATGTTTTAAAAAGTTTCACAATTCTCTTTCATTGGCATTTATTTTTACAAAAAAAATTCATAAAAAACTTCAAAAATATTTTTGAAATCAGTTTATTGGATCTGATGCATATTTATCCAAATTCACTATTATTATTATTATTATGGATGATGCAATTAAACAAGTTTAAAATTTTCTTTTAAGTTAATAAGTTTCTTTGAAATTTAGAATGATTGTTTTAATTTGAACGTGAGTTATTTCTTGTTTTGTTAGACTGATATTTTGATAAATTAGTATATATAATTGCTTAGTTAATAAATATTCTCTTTTAAATAAATAAATCCTAATGATCTCAAATTTTACTAATCTTAGTAGAAAAGATTGCTCTAACTAATGATGAAGATTTTCACAGTATATTGTTAACCAGAAAGGAGAATATCTCATTTATTTCCTCATAAAAGTTGAAAGAGTGTGTTTTAGGTAATTATCTTCTAAGTAGAAGCTTTAGTGTCAAATTTATACCCGATACGTTCACTCGCGAACATATGAATTGGAGGTGTTTGGAAATTGAAACCTATTGTTGTGCGTCGAGGAGTAAACACTTTGTGGACTTATATCTTGGCCTTGATTTGATACTTTGACATAGTAGCTTTGAGACGTGACTTGGCAAATAAAACTTTAAAAGCAAACAAATGAATACAGGTATGAAGAAGGTCAAATTGGATTTGAAAGAAGTTTAAGTCGTGGGCAAGAAAGCCAACTTTGGGAAAAAACTGACCTAAATTGACGAAGTCAATTTAGGTTACAACACCACCAAAAAGAGATATAGATTTATCCATTAATTTGATTCCTGGAACTGCCCCAATGTTCAAAACTCCTTACAGGATGAGTACACCAGAGTTGAAGAAATTACAAATGCAGCTTGAAGAACTTTTGAATAAGGGGTATATACGCCCAAGTGTATTACCTTGGGGTGCCCTAGTGTTATTTGTCAAAAATGATGGACCTTGAGACTATGCATTGATTTCAAGTAGTTGAATAAGGCAACCGTGAAGAAGAAGTATCATTTGCCAAGAATAGATGATTTTTTTTATCAGCTGAAAGATGCAAAGATATTCTCCAAGATTGACCTCAAGGTCGGGCTACCATCGGGTGAGGATTAAAGAACAAAATATTAGCAAGACTACATTTAAAACAATGTATGGTCATTATGAGTTTACAGTGGTGCCATTTAGGTTGTCAAATACACCAATTGTCTTCGTGTGTTTGATGAATGGTATTTTCATAGATTACTTGGTTAAGTTTGCCATTGTCTTATTGGATGACATACTTATATACTCCAAGAGAGAATCGTTGTATCTCAAGTTGAACAAGTGTTCATTTTATCATAAGTAGGTTCATTATTTGGACCATATTATTTCATAGGAAGGGACAACAGTGGACTCGGTGAATACAAAATCCATTGAAGGATGGTCAACACCAAAGAATGTTTCAGAGATAAGATCATTCATGGGACTTGTAGGTTATTACAAAAGATTTATTGTAGACTTTTCAAGGATTGCACATTCAATCACTACTTGACAAAAGTAGGGTGTAAAGTTCATGTGGACCTCTGAATGTGAAAAGAGTTTCAACGCTTAGAGAATTTATTGACAAATGCACCAATCTTGAATATTGTTGATCCAAATGAAGATATCATTGTGTGCACTGATGTTTGCAAGGAAGGACTTGAAGGATTCATTATTCAAAATGGGCATGTGATATGTTATGAGTCAACAAAGTTGAAGGAACATGAAAGGCACTATGTCACCCATGATTTAGAATTGTCAGCCATAGTTCATGCCTTAAAGATGTGGGGGGCATTATCTTATGGGAAAAAGATTTGTGTTGAGGACAGATCATAGTGATCTAAAATATTTGTTTCGGAAACCAACTTTGAATGTCAGACAAATTAGATGGTTGGAATTCCTCATTGGATACGACTTTGATATAAAACATATCAAAAGAAAAAAGAATAAGATGGTTGATGCTCTCAGCAGGAGGGTACATGATATGAATTCCACAACCATTAGAATGTACAAATTTGATTTGAAAGACATAATTTTGGAAGCTACAAAATCATATCGGTATTATGTAAAAACAAAAGAAATATTACAAGAAGGAAATTTTCAACAGAAAATTGAAGATTATGAGGTGGGACAGGATGGAATCCTTGTGTAAAAGGACAAAGTATATGTGTGTAAATCTTAGGAGCTGAAAAATATAGTGCTTAGAGAAATACATGATGTGTATTATGTTGGGCACCCAAGTTATCAGAAAACTAGTGCAGTTTTGAATATTTTTGGCTTGGTATGAAGAAAGAGGTAGTTGATCATATAGCCATATGTCTAGAATGGCATAAGGTAAAGGATGAGCAGAGACATTTAGTTGTATTACTACAACCTTTGCTCATCCATGAGTGGAAATGGGAAGTTGTAACAATTTATGTTATTACCAAGCTACCTAGAACAATGAAGCATCATGGTGGTGGTGGATAAGCCAACTAAAGTTGTTTGTTTTATTCCAATGAATCTAACTCACAAGGCAGCTAACATTGCAGAGATTTACATGAGAGAAAATGTTAAGCTATATGGTGTGCCTAAGGCAATTGATTCTGACAAAGATCCCAATTTCAAATCAAATTTTTGGAAGGGATTATTTAAAGGATTTGGGACAAATCTGAATTTTAGCACGACATATCACTCAGAATCAAATGGAAAAACAAAGAGGGTCAATTAGGTTGAGGATATGTTGAGGATATATGTGATGGATAAACCATCAAAATGGAAAGATTATCTATATTTAGTGGAATTTACTTATAATAATGGGTATCGAGCATCTTTGAATGAGCCCATTTGAAGCATTGTATGGAAGAAAGTGCAACACACCAGTGACCTGAGAAAACCCAGTAGACAGAGCAGTGGTTGGGCCGGAATTGCTCAGAAAAATAGAAGAGCATATGGTGAAAATAAAACAAAATTTAAAGGTTGCTCGGGACAGGAAAAAAAATTATGCAAACAAAAGGCAAAATGCACAAAGAATTTAAAGCAGACAAGCATGTCTTCTTAAAAGTGAACGCTAAGAAGAGTTCACTTAAATTGGGAAGCTGCCCAACACTAGCAACAAGATATTGTGGACCATTCAAAATCCTGGAGGGGATTGGTCATGTTTGCATT
>JZKD02S1958852.1:520798-531120 GCA_000966675.3 Picea glauca | reverse complement strand
TTTAGATTCTACAAGAGTGGATACAACACTGTGGAATCATAGGCTTGGAAACATGAGTGAGAAGGGGATGCAGATACTTCACAAAAGAAATTTGTTGCCAGATCTTAAACAAATTTATTTGGACTTATGTGAGCATTGTGTTTATCGAAAGCAAAAGAGAGTCAGATTTATCAGAGTCAGAAAAGAAAACAAGAGTGAAAGGTTAGAGCTTGTGCATATAGTTGTATGGGGAACAACTCATGTATCATCTCTTGGTGGCTCTCGTTACTATGTTACTTTTATTGATGATGCAACTATAAAAACTTGGGTTTATTGCATTCAACAAAAATATGATGTTTTTGATACTTTTAAGAAATGGAAAGATTTGGTTGAGAATGAGACATGAAAAAAGTTAAAGTGTCTCGGATCAGATAATGGAGGTGAATATTGCAGCAAGGAGTTTGATGATTACTGTTCATACCATGGGATTCGTAGAGAGAAGACAGTTCCAAGAACACCACAAGAAAATGGTGTGTCTGAAAGGATGAACATGATAATCATGGAGCATTCAAGGAGTGTGAGATTGCATGCTGGTTTGCCCTTACAGTTCTGGGAAGATGCTGTAGATACTGCTGTTTACTTAATAAATAGAGGACCTTCAAGCTCTTTGGATTGTAGAATTCCAGAGGAGCCATGGACAAAAAAAAAGGTAAACTATTCTTTTTTGAATACTTTCGGTTGTGAATCATTTGTCCATATTGATAAAGAAAATAGAAAAAAGCTTGAGGCACAATCCAAGAAGTGTACCTTTATTGGATACGGTGTTAATGATTTTGGTTATCGCTTATGGGATTACGAAAATAACAAAATCATTAGGAGTAGAGATGTCATATTCAATGAGAAGGTCATGTACAAAGATCGATTGCAGGGAAAGAAACAAGAAAAAGAAAAAGAAAAACCAGAATACACAGTGCTTGATGAGATCACTGGAAAATAAATTCCAAAGGAATCAGAAAATCAAAATGTACAACAACATGAGCAACCGATACCTCAAACTCCTGCAAGTGTAATTAGAAGATCTACCAGGTTAAGTATACCCCTTGAACAATACTCTCCTTCATTATATTATTTATTGTTGACTGATTTTGGTGAACTAGAATGTTATGAAGAGGCAATGCAGGTAGACACCAAAAAAAGTGGGAGCAAGGAATGAAGGAGGAAATGGATTCCCTGGTAAATAACCAGATTTGAGACTTGGTTTAGTTGCCTGTAGGAAAAATATCATTGCAGAATAAATGGGTTTACAAGTTGAAGGAAGAAGATGGAGGAGAAAAGCGGTACATGGCTAGACTTGTTGTAAAGGGGTTTGCACAAAATAAAGGTATAGATTTTGATGAAATATTTTCTCCTATTGTTAAAATGACTTCAATTAGGACTATATTGAGTCTTGTGGCAGTAGAATATTTTCATCTTGAATAGTTAGATGTAAAAACAACTTTTCTCCATGTGGATTTGGAGGAAGATATTTGTATGCAACATCCACAGGGGTATGAGGTCAAAGGGAAGGAGAATTTGGTATGCAGGTTGAAGAAGAGATTGTATGGCCTAAAGAAAGCTCCAAGGAAGTGGTATTTGAAGTTTGTCAGGTTTATGACAGAACAAGGTTATAGTAAATGTCATTCTGATCACCGTGTTTATTTTAAAATACTAGAAAATGGAAGCTATATTATCTTGCTATTATATATAGATGACATTCTTGTTGTAAGGTCTAATACACAGGATATAAATGCCCCCAAGAAGAAATCAGCTCATTCATTTGCGATGAAGGATTTGGGTGCTACAAAGAAAATCCTTGGTATGAGAATAACAAGAGACATGAAAAATCACAAATTGACATTGTCTCAGGGTGAGTACATAGAGAAGGTGTTGAAAAGGTTCATAATGCAGAATGAAAAACCAGTTAGTACACCTTTGGACGACCATTTCAAATTAACTAAGGAAATGTGTCCCAAGACACATGAGGAGACATAATACATGTCCAGGGTCCCTTATTCATCAATAATTGGCAGCTTGATTTATGCAATGGTTTGTACAAGACCAAATATTTTACATGTAGTGGGAGTTGTGAGAAGGTATATGAACAATCCAGGTAAAGAACATTGGGAGGCAGTAAAGTGGATTCTCAGGTATTTGAGAGGTACTTCTACTCATGCCTTATGTTTTGGAGGTTCACATAGTGTTCTACAGGGATATGTTGATTCAGATATGGCAGGTGATGAAGATAGCAGGAGGAGCACCACAGGGTATGTTTTTACTATAGGTGGAACAACAGTAAGTTGGATTTTGAAACTACAAAAGGTTGTTGCACTTTCAACAACAAAAGCAGAGTATGTTGCTGCTACAGAGGCTAATAAAGAAATGATTTGGTTACAGAGGTTTATGGAGGAATTGGGAAAGAAGCAGGAGAATAACAGGTTGTACTGTGACAGTGAGAGTGCCATTCATCTTGCAAACAACTAATCCTTCCATTCAAATACTAAGCATATACAACTGAGGTACCATTTCATACGATCCGTCTTGGAAGATGGAAATTTGAAGTTGGAAAAGATACACACTAGCCAGAATCCTACATACATGTTAACAAAGGGAGTAACCAAGGAGAAACTGAGTTCTTTCTCAGTTTCAGTTGGCCTTCAAGCATGAAGGTGAAGATGATAAATTTTCCAGGTCCAAGAAGGTTCATAGTCCAGCAGATACAACAACGATGGAGTTGTTGAGATCAATCTCCAAGTGAGAGATTGTTGGTTGTGGAGCCTGATTATATTCTAGATTCAGAGGTCTTTGTTTTCAACCATGTTTATACCCCATGAAAAATTTACACCCCAGAAGAATGTACACTCTTCCAAGAGGGGGAGTGCAGAGGGGGGTTACCCCCTCTGCAGGGTCTGGGGGCAAGCGGTCCCTCAAAGGAAAAATTGCCTTGTAAATTTATATTGTAATTTCATTGTAAATCTAGATCGTTCATTATAAGGTCACAGATCTAATGGTAGAAATTATATTAGGGTTTTTTTCCCTAGAAGGCAACCCTCTTTTATGAGGGAAATGTATTGAGGCTAAGGATGAGAGAGAATATTTTATTCTGAGATATGATACTGTGAGAGAATGAAGAGGAAGTTACAATGGGTTTGTTGTAGGTTGTATCCCTTCATTTACTGGATAATAATAAAGGAATGACCTGGTAAAATTTATTTGGTGGACGTAGCCCACACTGGGTGAACCATGTATATGTGTCTCTATTGTATTGTGTATCTTCTGTGTTTTATTTCCACATTTGTTTTATTTTATTGCTCTGCGATCTTGTTATTCTAACATGATGGTATTGAGGTACATAAATAGTGAGGGAAGGTATTCTTATGATTATAATTATCATATGAGAATTTTTATGCATTTGAATAGAGATGCATAGATGAGCTTGCCCTTTTATTTGCTAAAGAGCTTGACCAAAATGGCCAAGAGGGTGTAGAGTATTCCTAGAACTACCCATAAAAGTTTATTTCACCAAGGTTTGATCAAGATGTTGGTCCTGTATGCTTTGAGAGAGGTTTGAATATCCTGGAAATTACTGGCCTCTTTAGGGTTTGATGAATTAGATTCAATACAAAATAAACCTAAATATTCAACAAGGAAATGAAATAATTCAATAAGATCTGTAAAATTGCAGGAGGTCTCCCCTGTAACAAGACGAACTGGATAAGGTAAAAGGAAGCTTGAATCAAAGAAAGAGGAAGAAATCAAGCTGGAGCTCGAATCCTCTGCTTCAAAACATGAGCTTACAAGTTTTGACAAGGTATATACAAGAAGAATGACTAAGCAAAGGATAGAACAATTGTAGGAATTGAAATCTGAGCCTGAGACAGAAACTGATGATCAACTTGTTGAGAAACCCCCACAAGTGAAATAGAGTAAAGGAAATAAAGGCAAGGGTAAATAAACCTATAAGCTATCCCAGCAAGCCTAAAACAAGAGCTACAAACAATTTGAGACTCAAATCAAAGGCTCTGTTTAAACCATCTTTGAAGAAAGATAATCTGGTCATTTTAGATGATGATATCACAAATGAAATTCATAAGAAGACCAGAAAGTTGAAGAAAAAGCAACAACCAATTCCAAAAATCGAATCTTCTCTCTCAGATGATAATATCCCTAAAATCACCAAGAAAGAAAGGTTAGCAATCCATACATTGAGGGAAATGCCAGAGATGATATATTTTTATATGGAAAAAGAAGCACCTAATTTACATGAGCCTACACCATAAGACATTGTTGAGGAGAAATTTTCAAAGGTGCATAAGATGGAAAGGAAAACTAGAAATTATCTATTGATTTAAACATGCATGCACTAGAGGAAAATAAAGAAGAACCTACACTACAAGTAAATCAAGAAGAACCCGTGATTGGGAGTAAATAAGTGCTAACATATGAAGATTATGAGGCCAATATTGCAGAATTTAGACAAAAAAATCAAATATTTGTGATACATAATTGTAGGTTACAAGATAAATTCTAGAAGCTGAAATAGAAAGCAAAGGAGACTCTACGAATCCTTAAAGAAAATATCTAAGGCTGCAACAAGAAAATATTTTTGTAGAACTCTATTTTGCAGGAAAGGTCCAAGGGACAGTCTTATACTCAACAAAGAAAAATTTACCTAGAGTATGTCAATACACAATGGACAATTTTGATTCAATTGTGATAGATTTTGGAACCCTTCTCTTGAGAAGATGATGAAACTTTTGAGAAGATTGAAGGACCTTCTTTATTTTACCTGCATATACAAGTTCTAGGATTAGGTTTTCCAACACATCTACCTGGAGAAGTTATTACATATTCAAGTTTTCAAGTCAAAAGATATCTTTAAAAATCATAACCTATAATTTTGTTGTGATGTAATAAATGAAATAGAATGTGATCCCTATCTATTAGCCATATATCAGGACTAAATGAAAACTATATCTAGATTTTAGGATCTAGGGAAACCAATTGTGTGTGTAAAGAGGAAACTTGTTGATTGAATTAAGGGTTCGAGTTTGGTGGTGATATAGGACTTATTGAACTGAATTGTATACTGGGAATCTACTACATTTTACACTCAATGGAAAAAGCATTCTGATGGTTAGATTGTCTCATTCTTATGTCAAATTTCATCTCTTTTACTTGGATGCATTTAAATCTTTGCAAAGCATTTGATTTTCTGTGTTTACGTTGAATACCATTAAAGATTTTACTATTTTCTCAATTGTTATGGAATTTGTATTTAAGTATTTATCTCTTGTTTCTGAATGATATTTGGGAATTAATATTCTTCTATGTAAGTGAACATATTATAAACTTGCAACTTTTTTTTCTTTTGTTTAAATATCCTTATCTAGCCGATCGAAGTGATTTTCATTGACTAAGTGAATGTGGTGGAAACCTCACTTTGTAACCATAATCTTATGTTTCCTTATTCAACCATTCCTTTACCCAAAAAACAACCTATAAATCCAAAAATACCTACAAACATAAACTATTGCAATAACTGAGGTGCCCTATCTTTCCCTTATAATTCAAGGACAACTTTAGGGACTAACATATTTTGGCATCGTTTTCGAGGAAAAAAGGAATGAAGATATCTTTCCTTGGGAAGAACGACATTGAGAAGGACTAGTTGTTGATGGTGGATAAGAGTTAGACATTGAAATAGACTGGATATTTTTCATCTAGCGACTCCATTGCAGAAGTTCTGGCTCCTAAAAGACAAGTGAAGGGACCCAAATATGAACCTACCAAATCCTCAATATCATCTTTGTCTTCAAGAAAGAAAGTGACTAGAGCCAACCCATATCCTAAGTCAGCTCCTATAGTATCTAATCTTGAAAATTTATTGAGGAAATCAAAAGACACTCAAGGACAATACTCATCTTCTAAAGGTAAGTCCTCATTTGAAGAGATAACTTCTGCTCCTAAAAAATCCATTGTCATTCCTGAAAAATAATTTGTTTCAATTGTTGAAGAAAAGCCCATTATTTCTGAGAAAGTTGAAAGTATTTATTTAGAAGAACAAGTATCTATTCAATTAGGAGAAAAAATAATTGAGTAATGGAACCCCTTCTCTTATCTCATTAAAGAAAAACATGATGAAGAATTATATTTTTTGGGAAGGCCTATTAAATATTTTCCTAAGTATACTAAGGATAAAATAGATCAGATCTTATCATCATCATTTCCTCAACCAAGCACTTCTGAAATAGATGAAACTGAAATTCAAATTTTCAATAATATTTTGGCCCTTGAAGGATTTCTACTGTCCCAAAAGACCCATTCTCAGCCTTCATCACATCCTAAGGTTCATACTCCATCTTCACCTCATACTTCACAACCATCCTCTCCTCCTAAATCTCCTACTCCAGTTGTTTACACCATGGCTGTTAATAGAATGGATGCTATCATAGCTGCTATATATGCACCTCTAGTGTTTTATTAGGTTTTATATGCCTTCCTAGCTGGAGACTACATGAAATATCTTCCTATATTTAATGGAGAAGGAGAGGTCACTATTGAAGAACATTTTTCATCTTTTTATAGCTTTGCAAATAATTTTAATATTGAACACACAGATGTTTGGATGAGACTTTTAGTACATATTTTGGATGGGGAGGTAAAGAAATAGTTCAAAGGTCTCCTTACCAATTCTATTGCAGATATTGATGCTTTAGATGAAGCCTTTCTGAAACAGTGGGGAGACAAAAATGACTACTTGTACTAAATTACTGAATTTGGGGCTTTGAAAAGAAAGAATGGTGAATCTGTTTCAGATTTTACCAAGAGATTTAATAAAATGTATAGTAAATTCCCTGATGAAATCAAACCCACATAAACTTCTGCAAAAATTACTTTTGTTAATGCCTTTGATGCTGAATTTTCTCTTTTGTTACGAGAAAGAATATTTGCTACATTGAGTTTGATGCAAGAGGAAACCATTGAAGTGGAATACAATATTTTGGCAGTTGAGATATTGAAGTCAAATTCTGACAAAGATAAAAAGAAACACAAAGAAGATGTTTGATCTTCTTTTCATCTAGCAACATATGATTTTAAGATTGAAGAAATGGACAAAATGTTGAAGACATTAACATCTGAAATGGCTAGATTGAAGTTGGAAGCTAAGCAACCAAATAGACCTGTTCAAGAAGGTGGGAATAATAACCCCAATCAGTTCAGAAGACCACAAAATTCTCCTCAGGTTATGCAAAGAGAGAGAAGGAATCAAAATGATCAAAGGATTTTACTACCTTTTTAGAATAATACAGTTGAAGAGACAGAGGAAAGTGATGATATTGAAGAAATTTCAACAGTCCTTTTAACTGATGCTGAACTTCCTTCCACCCATATAACTCAACAAGAGTATTAATATTATCTTATGTCAAATCAATTTGATGATGGCGTAGAAGAGGAATTTTTTTAGAATGATCCTCAAAAGAAATGTGATCTAAGGTCTAGATCACGCAGAACAAAAGCAAATACACCAGTTCAGAATAAAAAGGCTAATGTCTCATCCAAGCAAGGTCCAACTAAATATACAAGGAACAAATTAGAATAACCTCAACAACCCGACAAGGTTGCTTCCCTAGAGGTAAAAGAAACAAAAAAACAACTAGTTCCTTTTAATTTGGAGCATGAAATTAATAAGATAAAAATTCCTGTACCTTTGGTGGAACTGATGAAAAATGAGTCTTTTAAAAAATCAAATTGAAAGTTTTGTGGCCTCCTGATTCTATCATTTCTTCAAATACAATAAAATTGGAAGATGAAAATCCTACCATCACCGTGGGACCACATATTGAAGATATATATGATGCTTCACCTCCATTTTACATATCCCTAAACATTCATGAGAAAATTCTGCACAATTTCCTTATGGACTCTGGAGCCTCACACAATGTTATGCCTAAGGTAGTCATGGATGAACTAGGTATTGACATTACAAAACCATACCAAGATATCTATTCCTTTGATTCTAAAAAACTCAAATTTCTAGGAGTTATCAAAGATCCTGTTGTTACATTGCCCCAATTGCCTATGAAGGGTGTTGTTATGGATGTGGTTGTAGCTAATATACCACCTAAATTTGGCATTCTACTATCGAGATATTGGGATTAGAAGGTAGGAGAATCCTTACAAATGGACCTAACATATGCTACTATACCTATATTTGGAGGAGAACATTGAAGATTGTACAGGGAAGTCAGACTAACCTATCTTATAAGTGATCATGAAAATCTAGGAAATCACCCTATTTATGCAGTTGAAGATGAAATTGGATCATCCATATTTCATATCAGCGATGCTTCTTTTGAACCATTGTGATCTGGATTTATGAGAGGAACAAAAGGAATACAAAATGAATACAATAACAGAGAGATACGGAGAACAACAACATATATCCAATGAACAATAACTTCTATTGAATAAATAAATAGGCTGAAATTGTAACACTGCAGAACTGAAAACTACTTGCTCGAATGGTGGTATCTATATCTGAGAAGAGATGTGTTTTCTACATGCATCCATATGAGAAGAATGATTATAGTGAGGCTCCAAAGGCATTTTTAACATTACTCATGAATTCCAAAACCCTAGACATCCAAAAACCTAACCCTAGGAGATGAAACGCCAAAAGTTATGTGGGCCACGATGGGTAAGTTGGCACCTCAACTTCCCGCGGTTGTAACCTTTTCATACAACCTCTATTTTAGGCGTGCGAAAGCCCATTGGAAAGTTTTTTTCGAGAACTACACATTATGCCATCAAAATTTGACTCTGTCTACAATTTGACTATGGAAAGCCAAAAAAACACTGTCTAGGGCCCCAAAATGGCCCTAGAAGTACAAAAAGATGTACTGACATGAAAAATTCCAAAATAATCCAGTTGGATTAGTTTGGAGGCCACCAATATCCACCTGGACACTGTGTAGGGCTTCAAACATCCCTAGAAGTGTAAAAACCACAATTAAAAATAATTACAGAAGAACGTGAACTAACAATTGCGAAGATGATCCAGTTGGAAGATGTGGGTGGCCACCAATATCCACCTAGATCAGTCCTCCCCCCTTAGAAAGAAAATGTCTCCATTGTATTGAGTTCCCCCATTAGGTGAGGAAAATTCTGCCGAATTTGGCCCTGGGTGAGCCACTTTCCTTGGTGTAGGAGCTGCCCTACCTTGACAAACCGATAAATATTTATCCTCTGTTAGCGAGTGCCCTTGACCTGTGTGTCCACTATCTAATCATTGGATGCATGTTCCATGTAGTAAGAGTTGAGATCTATTGGTGTCAACTATTCAATGATCTATGAGGTGTCCAATAATGGTGGAAAATATGGTGGAAGGAGGTCCACATTGAACACTGGGTGCAAGCTAAGGAATGGTGGAGTGTTGAGCTCAAAAGAACTGCTACCCATAGCCTTGGTGATAGTGTAAGGCCCATAAAGAAGTGGGAGGAGATTTCAATGGGGACCCGTAAGGTGCTATTTATGAAAATGTAACCAGACCTTGTCTCCTACCTGAAATTGGTGCAACACCCAGTGTTGATCATGGCATTGCTTATACTTAACATTGGCTTTCTGAAAAATATCGTGGACTTGTTGGTGGATGTGCTGAATCTGCTCAATGAATCTGGTGGCTTTATCGGCCTTAGACTGAACATGGGAATATTCTTCCTGTGTGGTTGCAAGAGGTAGTGCAACATCAATGGGACCCAAGGGTTGGAATCCCATCACCACCTAAAATGGGCTATGGCCGATGGAGCTATGGAGAGCCCTGTTGTATATGTGTTTGTTAAATTTAGAGCTATTACTAAGTTCTTTTCACTTTTCTATAGTATTTCCAAAACAACAACATAAGTAGGATCACTGAAAGAAACACAATCACAAGGTACACAACATTTTATCCTGGGAAACCCTCATAATGGGGGAGGAAACCCTGTTGATTAAGGTTGGTTGTCATTGATGTCAACCCTTGAAGAAAGACCCATAGCACAAAGGTTTGGGTAATGGACCAAATAGTGTTGGATGTAAATATGACTCATTATTGTTTTGTCATGGTTGATAAGAAGTAAATATGGATGAACTCCAAAGTGGTCCCCTTATGGTGAAAGCCCTCATGGGAAGACGCTTTGTGGAGTAAGAGAATCCATTCTTAATTGTGGAATAATGAGATGAAGGAAAGTGAATTTGTCAGGGAAAATATCCTAGATGGATATTTCTTGTCATGTCATTTCCAGTGGTATGTGGAATGTCACATAATT
>JZKD02S1958852.1:505536-519387 GCA_000966675.3 Picea glauca | reverse complement strand
TACTCTGCAGTTATTGGATAATAATGCTTCATTGATATAGCACTTGGATTATATGGTTAAAAGGGACTAAATTGCTCTATTACTGATTCACCCCCCCTCTCAGTAATCCAACAAACCCATCAAAAAATTCCTCAACGATAGATTTCCAATACAATGCCAAGACTTAAGACCAAACCACCAAGAATAGACTAGGACTGAGCATGCACCTCTCTCTCCTTCTTCTTGCAATTGGAGC
Source organism: Picea glauca (assembly GCA_000966675.3). Taxonomy (NCBI): domain Eukaryota; kingdom Viridiplantae; phylum Streptophyta; class Pinopsida; order Pinales; family Pinaceae; genus Picea; species Picea glauca. The sequence continues at coordinate 519,152 of JZKD02S1958852.1, read as the reverse complement.
TACCTTCAAAATATGTGCACTAGAAGTGTGAGTGAGTGAGTGAACAAATGAGGCGCCATCCTCACTTATAAATACTAGTTGAGGAGGTTCTAGGGTTATGTCTCTTCACTTATCTGGGCCGAATTATTCCAAGAGTGGTTAAAACCACTATATAAACACTATATACACTTCTTCTTCAATAACACCATTTAAGAAGGCTTTTTTCACATCCATTTGGTGTAACTTCCACTTCATTTTGGCTACAATGTCTATGATGGTTTTGATATAAGTGTATTTGGCTACATGCACAAACTTCTCTTCATAATCAATGCCTTCCTTTTGACAAAATCCATGAGCTACAAATATTGCTTTATGTTTTTCAATGCTTCCATCTGTAGCATGTTTTATCTTGTATACCCATTTAGAAGATACCACATCTTTGTTCTTTGGTCTGGGAAATATTTCCCATACATCGTTCTTTATAATGGATTGGTATTCTTTCGTCATGGCATCCTGTTGGACCTTGACCAAGTTTTGGAGAACCTTGTTCATGTTTGACCAATTTTGGGACTTTGATAGGCTGGTTGAAGATGAAGCACCCAGACAAAGTGGAGATCATGGTATCTCGCCCCCTTTTGCGGGATTTTTGGGATGTTAGGGTTTATGTAACGGGTATGGGATGTTGGCCCATGGGTTTTACCCATGTTTAGGCCCCTTTTGTAATATATAAATAAGTATCTAGGCGATGTAGGGGAAAGACCTAGTAGTTGGATCTATGTGATCGAATTGGCTTAGTGCATGGCTGGTTGGCTTAGTGCATACTGTGTTGAGAACTTGCAAAGCTAAGTGCAAGTGTTTGTAGGAAGACTCAGTGCTATGCTAAACTCGAGGAAGGAGGATCTAGTGAGGTGCATGTAGATCTCCTGTCTTATGCAGAGTTGGCTTTGTGGCTCTGTGCATGTAAGAAGATTGGAAGAAGATAATAAAGAAGAAGAAGAGTTAGTGGACATAGCCCCATGCTGGGGGAAAACTAATTATATCCTCTATTATGTGATTTGTGCTGTGTTCTTCTTGTATTTGATTAATGTTGTAACCTTTATGTATGTTAGATGCATCTGGTGTAGTATCTTAGTGCTTAATAATGTGAATCAATGCTAGATCTGATATATTTCTATGTGCTAAGTGCTTGGATGTATTGGATCTTGACTACTACTGTGCTGATCTGTAGCTAGGGTTTTAACCTGGGATGTGATTAAAGGGGTAAAAAGTGAATGAATGTTATTGGATAAGTTCTCTGTTAAGTATTGTGATCACATATTTGTGTCCCAGCTAGGTTGTAGACACTTGAGTCTTGCAACCCCCCCTGCCTCTACCTTGGGTGAGACTTCATATGCTTCGCAAATGTTGCCGAAAGGGTTGGTAGTTAGGGTTTTGTTGGTGTGCTATTGAAGTGTTGAAACTTGGGTCTGCCCCTGTGCCAAAAAATGGTTCCGTTGCCAGGACCTAAAACTGTGATTGTTGAGAACTGAAGGAAAGAGAAAGCTTTGTGCGTAGATCTGCTACTATGGTGCACAATATTCTACTTGACTTGCGAAGCTCTGTGCTAAGAAGGGAATCAGATCTGAAGAAAAGAGGTAAGATCTTAAATATTTGTGCTTTGATAAAGGTAAGATAAGTGGAAATTTTTGTTTCGAAGGAATGGATCTAGGCATGCTTAATATATTTTGTCCTATTCTGAAAACTAGGGCACAACTAGAAGAAAAATGATTTGATATGAATAGATTCGATAAAAATAGTAAAATATATGTTATCCCTATGCATATAAAGGATTTTTGGACTAACAAGTGGAAGCAGGATCCTAGAAAGATTTTTTTGCAGGTTCATTACTGTGCTCCCAATGCGCAGTACAAGAAAGGTTGGGGATTGTTTAAAAGAAAGAGAGGATTGAATCTTTGTTATAGTTGCAGAAGACCGGGACATGTTACTAAGGAATGCCCTGGTAGAGGCCATATTTTTCTTTGTTGTAAATTCGTTGGCCATGAAGTTTTGGATTTCCCTAGAATGGTTGCTAAAGTTGAAAATATGAATACAAGACAAGAAAACCATGAGGAAGTTCAAGTGCCTAAGGATATGCTATAACACTAGGAAGAATTAGAAACTATATTATTGTAGATGAAAGAAACACTGAATGATCAACAAGACATTAGCTTATCAGATACCTTAAAAGAGAAGGAGTGCATAGAAACAAGAATATGAGACTTTGACATAGACTATGTTCTAGATAAGGAAGCACAGGTGAACATTATGACAAAAAGTACTTGGGAAATTTTGGGAAAGCCTGCTATGGTTCCTTCTTAGGAGGAATAAGATTATTTAAAGGAAAGATGATAACCCTATGTGGAAGACTTACCCATGTACCTATGATTTCTCATGGAGCATCGACTGAAGAAGAATTTGAGGTCATTAAGTTTATTGAGAACAACACCCCCTTTGCACTTTTTCTAGGAAGGACCTGGATTGAGAAAGATCAGATCTGAAAGAAGGAAGAAGAGGAAGCTGTAGAACAGAAAAAGAAAGAATTAAAGGATTTCATGGCTAGGAGAATAAAAAAATTACTAGAAAAACAAGAGGACAAGTCGAAGCAACTAAGGACCATCGACTTAGCTGTCGAAGTTGAGAAAATGCAGGAAAGTTTGAAAAACCTGTCCATGCAGGAGAAACGAGCACCTACCCCTGAAGTAATAAGAGAAGAGGTATTCCAATCAAACCTGTTGAAATACCCTCAGCATTGTGAAGTGATAATGCTAAGAACATATAAGAATAAGAATGGAAAGAGGAACCCAACAAATCAGATCATAGGAAAGAAAGCCAGAAAGCTCAGAAATAAGAAAGCAAAGTTAGAAAAATTGCAGGAAGTTCCAAAGAAGACTTCACAGAAAGAAGGCTTGCAAAAATTGAACCTCACCGGAATAACATAACAACTTAGACTGACACTTCGTCGTGACGAAGAAATATGACCGTTGGAGGCATCCCGACCATTAGAACAATTCTCTAGAATGGATAGAAGAGCATTTATTGCCAAAAATATCGCCATTGGACCGTTGAGACCGCGCCATAACGGATGGAATCATATTGATTGAGGCATTCCTTCCCATTGGAGGAGTCCGTTACAACATTGTCTATTTAATCCGTCAAATGTCTCACCGAGGACACTTTTTGAAAATTGTGATTATCCGAGCCCATATAGAACTCATTTCTATCACGCAGTGCTTACTGAGACCTCACCACCCGTTATGTTACCATGAGTATTTGTCCTCCTACCCGAGATATCCGATCTCGAGCGTGTATGTCTGGCGAACGTAGTGCAGTGGATAAGTCCATGGAAGAAATCCTAATAGACCTTATGGATGAAAAGGTCATGTCCGCAGGCACATAGGCTTCGTCAAAAAGAGGATTGCAAGCCTCCCCATTGACTGCACGTCGATCTGGTCCCTCGCGAACCGCGATAGAGAAAATAAGTAAGCATTGCGACGATCTCAGGAACACAAAGCTCATCCCATCGGTCCTGCCTGACTATATCATGCCTCTAGTTGGTGCGGTTAGTCGTGCCAGCATTTCGAGAGATTTCGAGTGTACCCTTATCACTGCGTACCTCCCGAAGGGGATATGCATAGTTGGAACACAACTAGGACCAATCCCTGATATTAAGATCAACAATTTTAACCAAGGAGACCGAAAGAATTATGCGCTGCTCGCACCACATAAATATTTGACAAAGACAATAGGGAAGAAGACAAAGATAGTCCCCCAACCTTCGACCAAGGATATCGCGAGGGCCACTATCCTCAATTTCATGAAGATACCCCACTTCAACAGACATCAGGAGGTTAACGCGTGCGTTAAAATCCTCCTGTCGTGCTTCCATGGAGGTTATCTATGGTTAGACATGTGCATGAACATGGATCCAACATTGATCCACATGATCACGAGATTAAGTATGTAGGGACCAGACCCTAAAAAATTATACCCAAGTAAGGCTGCATATTGCGCCCTGGCGCAACGAATAAAGCACACCTACAATGATGTAGAGAAGGGGAAGCGGGGCTACAAGGTAGGTTCCATCCAAGATGGAACTGTTCGCCTAGATTTTCAGCTGATAGCAGAAAATCTTGTCAGGAAGAATATACCAATGCAGGTCATGGGGTTCTTCGTCGACCTTGTAGGAAAATGCGTTGAAGGGATGCAAATGAACTGGGCAAGCTACCTCATCAACCAGTTGGAGCAAGATTGCCACAAACCATAGGATTAGGGCTACAAGTTTCACTTCAACTGGTTGCTGATTCTCATTGCCTTCATCACTTGGGAGATGTCGAAAGGAGTGACCTTCCCTGTAATTGAGCCATTCGAATCACTAGCCGTGAGGTTCACTACCCTGTGGTACTTGAATGACATGGAAAAACAATGGCAGTCGAATGCAATGTTCCACGCCTATTATTTACAACTAAAGAGGGCCATTGAATCCTTCCCTCACATGACACCGAATACACTCTATAGGTTCAGGACACTCATGAATTTTTGCGCAGATATGCACTTCATTTACATCACTCCGCGTAGGGATGAACACAAGGAAGAGCTGCAGTCCTATTACAAACTCATAGAGGAAGAAATGGAGGAAATAACCAAGGAATGGCTTGAAGGATTCCTTGTACCCATAGAGAAGACAGAGCTCTCCAACCCCAACCTCATCGGAAGCCCAATGGTCACTTGAGAAGAGTATGATGGACCAAGCAGTAGCAAGAGAAAGAAGAAGGAAGAAGTGCAGTAACTGAACAACGCATCGGAGGAAACTGCGCCTGATTCACCAGGAGGAGGAGGAGGTGACGAATTGAACCAAGAAGAGAAAAATGAAGAAGACAAGCAGGAACAAGGTGAAGTGACATTGCCTAAGGATCCATTTACAGAGGTCGATACATCCAAGAAAATAAAGGTTTCCCCGAATAAACCCTTAGCACGGAAGAAGTCACGAGCAAATAAGCCCCAGTTACAAACTATGCTTATAGTGGATGACATTGGTATCGTCATCGCCACTCTAGAAGACACTTTAGAGGATATTCTGCAGCGCAACGAAGCAAATCAAGAGACAATGTACGACAGGATTGAGATGGAGCTGAAAGGGGTACAACAAGCCCTCTATTCGAGCTGCGTAGTGTCTACAGTGCCATCATCATCATCAAAAGGTATAGAAGTGGGAGACGAGCCTACCCAACTATGCATATTAGCATATGTTACAGAAGCTCGCCTTCAACGAGTACAATAAGAGAAAGAACAAGCCATAGAGGAGTTGAAACAAGTAAAGGAGGAATCCCTAGAGAAATGTCATATTGCGCAACAAGAGAAAGATGACCTCCGGGTGAAGTTTGCAGAGGATAGACCACAAATCTAGAAGGAAAAAGAACAAATGCTCACAGAGCAGATGGGAGTTAAGGAGGTAGTCACTAGAGAACTTTGCTCTATGCCGGTCCTAGCACATATGGAAGAAGAGACAACTGAAAATCAAGTGGGGAAGCTCGCTGAAGCCATTCAGCAACTTCTAGCAAGAGTAGTAGAGATGGAACTGCAAGCATTACCGAGCACTCCGCAGGAAGTGCAGGATCAGAGTGTTGTCCTTAGAATGTAAACAACTCAGTGGCCAAAGTGTGAAGACCTATGAGCGCCTTGCAGATGACCCAGAGTTGAGAATATTGGAGGCACAACTCTAGGAGGCAAAGCAAAAAGCATCGATAGTGTAAGCGCAACTGAAGCAACTTTTAGTGGTAGAAAATATGAAAAGGTCATAGGAGGTGTGCGTAGTTCAAAAATAGGTCAATGCCATTCGGATTTGAGTCACAGAAGTGACCCAGAAACTCCAGCCGATACATGATGAAGCCTGCACACTTTTTGAAGAGATCGAAGGATGAGGTACACAACTGGAGCAAATGGTCACCATAGTGGAACAATGCTTGCAAGGGCCTGTCATCGAGATAGTCATCCAGAAATTCACCAAGCAGGAGGCTATGACGAAGCAGAAATTTAAGGCTTCTTGAGCCAAGCTCGAGGCCTTCGAAGCAAAATTTCCCAGATTAGAGTGACTCAGGACGAGTCACAGGTGAGTGTTGGGGGCCTGTTGGCCCTTGACCAATTTTGGGATTCTGACATGTTGGTCGGATAAGGAGCGCCTAGGAAAAGCGGAGATCATGGGATATCACTCCCTTTTGTGAGATTTTTGGGATGTTAGGGTTTATGTAACGGGTATGGGATGTCGGCCCATGGGTTTTACCCATGTTTAGGCCCCTTTTGTAATATATAAATAAGTATCTAGGCGATGTAGGGGAAAGACCTAGTAGTTGGATTTATGTGATCGAATTGGCTTAGTAAAAAGTGCGCTCAAGCTGCTAAAAGATGCACTAGGGTAGGGCACACTTCCCTAGATGGTTTTTAGTGAGAAATTCATTTCCAATAAAAGGCCGTAATTTTCTTGTACGACAATAATGAAATTTTTGGATACCTAGTGAAAGGCGCTCTATTCAGTCAAGATATGAAACCATGTTAAATTTAGAGCTGTTATTAGGTCCTTTTCAATTTTCTAGAGCATTTCCAAAACAACAACATAAGTAGGATCACTAAAAGAAACACAATCACATGGTGCACAACATTTTATCCCGGGAAACCCTCATGGGGGAGAAAACCCAACAAAAACTTCCTCAATGATAGATTTCCAATACAATGCTAAGACTTAAGATCAAACCACCAAGAATTGACTAGGACTGAGCATGCACCTTTCTCTCCTTCTTCTTGCAACTACAACTACCTTCAAAATATGCGCACTAGAAGTGTGATTGAGTGAGTGAACGAATGAGGCGCCATCCTCACTTATAAATACTAGCTGAAGATGTTCTAGGGTTATGTCTCTTCACTTAGCTAGGCCGACTTCTTTCAAGAGTGGTTAAAACCATTATATAAACCCTAGGGGGTGACTTCACAAATACCATCATATAAATATGGCCTGACCAATCCACAAAAGGGGATTTGGTCTTATACAAGACCCAACATGATCAATCCACAAAAGGGGATTTGATATATAAGATAATAACTCAATTATAATAAGAATATTCTTTAAAGTTATCATATTTCAATAGTGTTGAACATAGGGAAGACTCTCATCACTTGCACGTGGATACTTAGAGTTGTATATGTGTAGTATGTGCACAATCATCCGATTTAAGAACTCTGTCTGGCCATCGATTTGGGGGTGGAAAGCAGTGGATTTAGTGAGCTTGGTGTCTAACAGTGACCAGAGAATCGACCAAAATGTGTTGAGGAACCTGCTGTCTCGATTTGAGGTGATGGTCTATGGTATCCCAAAATGGACCCACACCCGTTCAAAGAAGAGATTGGAATTATCTACCACTAAGATGCTCTTCTTGCAGGATGTGATAATGGCCATCTTCGAAAACCGATAAACCAACACAAATACACAAACATTTCCATGCTTTGTGGACGGAAGGCAACACATGTAATCCATCGAGATGGATTCGCAAGGCCTCCCGAGAGTAGAAAGAGGGGTGTATAAGCCTTGATTCTTGATGGATGTCTTGGAAATGGCACAGGTAGTGAAATATATGATATACTTGTTGACGTCTTGTCAAAATTTTGGTCAATAAAAATGTTTCTATAGAACGAGCACAATTTTCTCCATGCCAAAATTGATCTGGATTTTATGAGAAAAACAAAATGAATATAGATTATTAATAGGCACTTAACAAAAAATAACAAAGATACAATAAAACTGGTTTTCTATTCAATAACGAAATAAGTTGAAACTGTAAAATGCAGCAGAAACAAGCTTGCTGGAATGGTGGCGGCTTATCTCTGAGAAGATATGTGATGGCTGCGCGCATTCGCAAGAAGAAAATTACAATGAGGCTATGAAGGAAATTTTACAATAAACAAGAATTCCCAAAACCCTAAACATCCAAAAACCTAACCCTAGGAGATGAAGCGCAAAAGTCATGTGGGCCATGTTTGGGTAAGTTAGTACATCAACTTCCTGGGTTCGTAACTTTTGCATATGATCTTCGTTTTAGGAGTGTGATAACCTGTTGGAAAGGTATCATTGAGGATATTAATTTTGGGGGATCAATCATTCCTTTTACGATCATTGAGAATCGATATACCGAAAAACCTTCATTTAGGCCCTCAAAATGGCCCCAGAAGTTAAAACTGCTTAAAATAGTAAATTGCCAAAATTGTCAGAAAACTATTTTGAGCCAGTTGGAAAAGGTGGGTGGCCACCGATTTCCACCTGGATCAATCATCCCTCCTTAGGAAGAAATTTTCTCCATTGCATTGAGGTCCCCCATCAGATGAGGAAATTTCTACTGAAATTTGCCTTGGGTGAGCCACTTGCCTTGGTGCAAGAGCTGCCCTGCTTTGACGACTCGATAAAGCTGGATCCTTTATTGTAGAGTGCCCTTGATTTGTGTGTCCACAATATGATCATTGGATTCCTATTGTATGCAGTTAGGGTTGAGCTCTTTTGGTGTCAACTGTTCTACTACTTTTTAGGTGTCCAATAATGGTGGGAAATAAGGGTGGAGGAGATCCACGTTGAACACTGGGTGCAGGCCAAGGAAAGGAGGAATGTTGAGCTCAAAAGAATTATCCCCCATGGCCTTGGTGATAGTGCACGACCCATAATGGAGTGGGAGAATATTTCTATGGGGTCCTGTAAGGCATTTTTTCTGTAAGTGCAACCAAACTTTGTCGCCCACCTGAAACTTATGTGGCACCCGATGTTGATCATGGCGCTATTTGTACTTGTTATTGGACTTCTGTAGGATATCCTAAACCTGTTGGCGGATGTGCTGGATCCGCTCAATGAACTAGGTGGCTTTATCAGCTTCATTTGGAGTAGGAGATGAGTCGATCGAGGTGATCGCAAGGGGAAGTGAAACATCTATGGGACCCAATATTTGGAATCCCAACCCCACCTGAAAGGGGCTGTGGCCAGTTGAGCTATGCAAGGCTCGGTTGTAGATATGCTCAACATAGGGAAGGATTTCATCCCATGTGCAAGGGTTCTTTAAATTATCCATGAGAAGGATATGCACAATCATTCAATTTACAACCTTGGTTTGGCCATCTGTCTGGGGGTGGAAGGCCGTGGATTTGGTGAGCTTGGTGTCCATCTGTGACCAGAGGCTCGACCAGAATGTGCTGAGAAATCGACTATCCTGATCTGAGACAATGGTTTGTGGGATTCCAAAATGTACCCAGACTCGTACAAAGAAGATCTTGGCAGTGGCCTCTGCTGTGATGCTCTTCTTGCAGGCAACCAGAATCACCATCTTAGAAAAGTGATCAACAACCACAAAAACACAGTAATTTCCTCTCTTGGTGGACGGAAGGCTCGACATGTAGTCCATTGATATGGATTCCCATGGCCTATCATGAGGAGGAAGAGGGGTGTACAAGCCCTATTTATTAGTGGTTGGTTTGGCAATAACGCAGGCAATGCAGGACCTGATATACTTGCTGACCTCCTGTCAAAGTTTTGGCCAGTAGAAATGGTTCTGTAGCATCGCCACTGTATTTTCGATGCTGAAGTGTCCTGCCACCTAAATGTAGTGGGCTTCCTAGATCAGCTTCGCTCCCTCACTTGATGGAACACAGATATGGCCCAGACGATACAACAACCGATCCTAAAGATGGAAATTATCAACAAATGCGTTTGCACCGAAAATTTGGTAGGTGGTGGTGAAGTCAGGGTCTGTCTCAAAGAGTTGGGGCCATCTATATGTCTCATGGATGCAAGAGTCTAGCACTATGGTGAGTGCCTCGACTGATGGTCTGCTGAGGCAGTCAACAACGAGATTGGTGCTTCCTATTTTATACTTGATATTGAGGTGGAATTGATGAAACTATGTGAACCACTTTTGATGGTGGTCATTCTACAATTTTCCCTGTGTCTGCATGAACTGCAGTGGCTTATCATCAATGTGGATGACTGTCTCTTTCCCAAGAATGTAATGTCTCCACTGGCGGGAGGCTTGAACAATGGAGTACATTTCCTTGTCGTAAGTAGGGTACTTACAGAAAGTATCTGACAATGTCTCACTATGATAGGCCACGGGGTGGCCGTGCTGAGTGAGAATGGTGCCCACAACATAGTCTGAAGCATTTGTCTCAATCTCAAAGGGATGATGCAGGTCTGGTAGTGAAACTACTAGGGATGATCACAAGCGCTACTTCAAATAATCAGATGCTTGATGTTGGGACCTGCCCCATGCAAATTTCAACTTATTGCCACCCCTATTTATTTGGCTGAGGGCCTATGCAATATGCGAGAATCCCAACAGGAACTTGCGGTAGAAATTCATAAGGCCCAAGAAGATCTGAAGCTCAGTGAGTGTTGTTGGGGCTGGCCAGTCATAGATGACTTGGATCTTGGCTGGATATACATGTATGCCATGCTGATCAATGATGTAGCCCAGGTAATGGACCCTGTCCATGCCAAAGGAGCATTTTTCCAAGTTGGCGTATAGCTTGTGATTCTGCAGGGTGTGCAGAACCTGCTGAATATGCTGCAAGTGTTTGACCCAAGTCTTGCTGTAAATTAAAATTTCATCCAGATACACCACTACAAAAGTATTTTTTAATGGTCACAGGATATTGTCCATCATCCTCATGAAAGTGGCTAGAGCATTTGTCAAACCAAAGGGCATGACCAACCATTCAAAAAGGCCTTCCTTTGACTTGAAGGCGATCATCCATACATCTGTTTGTTCTATCGGGACCTGGTGGTAGCCAGATTTCAGATCAATATTACTGAAGTATTTGGCCCCCATGAGTTGATCAAGGAGGTCATCGATTCGGGGAATCAGGTATCGGTTTCTAACTGAGATTTTATTCAGAGCCCGATAATCAATACAGAGTTGCCAGGTTCCATCTTTCTTCTGTACCAGCACGATTGGGCTCCCACAAGGTGATGATATGGGACGGATGTTCCCCTTGTGGAGAAGTTCTTGGATTTGTTGCTTGATATCCTCATTCTCTAACAAAGAGCGATGATAGAATGGCCCATTAGGCAGTGGTGCACCGAGGGTCAGATCGATGTGGTGCTTGACCTGGTAGTGTAGAGGTACCCCTGTAGGTGAGAAGAAGATATCCGAGTATTCTTCCATGACCTTATCTACTTTCTTCTGCTATGTGGAGAGGTCATCCGTAGAGACCCTGGATGTGGCTATGATCTTTCGCTTATTCTAAGAGAGAATCACAAAGAAGACAAACTTCCCCATCTGAGAGATGACCTTCCTACATTTCTTAGCAGAGCACAAGGAAATAACACTAGGTGGGACTGCCTCGGGTATCATGTACAATTTCCTGTTCAAAGTAATAATAACACTACGAGGCCTAGACTCATATACAACATGACATTTCAATAAATAAGGTTGGCCGAAAAGAACATCACAAACTTCGAGAGGATCAACATCACATAATATCTCGTCTTTGAAGGGCTTGATGCCTTATGATAGTTGACACTATTGGCTGACACAGAGATCACTTCCTTGGCGGAGCCATCCAATGGTGTAGGGTTGTGGGTGCGATGTTGTTGGCAAGGCCAACCACTTGAAAACCTCTACTGAGGTGAGGTTCTTCTAGCTACCACTATCAATGATGAAGTGTAGCGGGGTGCTGTTTACCCACATCTGTCAATGGAAGAGGCACCCTTCTTCTTCTGGGTCGTCTGGTTCACCAGGATGGATCTTGGTGGTAGCAATGGTGGCACTGGGTTCCACATCAATGATCTATATTCCTCTTTATGGTTCTGGCTCAGAGTCAGAATCCACATATGATTTAGAGGCTTTCACTTCGGCCACCAACGACTGCTTTGAGCGGCAATCAACAGTGTTATGCCAAGGGATCTTATTGAAGTCACACCACTTCCTAGTATCTTTCTTTGTCTTTCCAGTGTCCTTCTTTTCTTGTGGCTTAGACTAGTTGTCCTGATACTATCCATATTTTCTCTGTCCTTTTTTCTGTGGGTTGGGGCCACCCTTTCGCAAATTTTGTTGTGAGGGGCTCCCGGGCCCATATTTCCGCATCTTTTGTTTGAGCTTTTGCTGGATTTTGACAGCATATCGATAGGCCGCTCCCAAGGATGAGATGTCCAGAAATTCCATTTCGGTCTGGATGTATCTATGCACTTCACCGTGATACTTGAGAACCATATGTCTCTCTGAATATTTGATACCCAAATTGGTGCGCAAGGTATGGAAGATATTTGTGAAATCTGGCACTGCTTGGTCTCTTTCTTGCTACAATGTGGTCCATTTGGTATACAGGTCGTCATAAATTTCGACAGGGAAGTACTGTTCCTTAATAGCATCCCTCAAGGATTCCCAGGTGTTAATATTATGGTAGCTGCAGGAGGTATTTACCTCTACATGTGAACCTGATGAGAATAGAAGACTCCGGGATGCAAGAGAAACCCTAATGATTTGGCTAATAACCCTAGAAGCCTTGTTGGCTCAAGAATATAATTTATATTAGGCTATTAGCCTCCAAGAGAAAAAGTCGGCCATAATTAATAATAATATACTGAACAGACACATACCCAGAAGGAGAAGTCGGCCCCAGTGAACTAGCAGGATTACTATAAATACAGGGCGCCAATTTCTCATTTGTCACATCTCAGGACTGCAGTTTTCCCAGTTGGTGCGCACTGCAGTTGCAGCTAGTGCGCAGGTTTGGAGGAGGGTTGCAGCTGCAGCTGCAGCAGCAGCAAGTTTCAGTATTTGGCTTGGATATCTCTTGGCTAGGGTTTGGACTATCTGATCAGCTTTTTGTGATGCGCTATCCTTGGGGAGAGATGCGCTGCTCTTTGTTTGGATATCTAGCCTAGGGTTTGCTTTCGGAGGAATTCTCAGGTCAAGGTTAAGGTGCTTGGAGGGAGGCTTCAGCCTGTGGTTGGGAGACGAGGATATCATCGTGGTAAAACGAGCACACCATCTTATATATTCTAACAGGTTATGGGCCCACACCCCTTCAGTCAGCCTAAAACGATGGAAGGAAACATAGCCGCTAGTTATTGAGCTCGTTGAGGAACTGCCGCTAGGGTTACTAGCAGGAGCAGCTTCCAAAAGCACTGCAGCTAGGGTTACCAGCAGAAGCAATTGCAGAAACCCTAAACCTCTTGTTAAGGCACCTTAAGTGACGAGATTGACCTAATCTCTGGATAGATCAGTGCGCCATAGCCTAACGCATCTCCTAGTACACTCAGAAGGCCAAGACGTGAAGTTTGGATTTTTGGTCAAATCTAGGGTTTGACCAAGTCAAGCAAGCCATGAAAAACTCTATGAAGTCTAAGAACAAGCTAGAAGCAGCCTCCAACTTCAGAGCATGGAAGACAAGGATTGACCTCATCCTTGCTAAGAATAAAGTGTTGGACATTGTGAAAGGTAAGGTCGTGAATCCAGAGTTCAAAGAAGGAGAAGAGAAGGAACCACAAAATGTTGCATCTATGGAGAAGTTCAAAGACGTTGACATCAATGCCATGAGTATCATAGTGGATTCCATAAAAGACCACTTGATACCCT
>JZKD02S1958852.1:463415-503053 GCA_000966675.3 Picea glauca | reverse complement strand
GTTGTCATAGGAGATTATCCAGTCAGATAATAATGACAGGTGCTCATGGTGCTACCAGTTGAATGGTCTGTTGTGCTCAAGACCATTGTTGTTCTAATTGCCTTGAAGACTATCAGCAGTTTATTGGAGATGATGATCATTCAGATGAATGATGAACATATATTTTCCAGACGGAAAATAGTTCAAAGCTTTTACTCCTCTTGTATTACTCTATGGTGAGAGTGACTTATCCAACATCATATTACTCAGATGAAGTATGGTTTCGAGAGATAATGAAGTTGATAGTGATGGTGATGATCATGATCTAGTCATGAAGTAGTCTAGATGACTATTTTGATGCTATCGGGTAAATGGTATGTTTTGTGCTCAAGTCCATTACCTGTAAATACCTCTCTAGCTAGGAGGGAGTGTTAATATTATGGTAGCTGCAGGAGGTATTTACCTCTACATGTGAACCTGACGAGAATAGAAGACTCCGAGAAAAAAGAGAAACCCTAATGATTTGGCTAATAACCCTAGAAGCCTTGTCGGCTAAAGAATATAATTTATATTAGGCTATTAGCCTCCAAGAGAAGAAGTCGGCCAGAATTAATAATAATATACTGAACAGACACATACCTAGAAGGAGAAGTTGGCCCCAGTGAACTGGCAGGATTACTATAAATACAGGGCTCCAGTTTCTCATTTGTCACATCTCAGGACTACAGTTTTCCCAGTTGGTGCGCATTGCAGTTGCAACTGGTGCGCAAGTTTGGAGGAGGGTTGCAGGTGCAGTTGCAGCAGCAACAAGTTTCAATATTTGGCTTGGATATCTCTTGGCTAGGGTTTGGACTATCTGATCAGCTTTTTGTGATGTGTTATCCTTGGGGAGAGTTGCGCTGCTCTTTGTTTGGCTATCTAGCCTAGGGTTTGCTTCCGGAGGAATTCTCAGGTCAAGGTTAAGGTGCTTGGAGGGAGGCTTCGGCCTGTGGTTGGGAGACGAGGATATCGTCGTGGAAAAACGAGCACACCATCTTATATATTCTAACACCAGGTGGTCGTGCCTTAAAATAATGAAGTTTCCTCTATTTCCTTTTTCTCACAGAAAGTTTCCCACCAATCTTTGACATGGGGAACTACTTTGAGGAGCGCAAAAGTAATATGTTTTCTATTCGAAAAGTTATGGACCCTTCTAATAGATTCAACCACTTGTCTACAACATCCGCGTCTATCTGACCTTCAAATATAGGCATATAGAAGTTTATTTGTACCTTGAAGGGGGTAGCGCCTCCATTCGAAGAAGATGCATCGCCTGTTGGTAGTCGCCGAAGGATTTGCGTGAAACTATCCATCATCTCATTTCTCTATTGCATGAGGGCTTCCTCAATCAACAGTTTGAAAGGATCTCCTGTTTCGTTATATTTAATTTCTCTTGCCATGAGAGGTCGCTTGGGCGTGCGAGAGCTTCTATCTGCAAGACAAACAAGCTCGAGACCTAACTCTTTGTACTCCGACCTCGTTGGGGACATGCATTAAGATGCCAAGGAGAAGACTACTATGATACCACTGATCTATATTTTATGAGCATAATGAAATGAATACAAATTATTAATAGGTTCTTAACAAAAAATAACAGAGATACAGTAAAACTGGTTTTCTATTCAATAATGAAATAGGCTGAAACTGTAAAATGCAGTGGAAACAAGCTTGCTGGAATGGCGATAGCTTATCTCTGAGAAGAGATGTGACGACGGCGTGCATTCGCAAGAAGAAAATCACAATGAGGCTCTGAAGGAATTTTTACAATAAACAAGAATGAAAAAAACCCTAGACATCCAAAAACCTAACCCTAGGAGATGAAGCACCAAAAGTCATGTGGGCCTCGTTTGGGTAAGTTAGTACATCAACTTCCTGGGGTCGTAACTTTTGCATACGATCTTTGTTTTAGGTGTGTGATAGCCTGTTGGAAAGGTATCGTCAAGGATATTCATTTTGGGGGATAAATCATGCCTTTACATATCATTTAGAATCTAGATCCCAAAAAACCTTCATTTAGGCCCTCAAAATGGCACCGGAAGTTAAAACTGCTAAAAATAGTAAATTGCCAAAATTGTCAGAAAACTGTTTTGAGCTAGTTGGAAAAGGTGGGTAGCTACCAATATCTATCTGCATCAATCCTCCCTCCTTAGTAAGCAATGGAATCCATTTCTTTGAGGTCCCCCATTAGATGAGGAAAGTTTTGTTGAATTTGGCCACGGGTGAGCCACTTGCCTTGGTGCAGGAGCTTCCCTGCTTTGACGACTCAATAAAGATGGATCCTTTGTTGTCGAGTGCCCTTGATCTATGTGTCCACAATATGATCATTAGATTACCATTGTATGAAGTCAGGGTTGAGCTCTATTGGTGTCAACTGTTCTGCTACTTCTAAGGTGTCCAATAATGGTGGGAAATAAGGGCGAAGGATATCCATGTTTAACACTGGGTGCAGGCCAAGGAAAGGAGGAATGTTGAGCTCAAAATAAATATCCCCCATGGCCCTGGTGATAGTGTACAACCCATAACAGAGTGGGCGAAGCTTTCGATGGGTTTTTGTAAGGTGTTCTTTCTGTAAGTGCAACCCAACTTTGTCGTCCACCTGAAACTTATGTGGCAACTGATGTTGATCACGGTGCTATTTGTACTTGTCATTGGACTTCTATAGGATATCTTGAACCTGTTGGCATATGTGTTGGATCCACCCAATAAACCGAGTGGCTTTGTCTACTTCAGTTGGAGCAGGAGATGAGTCGGTCGAGGTGACGACAAGGGGAAGTGCAATATCTATGGGACCCAATGATTGGAATCACAACAACACCTGAAAGGGGCTATGGCTGGTTGAGCTATGAAGGGATCAGTTGTAGCTATACTGGAAATAGGGAAGACTCTCATCCCATGTATGAGGGTACTTTGAATTATACATGCGAAGGATATGAACAATCATTCGCTTTACAACCTCAGTTTGGCCATCTGTCTGGGGGTGGAAGGCCGTGGATTTGGTGATCTTGGTGTCCAGCAGTGACTAGAGGCTTGACTAGAATGTGTTGAGAAATAGAATATCCCTATATGAGACAATGGTTTGTGGAATTACAAAATTTACCCAGACTCGTTCAAAGAAGAGCTTGGCAGTGGCCTCTGCTATGATGCTCTTCTTGCAGACAACCAAAATCGCCATCTTAGAAAAGCGATCAACAACCACAAAAACACAGTCATTTTCTCGCTTGGTGGACGAGAGGCCTGACATGTAGTCCATTGAGATGGATTCCCATGGCCTGTCAGGAGTAGGAAGAGGGGTGTACAGGTCCTGTTTCTTAGTGGTCGGTTTGGCAATAGCACAAACAATGCAGGACCTGATATACTTGCTGAACTCCTATTGAAGTTTCAACCAATAAATTTTTTTTTGTAGCATCACCACTGTCTTCTTGATGCCAAAGTGTCCTGCCACCCTACTGCACAACAACCCATCCTAAAGATGGAAATTATCGACAACTGTGTTTGCAACCAACATTTTGTAGGTGGTGGCAAAGTTAGGGTTTGTCTCATAGAGTTGGGTCCATCCAGATGTCTCATGGCCACAAGAGTCTATCACTGTGGTGAGTGCCATGAATGGCAGTCTACTGAGGCAATCAACGATGTGATTGGTGCTTCCTATTTTATAATTGATGTTGAGGTGGAATTGCTGCAAGTATGTGGACCACTTTTGATGGTAGTCATTCTGGAATTTTCCCTATGTTTGCATGAACTGCAGTGGCTTATGATCGGTGTGGATGACTGTCTCCTTCCCAAGAATGTAATGTCTCCACTGGAGATAGGCTTGCACATTGGAGTACATTTCCTTGTCATAAGTAGGGTAATTACAGATAGTATCTGATAGTGTCTCAATATGATAGGCCATGTGGTGGCCGTGTTGAGTGAGAACGATGCCCACAACATGGTCTGAAGCATCTGTCTCGATCTCAGAGGGATGTTGTGGGTCTAGTAGTGAAAGTACTGGGGCTAAGCACAAGTGTTGCTTCAAATCATCGAATTCTTGTTGTTGGGACCGACCCCACACAAATTTTGCCTTACCTCCACCCCTGTTTATTTGGCTGAAGGCCCATTTAATATGGGAGAATCCCAACATGAACCTACGGTATAAATTGGCAAGTCCCAAGAAGCTCCGAAGCTCAGTGAGTGTTGTTGGGGCTGGTCAGTCACAGATGAATTGGATCTTGGCTAGATCCACATGTACGTCATGCTGATCGATGATGTAGCCCAGGCAATGGACCCTGTCCATGCCGAAGGAGCATTTTTCCAAGTTGGCGTATAGCTTGTGCTGCCGCAGGGTGTGAAAAACCTACAGAATATACTGCAAGTGTTTGGCCCAAGTCTTGCTGTAAATTAGAATTTCATCCAGATACACCACTACAAAAGTATTGGTGAATGGTCATAGGATATCGTCCATCATCCTCATGAAAGTGGATGGAGCATTTTTCAAACCAAAGGGAATGACCAACCATTCAAAAAGGCCTTCCTTTGACTTGAAGGCGATCTTCCATACATCTGTCTGTTCTATCGAGACCTGGTGGTAGCCAGACTTCAGATCAATCTTACTGAAGTATTTGGCTCCCCTGAGTTGATCAAGGAGATCATCGATTCAGGGAATCAGGTACTGCTTTTTGATTGTGATTTTATTCAGAGCCCGGTAATCAATACAAAGGTTCTAGGTTCCATATTTATTCTGTACCAGTACGATCGGGCTTCCACAAGGTGATGAGCTGGGATGGATGTGCCCCTTCTAGAGAAATTTTTGGATCTGTTTCTTGATATACTCATTATCTAACAAAGAGCAGCGATAGAATGACACATTGGGAAGCTGTGCACCGGGGGTTAGATCGATGGAGTGCTTGACCTGGCAGTGTATATTTACCCCTGTAGGTGAGGAGAAGATATTCGAGTATTCTTCCACGACCTTATATACTTGATTATGCTGTGTGGAGAGGTTGGTCACAGAGACCCTAGATGTGGCTGTGATCTTTTGCTTATTCTGAGAGAAAATCACGAAGAAGACAAACTTCCCCATCTCATAGATGACCTTCCTGCATTGCTTAGCAGAGATCAAGGAAATAACGGTGGGACTGCCTCGGGTATCCTATAAAATTTCCTTTTCAAAGTAATAATAACACTATGAGGCCTAGACTCATATACAACATGAGGTTTCCATAAATACGGTTGGTTGAAAAGAACATCACAAAATTTGAGAGGAGAAACATCACATAATACCTTGTCTTTGAAGGGCTTGATGCCGTACGACAGTCGACACTGTTGGCTAATGCGGAGATCGCTTCCTTGGTGGAGCCATCCAATGGTGTAGGGTTGTGGGTGTGGAATTTTGGTAGGGCCAACCACTTGATGACCTTTGTTGAGATGAGGCTCTTCTGGTTATCGCTATCAACGATGAAGTTCAACGGGGTGCCTTTTACCCACATCTTTGAATGGAAAAATCACTCTCCTTCTTTTGGCTCGTCTAGTTCACCAGGCTGGAGCTTGGTGGTAGCAACGGTGGCACTGGGTTCTGCGTCAATGACCCGTATTCCCCTTTCTAGTTCTGGCTCAGAGTTAGAATCCACATCTGATTTAGAGGCTTTCACTTCGGCCACAAATTACTTCTTTGAGCGACAATCAATAGTGTTATGCCAAGGGATCTTATGGAAGTTTCTCCACTTCCCGATATCTTTCTTTGTCTTTCCGGTGTCCTTCTTTTCTTGTGGCTTGGACTAGCTGTCCTGATACTGTCCATATTTTCTATGTCCTTTGTTTTGTGCGTTGGGGCCGCCCTTTCTCAGCTTTTGTTGTGAGGGGTTCCCAAGCCCAAATTTCCTCGTCTTTTGTTTGAGCTTCTGCTCGATTTTGACTGCATATCTGTAGGCCGTGCCCAAGGATGAGATGTCCAGAAATTCCATTTTTGTCTGGATGTATCTATGTAGAGCACCGCGATGCTTGAGAACCATATGTCACTCCAAATCGTTAATACCCAACTTGGTGCGCAAGGTATGGAGGATAGTTGCGAAATCTGGCATTGCTTGGTCTCTTTCTTACCACAGTGTGGTCCATTTGGAATATAGGTCGTCATAACTTCCGAAAACATAGTATTGTTACTTAATAGAATCCCTAAAGGATTCCCAGGTGGTCGTGACAAAAAATAATGAGGTTTCCTCTGTTTCCTTTTGCTCACAGAAAGTTTCCCACTAATCTTTGACATTGGGAACGACTTTGAGGAGCACAACAGTAATATTTTCTCTACTCGAAAAGTTATGGATAGAAAAATACCCTTCTAATATATTCAACCACTTGTCTACAAAATATGCGTCTATCTGACCTTGAAATATATGGATATCGAAGTATATTTGTACCTTGAAGGGGGTAGCGCCTCCATTTGAAGAAGATGCGTCGTCTGTTGGTAGCCGTTGAAGGATTTGCGTGAAACTATCCATCATCTCATTCCTCTGTTGCATGAGGGATTCCTCAATCAACAGTTTGAAAGGATAAACTATCCCATCATATTTATTTTTTCCTTCCATGAGAGGTCTCTTGGGCGTGCGAGAGATTTTGTCCTCAAGAGAAACAAGCTCGAGACCCAATTCTTTGTTCTCCGACCTCGTTGGGGACATGCATTAAAATGACAAGGAGAAGACCGCTCTGATACCACTGATATGGATTTTATGATTAGAACAAAATGAATAAAAATTATTAATAGGTGCTTAACACAAAATAACAGAGATACAGTAAAACTGGTTTTCTATTCAATAACGAAATAAGCTGAAACTGTAAAATGCAGCGGAAACAAGCTTGCTGGAATGGTGGCGGCTTATCTCTGAGAAGAGATGTGATGACTGCGTGCATTCGTAAGAAGAAAATTACAATGAGACTCTAAAGGAATTTTTAAAATAAAAAATAATGACAAAATCCCTAGACATCCAAAAACCTAACCCTAGGAGATGAAGCTCCAAAAGTCACGTGGGCCCCGTTTGGGTAAGTTAGTACATCAACTTCCCAGGGTCGTAACTTTTGCATACAATCTTCATTTTAGGAGAATGATAGCCCGTTGGAAAGGTATCATCAAGGAGATTAATTTTGGGGTCTCAATCATGCATTTATAAATCATTGAGAAGATTGATCCCAGAAAAACTTCATTTAGGCCCTCAAAATGGCCCTGGAAGTTAAAATTGCTAAAAATAGTAAATTGCCAAAATTATTAGAAAACTGTTTTGAGCCAGTTGGAAAAGGTGGGTGGACACCGATATCCATCAGGATCAATCCACCCTCCTTATGAATCAATGGTATCCATTTCATCGAGGTTCCCCATCAGATGAGTAAATTTTTGCTGAATTTTTCCCCGAATGAGCCACTTGCCTTGGTGTAGGAGCTGCCCTTCTTTGATGACTCGATAAAGATGGATCATTTGTTGTTGAGTGCCCTTGATATGTTTGTCCATAATTTTATCATTGTATTCCTATTGTATGCATTCAGGGTTGAGCTCTGTTGGTGTCAGCTGTTCTGCTTCTTTTGAGGTGTCCAATAATGGTGGGAAATAAGGGTGAAGGAGATCCACGTTGAACACTGGGTGCAGGAAAGGAAAGGAGGAATGTTGAGCTCAAAATAATTATCCCCCAAAGACTTGGTGATAGTGTACGACCAATAACAGAGTGGGAAAATATTCTGATGGGGTCCTGTAAGGTGTTCTTTCTATAAGTGCAACCAAACTTTGTCACCCACCTGAAACTTATGTGGCACCCGATGTTGATCATGGTGCTGTTTGTACTTGTCATTGGACTTCTGTAGGATATCTTGAACCTGTTGGTGGATGTGCTGGATCCGCTCAATGAACCAGGTGGCTTTGTAGGCTTTAGTTGGAGCAAGAGATGATTTGGTCAAGGTGACCGCAAGGGGAAGTGCAACATCTATGGGACCCAATGGTTGGAATCCAAACCCCACCTAAAAGGGGCTGTGTCCAGTTGGGCTATGCAGGGCTCAGTTGTAGCTATGATGGACATAGGGAAGGCTCTCATCCCATGTGTGAGGGTGATTTGAATTATACATGCGAACAATATTCACAATCATTCGATTTACAACCTCAGTTTGGCCATTTGTTTGGGGGTGGAAGGCCGTGGATTTGGTGAGCTTGGTGTCTAGCAGTGACTAGAGGCTCGGCCATAATGTGTTGAGAAATCAACTATCCCAATCTAAGACAATGGTTTGTGAGATTCCAAAATGTACTCAGAATCGTTCAAGGAAGAGCTTGGCAAAGGCGTCTGCTGTGATGCTCTTCTTGCAGGAAACCAGAATCGCCATCTTAGAAAAGAGATCAACAACCACAAAAAATAGTCATTTCCTCACTTGGTGGATGGAAGGCCCAACATTTATTCCATTGAGATGGATTCCCATGGCCTGTTAGGAGTAGGAAGAGGGGTTTTCAGGCCCTGTTTCTTAGTGGTCGGTTTGGTAATAACGCAGGCAATGCAGGACCTAATATACTTGCTTACTGTCTGTCAAAGTTTCGGCTAGTAGAAATGTTTATGTAGCATCACCACTATCTTTTTGACGCCGAAGTGTCCTGCCACCCGACCGTAGTGGGCTTCCCAGATCAACTTCACTCGCTCACTTGATGGAACACATATATGGCTCAGACGACACAACAACCCATCCTGAAGATGGAAATTATCGACAATTACGTTTGCACCCAACATTTGGTAGGTGGTGGCGAAGTCAGGGTATATCTCATAGAGTTGGGGCCATCCAGATGTCTCATGTCCGTAAGAGTCTAGCACCATGGTGAGTGTCATGACTGGCAGTTTGCTGAGGCAATCAACAACATGATTGGTGCTTCATGTTTTATACTTGATGGTGACATGGAATTGCTGCAAGTATGTGGACCAGTTTTGATGACGGTCATTCTGGAATTTTCCCTGTGTCTGCATGAACTACAGTGGCTTATGATCGGTGTGGATGACTATTTCCTTCCCAAGAATGTAATGTCTCCACTGGCGACAGGATTTCACAATTTAGTACATTTCCTTTTCATAAGTAGGGTACTTACAGATAGTATCTGACAATGTCTCACTATGATAGGCCACGGGGTGGCCGTGCTGAGTGAGAACGACACCCACAACATAGTCTGAAGCATCTGTCTCAATCTCAAAGGGATGCTTTAGGTATGGTAGTGAAACTACCGGGGATGAGCACAATCACTGCTTCAAATCATCGAATGCTTATTGTTGTGACCATCCCCACGCAAATTTCACCTTACTGCTACCTCTATTTATTTGGCTAAGGGCCCATGCAATATGGGAGAATCCCAACACGAACTTGCGGTAGAAATTGTCAAGGCCCAAGAAGCTCCGAAGCTCAGTGAATGTTGTTGGGGCTGGCCAGTCACGAATGAATTGGATCTTGGATAGATCCGCATGTACGCCATGCTGATTAATGATGTAGCCCAGGTAATGGACCTTGTCCATGTTGAATGAGCATTTTTCCAAGTTTCTGACTGTGATTTTATTCAGAGCCCGGTAATCAATATAGAGTTGCCAGGTTCCATATTTATTTTGTACCAGCACGATTGGTGTTCCACAAGGTGATGAGATGGGATGGATGTGCCCCTTCTAGAGTAGTTCTTGGATCTATCTCTTGATCTCCTCATTATCTAACAAAGAGAGGTGATAGACTAGTGCATTGGGAAGCAATGTGTTGGGGGTCAAATCGATGGAGTGCTTGACCTAGAAGTGCAAAGGTACCCCTGTAGATGAGGAGAATATATCTAAGTATTCTTCCATGACCTTATCTACTTGATTATGATGTGTGGAGAGGTTGGCCGCAAAGACCTTGGACGTGGTTGTGATATTTTGCTTATTATGTGAGAAAATCACGAAGAAGACAAACTTCCTCGTCTCATATATGACCTTCCTACATTGCCTAGCAGAGTTCAAGGAAATAACACTAGGTGGGACTGTCTCGGGTATCCTGTACAATTTCCTATTCAAAGTAATAATAACACTACGAGGCCTAGAATCATATACAACATGACGTTTCCATAAATAAGGTTGGCCGAAAAGAACATCAGAAACTTTGAGAGGAGCAACATCACATAATACCTCATCTTTGAATGGCTTCATGCCATACGACAGTCAACACTATTGGATGATGTGAAGATCGCTTCCTTGGCAGAGCCATCCAATGGTGTAGGGTTGTGGGTGCGACGTTGTTGGTAGGGCCAACCGCTTGACAACCTCTGTTGAGATGAGGTTCTTTTGGCTACCACTATAGATGATGAAGTGCAGCGGGGTGCCTTTTACCCACATCTGTGAATGGAAGAGATGCTCTCCTTCTTCTGGCTCGTCTGGTTCACCACGTTGGAGCTTGGTGGTAGAAAGGGTGGCACTGGGTTCCGCATCAATGATTTGTCTTCCCCTTTCTGGTTCTTGCTCAGAGTCAGAATCCACATTTGATTTAGAATCTTTCACTTCAGCCACCAATGACTGGTTTGAGCAGTAGTCAATAGCGTTATGCCAAGGGATCTTATGGAAGTCGCACCACTTCCCGGTATATTTCTTTGTCTTTCTGGTGTCCTTCTTTGCTTGTGGCTTGGATTGGTTGTCCTGATACTGTCAATATTTTCTCTGTCCTTTTTTCTATGGGTTTGGGCCACCCTTTCCCGACTTTTGTTGTGTGGGGTTCCTAGGCCCAAATTTCCGCGTCTTTTGTTTGAGCTTCTGCTCAATTTTGACGGCATATCGGTAGGCCGTTCCCAAGGATGAGATGTCCAGAAATTCCATTTCAGTATGGGTGTATCTATATATAGCACCACAATTCTTGAGAACCATATTTGTCTCCGAATCTTTGATACCCAGCTTGGTGCACAAGGTATGGAAGATATTTGTGAAATCTGGCACTGCTTGGTCTCTTTCTTTCTGTAGTGTGGTCCATTTGGTATACAGGTCGTCATAACTTCTGACATGGTAATATTGTTGATTAATAACATCCCTAAAGGATTCCCAGGTGGCCATGACTGAAAATAATGAGGTTTCCTCTATTTCCTTTTTCCCACAGAAAGTTTCCCACCAATCTTTGACATGGGGAACGACTTTGAGGAGCGCAAAAGCAATGTTTTATCTATTTGAAAAGTTATGGACAGAAAAATACCCTTCAAATAGATTCAACCACTTGTCTAAAACATATGTGTCTATCTAAACTTCAAATATAGGAATATCAAAGTTTATTTGTACCTTGAAGGGGGTAGCGCCTTCGTTCGAAGAAGATGCGTCACCTATTGGTAGCCGCCGAAGGATTTGTGCAAATCTATCCATCATCTCGTTCCTCTATTGCATGAGGGATTCCTCAATCAACAGTTTGAAAGGATATCCTATCCCATCATCTTTATTTTTTCCTGCCATGAGAGTTCGCTTGGGCATGTGAGAGATTTTGTCCAACAAGCTCGAGACTCAACACTTTGTACTCTGACCTAGTTGGGGACATACATTAAGACGACAAGGAGCAAAATGCTCTAATACCATTGATCCATATTTTATGAGCAGAACGAAATGAATACATATTATTAACATGTGTTTAACACAAAATAACAGAGATACAGTAAAAGTAGTTTTCTATTCAATAACGAAATAAGCTGAAACTCTAAAATGTAGCGGAAACAATCTTGCTAGAATGGTGGCGGCTTATCTCTGAAAAGAGATGTGACGGATGCACGCATTCGCAAGAAGAAAATTACAATGAGGTTTTGAAGGCCTTTTTATAATAAACAAGGATTCCAAAAATCCTATACATCCAAAAACCTAACCCTAGGAGATGAAGCGCCAAAAGTCATGTGGGCCCCATTTGGGTAAGTTAGTACATCAACTTTTCGGGGTCGTAACTTTTGCATACGATCTTCGTTTTAGGCTTGTGTCATCCCATTGGAAAGGTATCATCGAGGAGATTAATTTTTAGGGATCAATAATGCATTAGACTATAAATGAGAAACTCAATCCTGAAAACCTTCATTTAGGCCCTCAAAATGGCCCTAGAAGTCAAAACTCCTAAAAATAGTAAATTGCCAAAATTGTCAGAAAACTGTTTTGAGCTAGTTCGAAAAGGTGGGTGGCCACTGATATCCATTTGGTTCAATCCTCCCTCCTTAGGAAGCAATGGTATCCATTGCATTGAGGTCCCCCATCAGATGAGGAATTTTTTGCTGAATTTGGCCCCGGGTGAGCCACTTGCCTTGGTGCAGGAGCTGCCCTGCTTTGACGACTCGATAAAGATGGATCTTTTGTTGTTGAGTTCCCTTGATCAGTGTGTCCACAATATGATCATTGGATGCCTGTTGTATGCAGTCAGGGTTGATATCTATTGGTTTCATCTGTTCTGCTACTTCTGAGGTGTCCAATAATGGTGGGAAATAAGGGCGAGGGAGATCCACGTTGAACACTGGGTGCAGACCAAGGAAATGAGGAATGTTGAGCTCAAAATAATTATCCCCCATGGCCTTGGTGATAGTGTATGACCCATAATGGAGTGGGAAAATCTTTCGATGGGGTCTTGTAAGGCATTCTTTCTATAAGTGCAACCAAACTTTGTCGCCCACCTGAAACTTATGTGTCACCCGTTGTTGATCATGGTGCTGTTTGTACTTGTCATTGAACTTCTGTAGGATATCCTGAACTTGTTGGTGGATGTGCTGGATCCGCTCAATGAACCGGGTGGCTTTGTCAATTTCAGTTGGAGCAGGAGATGAGTTGGTCGAGGTGATCGCAAGGGGAAGTGCAACATCTATGGGACCCAGTGGTTGGAATCCCAACCCCACCTGAAAGGGGTTTTGGTCGGTTGAGCTATGCAGGGCTCGGTTGTAGCTATGATGGACATAGGGAAGGCTCTCATCCCATGTGCAAGGGTGATTTGAATTATACATGTGAAGGATATGAACAATCATTTGATTTACAACCTTGGTTTGGCCATCTATTTTGGGGTGGAAGGCCGTGGATTTGGTGATCTTAGTGTCTAACCGTGACTAGAGGCTCGACCAGAATGTGATGAGAAATCGACTATCTCGATCTGAGACAATGGTTTTTGGGATTCTAAAATTTACCCAGACTCGTTCAAAGAAGATCTTGGCAGTGACCTCTACTGTGATGCTCTTCTTGCAGGCAACCAGAATCGCCATCTTATAAAAGCGATCAACAATCGCAAAAACACAATCATTTCTTCACTTTGTGGAGAGGATGCCCAACATGTAGTCCATTGATATGGATTCCCATGGCCTTTCAGAAGTAGGAAGAGGGGTGTACATGCCCTGTTTCTTAGTGGTTAGTTTGGAAACAATGTAGGTAATGCAGGACCTGATATACTTGCTGACCTCCTGTAGAAGTTTCAGCCAGTAGAAATGTTTCCATAGCATTGCCACTGTCTTTTTGACGCCGAAGTGTCCTGCCACCTGACTGTAGTGGGATTCCCATATCAGCTTCACTCGCTCACTTGATGGAACACATATATGGCCCAAATGACACAACAACCCATCCTGAAGATGGAAATTATCGACAACAACGTTTTCCCCCAACATTTGGTGGGTGGTGGAAAAGTCAGGGTCTGTCTCATAGAGTTGGGAACATCTAGATGTCTCATGGCCACAAGAGTCCAAAACCGTGGTGAGTGCCTTGAGTGGAGGTCTTCCGAGGCAATCAACGAAGCGATTGGTGATTCTGTTTTATAATTTATGTTGAGGTGGAATTGCTACAAGTATGTGGATCACTTTTGATGGCAGTCATTCTACACTTTTCCCTATGTCTACATGAATTGTAGTGGCTTATGATCAGTGTGGATGACTGTCTCCTTCCCAAGAATGTAATGTCTCCACTGGTGGCAGGCTTGCACAATGGAGTACATTTCCTTGTCATAAGTAGGGTACTTATGGACAATATCTGACAGTGTCTCACTATGATAGGCCATGTGGTGGCCGTGCTAAGTGATAACAATGCCCACAATATAGTCTGAAGCGTTTGTCTCGATCTCAAAGGGATGTCACAGGTATGTTAGTGAAAGTACTGGGGCTGAGCACAAGCATTGCTTCAAATCATCGAACGCTTGTTGTTGGGACCGACCCGACACAAATTTGACCTTACCTCCACTCCTGTTTATTTGGCTGAGGGCCTATGCAATATGGGAGAATCCCAACACGAACCTGAGGAAAAAATTGGCAAGGCCCAAGAAGCTCCGAAGCTTAGTGAGTGTTGTTGGGGCTGTCCAGTCACGGATGACTTGGATCTTGGCTGGATCCACATGTACGCCATGCTGATCAATGATGTAGCCCAGGTAATGGAACCTATCCATGCCGAAGGATCATTTTTCCAAGTTGGCGTATAGCTTGTGCTACCGTAGGGTGTGCAGAAGCTACTGAATATGTTGCAAGTGTTCGACCCAAGTCTTGCTATAAATTAGAATGTCATCCAGATACACCACTACAAAATTATTGGTGAATGGTCATAGGATATCATCCATCATCCTCATGAAAGTGGCTGGAGCATTTTTCAAACCAAAGGGCATGACCAACCATTCAAAAATGCCTTCCTTTGACTTGAAGGTGGTCTTCCATACATTTGTCTGTTCTATTGGGACCTGGTGGTAGCCAGACTTCAGATCAATATTACTGAAGTATTTGGCCCCCGTGAGTTGATCAAGGAGGTTGTCGATTTGGGGAATCGGGTATCGGTTTCTGATTGTGATTTTATTCAGAGCTCGATAATCAATACAGAGTCGCCAGGTTCCATATTTCTTCTGTACCAACACCATTGGCCTTCCGCAAGGTGATGAGATTAGACACATGCGCCCCTTGTGGAGAAGTTCTTGGATTTATCTCTTGATCTCTTCATTCTCTAACAAAGAGAGACAATAGACTGGCCCATTGGGTAGCGGTGCATTAGGGGTTAGATCGATGGGGTTCTTGAACTGACAGTGCAGAGGTACCCCTGTAGGTGAGGTGAAGATATCTGAGTATTCTTCCACGACCTTATCTACTTTCTTCTGCTGTGTGGAGAGGTCAGTGGTAGAGACCCTGGATGTGGCTGTGATATTTCTCTTATTCTGAGAGTGAACCATGAAGAATACAAACTTCCCCATCTAAGAGATGACCTTCCTGCATTTCTTAGAAGAGATAAATGAAATATCACTAGGTGGGACTGCATTGGGTAACCTGTACAATTTCCTATTCAAAGTAATAATAACACTACGAGGCCTAGAGTCATATACAACATGATGTTTCCATAGATAAGGTTGGCCAAAAATAACATCACAAACTTTGAGAGGAGAAACATCACATAATACCTCGTCTTTGAAGGGCTTGATGCCGTATGACAGTCAACACTATTGGATGACGCGGAGATCGCTTCCTTGGCAGAGCCATCCAATGGTGTAGGTTTGTGGGTGTGGTGTTGTTGGCAGGGGAAACTGCTTGATGACCTCTGCTGAGATGAGGTTCTTTTGGCTACTGCTATCAATGATGAAGTGCAGCGGGGTGCCTTTTACCCACATCTGTGAATGGAAGAGGCACTCTCCTTCTTCTGGCTCGTTTGGTTCACCAGGATGGAGCTTGGTGGTAGAAACGGTGGTTCTGGGTTCCGCGTCAATGATATGTATTTCCCTTTCTAGTTCTGGATCAGAGTAAAAATACACATTTGATTTAGAGGCTTTCGCTTCGGCCACCAGCGACCGCTTTGAGTGGAAGTCAACAGTGTTATGCCAAGGGATCTTATGGAAGTCGCACCACTTCCCAGTATCTTTATTTGTCTTTTCAGTGTCCTTCTTTTCTTGTGGTTTGGACTGGTTGTCCTGATACTGTCCATATTTTCTCTATACTTTGTTCTGTGGGTTGGGGCCACCCTTTCCTTGATTTTTTTGCGAGGGGTTCCCAGGCCCAAATTGCTGGGTCTTTTGTTTGAGCTTCTGCTTGATTTTGATGACATATCAATAGGATGTGCCCGAGGATGAGATGTCGAGAAATTCCATTTCGGTCTGGATGTATCTATGCAGAGCACTGCGATACTTGAGAACCATATGTCACTCCGAATATTTGATACCCAGCTTGGTGCGCAAGGTATGGAAGATATTTGCGAAATCTGGCATTGGTTGGTCTCTTTCTTGCCGCAGTATGGTTCATTTGGTATACAGGTCATCATAACTTCCGACAGGGTAGTATTGTTTCTTAATAGAATCCCTAAAGGATTCCCAGGTGGCCATGAATTAAAATAATGAAGTTTCCTCTGTTTCCTTTTTCTCACAGAAAGTTTCCCACCAATCTTTGACACGAGGAACGACTTTGAGGAGCGCAAAAGTAATCTTTTCTCTATTCAAAAAGTTATGGACATAAAATACCCTTCTAATAGATTCAACCACTTGTCTACAACATCTGCGTCTATTTGACCTTCAAAATTAGGAATATCAAAGTTTATTTGTACCTTGAAGGGGGTAGCGCCTCCGTTCGAAGAAGATGCGTCCCCTGTTTGTAGCCGTCGAAGGATTTGCATGAAACTATCCATCATCTCGTTCCTCTGTTTCATGAGGGATTCCTCAATCAATAGTTTGAAAGGATCTCCTATCCTGTTATCTTTATTTTCTCCTTCCATGATAG
Source organism: Picea glauca (assembly GCA_000966675.3). NCBI lineage: Eukaryota > Viridiplantae > Streptophyta > Pinopsida > Pinales > Pinaceae > Picea > Picea glauca. Next base: position 486,393 of record JZKD02S1958852.1, on the reverse strand, counting down.
GTCACTTGGGTGTGCGAGAGCTTCTGTCCTCAAGAGAAACAATCTCGAGACCCAACTCTTTGTACTCTGACCTCGTTGGGGACATGCATTAAGACGAGAAGGAGCATACCGCTCTGATACCACTGATCCAGATTTTATGAGAAGAATGAAATGAATATATATTATTTACAGGTGCTTAACACAAAATAACAGAGATACATTAAAACTGGTTTTCTATTCAATAACGAAATAAGCTGAAACTGTAAAATGCAGCTGAAACAAGCTTGTTGGAATGGTGGCGGCTTATCTCTGAGAAGAGATGTGACGACTGCATGCATTTGCAAGAAGAATATTACAATGAGGCTTTGAAGGAATTTTTACAATAAACAAGAATTCCAAAAATCCTAGACATCCAAAAACCTAACCCTAGGAGATGAAGTGCCAAAAGTCATGTGGGCCCTGTTTGGGTAAGTTAGTACATCAACTTCTCGGGGTCGTAACTTTTGCATACTATCTTCGTTTTAGGCGTGTGATAGCCCATTGGAAAGGTATCATCGAATCAATTTAATTTGGGGGATAAATCATGGCTTTGGCTATCATTGTGAATATCGATCCCAAAAAACCTTCATTTAGGCCCTCAAAATGGCCCTGGAAGTTAAAACTGCTAAAAATAGTAAATTGCCAAAATTATTAGAAAACTATTTTGAGCCAGTTGGAAAAGGTGGGTGGCCACTGATGTCCATCTAGATCAATCCTCCCTCCTTAGGAATTAATGGTCTCCATTGTGTTGAGGTCCCCCATCAGATGAGGAAATTTCTGCTGAATTTGTCCCCAGGTGAGCCACTTGCCTTGGTGCAGGAGCTGCCCTGCTTTGACGACTCGATAAAGATCGATCCTTTGTTGTCAAGTGCAATTGATCTGTGTGTCCAAAATATGATCATTTGATGCCTGTTGTCTGTAGTTAAGGTTTAGATTTGTTGGTGTCAACTATTCTACTACTTCTGAGGTGTCCAATAATGTTGGGAAATAAGGGCGAAGGAGATCCACGTTGAACACTGTGTGCATGCCAAGGAAACGAGGAATGTTGATCTCAAAAGTACTATCCCCCATGGCCTTGGTGATAGTGTACGACCCATAACGAAGTGGGATAAGCTTCCGATGGGGTCTTGAAAGGCGTTCTTTTTGCAAGTGCAACCAAACTTTGTCACACACCTGAAACTTATGTGGCACCTAGTGTTGATCATGGCACTGTTTGTACTTGTCATTGGACTTATGTAGGATATCCTGAACTTGTTGGTAGATGTGCTGGATTTTCTCAATGAACCGGGTGACTTTGTCAGCTTCAGTTGGAGTAAGAGATGAGTTGGTTGAGGTAACCACAAGGGTAAGTGAAACATCTATGGTACCCAATGGTTGGAATCTCAACCCCATCTAAAAGGGGCTATGGCCAGTTGAGCTATGCAGGGCTCGGTTGTAGCTATGCTAGACATAGGGAAGGATTTCATCCCATGTGCGAGGGTGATTTGAATTATACATGCGAAGGATATGCACAGTCATTCGATTTACAACCTTGGTTTGGCCATCTGTCTGGTGGTGGAAGGCCGTGGATTTGTTGATCTTGGCATCCAACAGTGACCAGAGGCTCGACCAGAATGTGTTGAGAAATCGAATATCCCGATATGAGACAATGGTTTGTGGGATTCAAAAATTTACCCAGACTCGTTCAAATAAGATCTTGGCTGTGGCCTCTACTGTGATGCTCTTCTTGCAGGAAACCAGAATCACCATCTTATAAAAGCGATCAACAACCAAAAAAATACAGTCATTTCCTCGCTTGGTGGATGGGAGGCCTGACATGTAGTCCACTGAGATGGATTCCCATGTCTTGTGAGGAGTAGGAAGAGGGGTGTACATGCCCTGTTTATTAGTGGTTGGTTTGGAAATAGTGTAAGCAATTCAAGACCTGATATACTTGCTGACCTCCTATCGAAGTTTCAGCCAGTAGAAATGTTTCTGTAGCATCGTCACTGTCTTTTCGACGCTGAAGTGTCCTTCCACCTGACTGTAGTGAGATTCCCAGATCAACTTCACTCACTCACTTGATGGAACACATATATGGCCTAGATGACACAAAAACCCATCCCGAAGATGGAAATTATCAACAACTACGTTTGCACCCAACATTTGGTTGGTGGTGGCGAAGTCAGGGTCCGTCTCATAAATTTGGGGCCATCCAGATGTCTCATGGATGCAAGAGTATAGCACCGTAGTGAGTGTCGTGACTTGCAGTCTACTGAGGCAATCATCGACATGATTTATCCTTCCTATTTTATAATTGATGTTGAGGTGGAATTGCTGCAAGTATGTGGACCACTTTTGATGGTGGTCATTCTGCAATTTTCCCTCTGTCTACATGAACTGCAGTGGCTTATGATCAGTGTGGATGACTGTCTCCTTCCCAAGAATGTAATTTCTCCATTGGCGGGAGGATTTAACAATGGAGTACATTTTGTTGTTGTAAGTAGGGTACTTACGGATAGTATCTGATAGTGTCTTACTATGATAGGCCACAGGGTGGCCGTGCTGAGTGAGAACGACGCCCAAAGAATAGTCTAAAGCATCTGTCTCGATCTCAAAGGGATGCTGTAGGTCTGGTAGTGAAAGTATTAGGGCTATGTTGTGGGTGGGAAATCCCCCTACCAACTAGCATTAAGGTTTCTGTAATGCATGCATAAATGACCTAAAGTCTCCTACTTTTTACCAACATCCCAATCATAAACCCCATTGTTCATATGCAAATACAAGGTTAAAAATATCAAGTTACCGTACCTTAGTTTCCGTGTTTGATGTCTATCCTTTAACGTTTGGTCATTCCTTGACTACAAATCTCCTCCCAATGCTGACCTGCATCCATAAAAAGACAAACAAAGAACTCCACATGCATATGATCTATGAACTAAAGGGTTATAGATGTTATCAAAATATAATCAAGTTTAAACATTGCAAACCTCATATGGCGGGATGGGAAAGTACTTCTTTTTATTAATCTCACAAGAGTAACCTTACAATAGTGAGATCGACCATTGCTCCTTGAATCTAGTGCTGGGATCCTCTTCAACTGTGCTCCAACTGCTTTTGTATATGATTCTCTTCAAACACTAGTTGAAAAAGGTTGGGACAAATGGAATGCGAAATAGGGTAGAGTTTCTTTACAATTATTTTCCTCCTTCCAAATGGGACCCCTACCCCTTCTTTTATAGGCTAGAAAAGGCTAGGTATTTGGACGAGTGACCGATTACGGGTGGTCAAACAGTTTAGGTAACTTACCCAAAACTGTGAGTTCCATCTGCAACTTTCCATTTTTTGTGCTTTTGTAGGTATACGCTGGCTGTAGTGGGTTAGCTAGCGTATACACACGTGTAGTAGTGGAGCAGGGCACGTGTGACTTAAAAAAGGGTGTTTTTAAGAAGAGATGTTCAATAGTGGATTGGAAAAAGATGTAAAATGAGATGGCCTGATTCCATTTAAGCATATCTGGTGCAAATTAGGGTTATAACAGATGCCCCCTAATGTGTGAGGTCAGAAGAGCATCTGATGGCCGAAATACATTATCAATATTCACCAACGTACAAAACAAGTGAGCCCAGGGACCGAAGTTTGTGAGGTGCCATCTGCAAAATAAAAATTGTCTCGCCGAGGCGGGCATACCCATGCTCGGAATGAAATAAAATCATGGCTACCAATCAAATACACTGTAGATCCATGTCATATAACTATATAAAGTGTATTCGTGAGAAATACACAATGGATATACATATCAAAATAAAAAATATATACATGTATAGTATCCATCTTCAAGAAGCGAATAAGGCCTTATGGCTAGAGATGAGGCCTTCTGAGCTCAAGCAACAACTTCAAAATCTTCACAAATCCGGTATGAGTGTAATATGAGTGTATGACTTCACTACCCAGAGGTCTTCGACGGCTTGTCAGGAACGTACTAGAGGATTTTGATGATCAGGCTGAGGGCTTCATGGATTTCGAACAAAGACTTGATTGGGATTTCGGGATGGCCGAGCATGAGGGAAAGAGACAATCCACAGAGGGGCTGACTCAATCTTGGTAAAAACTTCCCTTGGAAAATAACACGAAAAATGATGAGACTCAGGCAACATCATGTTGACATAAGTTCACAATGCAGGAGGCAACACAAACTCTCCATATGTTTGGAAGAATAACCAAATGGAGGAGGACAGAACTCTATGTAGCAAGAACAACTTCCTAAGGTCATATTAAATCCCAGGGATTGACGAACAAACGAAAGTATGTGCTTTGTCCAAGGGCGACTCATTGTGCTGCCAACAAAAAGAAAATACTTTTCCCTTCCTCTTTTTGGGATATATATATATTTTTTTTGTCTTTTTCAATAATTGTGGAAAGCTTGAAAAAGAATAAAAGAATGCTACCTTACAAGGGAGGATGGAGTGTCGCAGACATACTAGTTCCAAGCATAAGGAACACATGGATGCTTAGAGAAAAGGGACATATGAAAGAAAATGACACTCGGGAAAAGTCCTTCGTGGGCCAAGGTGTCAAGACACAGAGGCAAAGTGCTACAAGGCTTGCATATAAGGCATGCTTCAGATGGTTCAGTCGAGAGAAACATGGAGCCAAAATTAGGCCAAAGACGCAGGTATGCAAACACAATTAATAAGACACACAATGGTAATGTCCTTCGATGTAAGTTTAACGAGCCCAGAGAAGGTAAGCTCGACAATTTTTCATATTTCGAGAGTCTGAAAAAGCGTAAAAGGAGACTCCACTGGGGTACCTTTTTCGAAGGTAGTCTATTCGGTTTGAAAAAGGGGTAAAATAGCACCGACTAGATGTCTATTCAAAACCATTTTAACAAGTGTGATAAAGACAACATCAATCAACATTTTTTTCATTTTTAAGGATTCTAAAAAAAGATTAACCTCCATCAGGAATGTTCTTCTGGACCATTTTAACAAGTGTGAAGGAATAAGGTCACTCGAAAATCTTTTCAATTTTAGGGAGTCTGAAAAGACCTTAACTATGGACTCCGTGGGGGTTCCTTTTTCGTAAATTTAGTCCGTCAGGCCCAGAAAAGGGTTAAAATCATACTTGAGGATACTCTTCTAGAGAACCAAGGCTCCTAGAGTATACCTTTGTTCGTACAGTTGACCATCCAAACCTAAAAAGGGGTAAACTACCGCCAGATAGATGTGCCTTCAAATTTCAGTTTAGCGAGCATGAAGGTCAACAAGGTCGCTCGACAATCTTTTCATTTTTAGAGGGTCTGAAAAGGGCTCAAAGGAAGACTCGTTGTGTTTTGGGAGTCCCGAGGGTGAGGTCAAGAGTGATAATTCATCATGCAAATGAGGCTCAAACTCATAATCAGGATAAAACTAATAAGGACTCTCGAGCCTATAGTCATTAATGACAACATGGACAACAAAATGCAAGCAGGATCTATCTAGGGCATCCATGAAGGGTTAGGCTCTACCACTAAAATATGACACTTCTAAAGAAACAATGATGGTTCTGTGTCGTAATTCAGTGGGATCGATCTTATGACAAAGAAAAAAAGGCAACGAGGTGCAACAAGTGGAGGTGGAATCCTATCTTACATGCACAAAGTTGGAAAAATGATTTTTTACCAAAAGACTTTGAAAATGACCCAAAACTCCAAAAGTTTCCCAATACCCAAAGTAACATTTATCATAACATTCCATAAGAAACTCTTGAACCATACTAAAAGATTTTCAAGTAAGAAAAAATGACAAAAAGGTCCAAAAAATGACAAAAAGTGGCCAAAAAGTCTATAAATAGAAGCTGGTAGCTCATTATCACTATTGCTAATTGAGAAATTGACTAAAAGCCAAAAATACCCCTTTGTGAAAAGAATTGATTCCGGGAGCTTCAGTGGACGAAACGAACTTCCGCTTGGACCAAGTAAGTACATTCTAACCCCTCTTGCTATTCCATTCTTCTTTTATGCATTTAATTTCATTTTTAGGAGTGGTGTCGACCTTTAAAAAGGTCGGCTCTATGTATACACGGGCTGTCCTATGACAGCCCGCGCGTGCACGCGTACAGGAGAAAAAATGCACGTGTGCACACACAACTGTGTACACTACAACCTGTGTGTACCCTCCTTTTTATGGAAAAAAATAGAAAAGCAAGAGCTAATCCCTTATGAACTTGTCAATTGCAGGATGTACGTCCAGTGGAGAGAGAGAGAGCATGAGGACTTTGATTCTGTGGTCTCATATGACCCTGATGTTGTAGCTACATTAGTTCAATGTGACTTATTTAAGTTCTTCCAGAGTGCATTTATGCGGGCACAAACTAGGCTGCTGAATGCCTTGATAGACTACTGGCACCTGGATGCAGAGGCATTCATGCTTGAGGGACAATCGTTGACTCCAACGACTGAAGATATCTACTTTCCGACTGGCCTCTCTAGGAGAGGGGAACCAGTCAACCTTCGCACGTTTCCATCCGGGCCTCACAACATAGCAGATTTGATTGGACTCTATTGCCGGGCAGGCACTGACAAAGTGGGAACCTAGGTGCAGATTCATAAGACCAACAACCTAATACTGAAAACGATAGTTCTACTCATTGGGTAGATCACTGGATCCACAAATTTACACCAGGCTTCCCGAGCACACATGAACTGTGTGGTTCAGTGCTTGAATGCATAAGTTTTTGAATGGAGTACTACTTTACTAGACTGCATGAAAAGGCAGTTGAAAGAGTGTCAGATGCGGAGGCACAAAAACTTTGGGTTTGGTACTATCCTTTGTGCTTTATTCTTCGAGAGGGTATGTAGTCTGAGTCTGAGGGAGATTGTATGAGGGGATGTAGCCTCTTCTATGGTAGTAAAAAGATGGGAAACACTGTTGCCATGATAGGGGGGATGGAGGACTATCGATTCCTTTGATGACACATTTTTTGATTGGTGGTCTCGACAGATTTTGGTGATAGAGGAATATCCCTATGCCAGAATCGACTTTTCCAAAGACCCTGACATGGGCGTACCTCCCGGAGTGGTACGAGGAGAGACATGTAATATTTCTTTTCAAAGTTATTTGATTTTTAAGTTGTTTTTATATATATCATTTTTTTGTTTACCAGAGTATCTGACATATATGTGTCTATTATGTGCAGATGTGGGACTAGTGCGTCCAACGGACTTTGCGAGGACCAGGCGATGTCCTCGAACAGAGGCCACACCAGCTTCAACCGATGGGACAACAACAATAGGGGGACCTCCATCTAGTGAGGCATAAAGAGTTTTGAGATGGGTAGAGTGGAACCTTACCTCGCTCACTTGTACAGTCCCCATGGGAGAGATTGAGGATCTGCTGCCATCTATGCAGCCTCATGTAGTTGGGGTGCCATGGACTTGGGTCTAGCTATTCAGGTGTTTGGAAAATGATTTTGTTGAGTACAACAGGACCAACAGGCCTCATCCTTAGCTAAGCCAGACTACCTATTTTCCGAGGGAACATTTTGTATAATTTTGAGGGCATAAGCCCCGTGACTCTTTACTGGACGTATTTTTGAGGTGCTTTCACCCACCCATGTACTCCGATATTTTTGATATTATATATGGATTTTTTTACCTTTTTTGTGTTTTATGGATTACACTTATCTATAAATGTATTTACATGTGTGTCTGTGTTCTTTTTTTTACATGTGTGCAAGATGAAAATCTAATATATGATTAACTAGAGTATCTGTAACCTGATTCAATCTCCTAGAAACATGGATATATGTAATGTAATCAAATTTTCATTATAAGAGACGTACCCTAAGGAACCTTCGGTGTAGAGTAGGATCATGAACGTGATAGACTCCATTTAACTGAGACACAACCAACTGAGCGTCTAAATAGACCCTAAGGTGAGAGATACAAAGTGACAAAGCGTCATGAAACAACTCATTAACTGTGCTGTATTCGATGACATTGTTTGTAGTGTCGCCTAAACGGATTCCTCTTGAAGATATAAATTGGCTCTGAGGTGTGAAAATCACCCAAGATGCAGAGGCAAGCCTCCGAGTGTGCCAACTAGCGCCATCCATGAACCCAACAAACACCTCTGATTCACTTGACATCTACCACAGTGAAAAAGATAACATAAAAAATGACATGTCCATAAAACCAAAAGAAAAAATAAAAAGTAATAGTACAAAGACTATACGTATGTTACAAAAAGTCACCCAAGGTGACCCACCTATGAGTAATACTTCTTGAGGAAGAGCCCATTTCTAGGCTCCTCCAAAAAATTTCCATCAAAGTCCACCAGACAATAAGTGCCCTGCCCTTTCTTAGAACCTCTTTCATGATGAAAGGTCTGAACCACATGGGTTTGAACTTGCCTACCCCCAGGGGGTTTTTATCTTGGTCATAGACCAGGACAAGGTCGCTTTCAGAGAAAATCCAAGGATGAATGCATCAATTATATTGACACTTGAATTTTTGTTTGTGAGCTTCGTTAGCTAAGGCCACATCATGATGCTGCTCATTGAGCTGCTCAAGATATAATAAATGCTCTTCAAGCGGTGAAGTGTCTGGAAATAACTGTACTACCAAATTTAAAGATGGGATCTGGCATTCTATGGGAAAGACTGCTTCTATCCCATAAACGAGTTGAAAATATGAGAAACCAGTTGCAGTATTAATGGATGTTCGGTAAGCCCATAAGGCTGAGTATAACATCAAATGCCAATTTGACTTGGCCGAATTGATCGTTCACTGTAGAATGGTCTTAAGAGATTTATTTACATCTTCCACCTGACCATTTTCTTGGGGGTAGTAGGGTGGTGAATGTTCCTTCTGCAACCCAAGCTTTGAAATTAACTCGGTCAACATTTTGTTCTGAAAGTGAATGCCATGGTCAGTGACAATCTCTCATGGGACGCCGAACCTTGCTATTATCTGGTTGAACAAAAAGAGAGCTACTGTCTCCCTGTCGTCTTTAAATGTTGTCATAACTTTGACCCACTTAGTGAAGTAGTATACTGCTATGATGATATAGCGGTTCCCCCTTTCTAAAGGGGGGTTGCATGTAGTGTAATCAATCCCCCATTTAGTGAAGGGACCAACGGTAATAACGAGAAACATGGGAGAGGGGTGTGCCCTCATCTTCTGAGAGAAGATCTGACACGGGCAACACTTCTTGACCAATTCAATGCAATCTTTGATTAATGTCGGCTAGAAGTAACCAGCTCGTAGAATGTTTTGCGTTGTTGCCAACCCAGAAAGATGACCACCACATGCTCTGGTGTGGAAATTGTTAAGCACATTTTTCACTTCTTCATGAGTGGTACATCGACGAAGGATGCAGTCTACACCTTGACGATACAAAGTGTCCTCGAGTATGATATACTTCTTAACCTGATGGCGTATACGACAATTCTCAACATGAGAAGCAGAGGCGGGACACTTCAAAGTCTAGAGATAGACAAGCACATCTCCATACCAAGGGTTGGAAGATGTGATAAAAAACATGTCTCCTTTGATAGGAGACTCATTGGGTATAACATCACCTGATTCGACCAGAAGTTCCGATATGAGTTCCGCGAAGACCATCGACATTTTGGATTTCGCCAAAACGAACTCCAAGTTGAATTCCTATAGGATAACTATCCATCTACTGATCTTTCTGCCGATGAATCATTGTGTCAATACGTATTGAAATGGATTCACAATGGAAATGACGGTGGTCTTGCGAAACAAAATGTAATGACAGAACCATTGGACAACATGGACTGCTGCCAACGCAATTTTTTCAATGTGGGATTAATTGAGTTCTAGTGCAACTAGGCCTTGACTCAGTTAATAAATCACGTATTCTGAGAGAAATTAATCCTCCTGAACTAAGACCATGATGATGGTCGACTCCGCAATGACCAAGTATAATAATAAATCTTTATTATAATTGGGTGGCCGAAGCAGAGGGGTAAATATGAGGGCACATTTCAATGCTACAAAAGAGCGTTGAGCAGCTTCGTCCCAATGAAAAGGAATGTCCTTATTCAATAAATGCATAAAACCCTCTGTGATCTTGGCATAGTTTGCGATGAAATGCCATAAAAAGCTCGCTTTCCCTTGCAGACTTTGAAGCTGAGGGATGGTGCATGGAGGAGGCAATTGAACTATTGCCTCAACCTTTAGAGGATCGACCATGATCCCTGTTGTTGAAACTATGAAGCCTTGCAGACGACCTGATGTGACGCAAAAACTGCACCTTTTTGGATTCAAACGGATTTTGTAGTAGCGACACCATTCAATGATAAGTCGAAGGTGTTTCATATGATTAGCTCTCTTGCGAGATCATGACACTAAATCATCGAGATAAGCCTCAATTATGTGTTTGAGTTCATGGAAAGCAAAAGACATGGCCGGTTGAAACGTAGATTGAGCATTTTTCAGACCAAAAGGCATCTTACGATAAGTGAATGTACCCCGTGGACAAATGAAAGTGGTTTTGTGTTGGTCTTCGTATTTGATTTGTGTCTGATTGTATCCCGAAAAACCATCCATGAACGAAAATATTTCACATCCTGTGCATTCAACGACTATCTGGTTAATAAATGGTGTGGGGAAATTATCTTTTGGGTAGGCCTTGTTCAGATCACAGAAGTCCGTACATATGCGAACCGTACCCTATTTTTTATTGATTGGCATGGGAGTCGACACCCATTGAGTCAATTGGATGGGGTAGATGAAACTAGCTTTAAGTAGTTTCTCTACTTCATCCTTGATAGCTACTTCTTTCCTAGGATTGATTGGACAAAGCTTCTGCTAGACCAACTTGACATCAGGATAAGTTGTGATTTCAGGTTCAATGATTCTTAGATCTATGCCTAGCATTTCCTCGTAAGACCAGGCAAACACATTGAAAAATTCTTTAAATAAATCTATGTAGATTTGAATCTCCTTGGGGGAGAAATCTGCTCCGATGAAGATATTCTTCATGACACCAGGGGTTCTGGAGATGTCAATAGGTATCGTTTCAGCTATTGTTTCCATATTTCCTTCAGCTTAAACAATGTGCATTTCCAAAGGATTGATAGGACAATATTTATCTCCATTTATAGTCAGAGTGAATTCACCCGCTTCAATTCATCTTAACTCTGGGAGAAAGTAGGATCTATGATGAAGATCATCCTAGGGTCTATTCGTACTAGTCATTGCCTCAATTATTTCCTTGTCTGAAGGCAATACCAAGTCTAAAGAATCTGTATCAGCAAGGGAACCTTGGGCCCAAATAGGCTCGAGCATTGGATCTAAATCTTGTGCTGGAGTCGTATCGGGGTCGACAGAAGCTCATTGAATGATTGAGTATGCAACTTCTATAGTGGACAAATACATGGCCATGCCATGGTGCTCTATCCCTTCCATTGTAGATGATGGGGAAGGAAGAGTCCACAGATCGTTAAAGTACATTGTGTGAAATGATGATATTTGAAAAATTTCGGCCCGAGGCTGGTCGGGGTCAGCGGACATGTAATGGACATTGCCGGTTGGAGGCAGGTAATCGAAAGTAGCCATCAAAGGTGGGCACAAAACAACCCCTACGTTGACAATGTTGGTCTGAGGGCTATCAATCATCGGGACCTTGGAGACTCCTGATGAAGGGTCAGGACGAGCGAAGGATAACTGATCAATGGTCACGATCTAGCCCTTGTGTGGAAACAGTAAGACCCAGAAAATTGTCGCGACCACTTCTTGAATAGAATAGGTCCAACTCCTTCCTAACAAAATATTATAGTCGAGAGACACATCGACCACTTCAAATTTGACGCACATAGTTTTTCCCCCTAATTGGACGGGGAAAGAGGGAATGATCCCATGTGGTCGGAAAGAACGACCTTCAAAAGCTGTAAGAAGAGTAGGTGATGGAGACAAAATAGGTTGGTCGTTGGCTTTCCAACATGCCAAATACATCACGCATGTTGAGGCGCCCTCATCCACCACTGTATGAAAAATATTCCGGGTAAAAGTTTTCATGGTGTAAGCCACTACTATCTAAAAATATACGTGGTAAGGAAGATGAGGTTTTACGTCAGTCATATCAAGCATGATCACTCCCGGATTACAAGTCTTGAAAGATCCTAGGGCGACTAACAGAACCTTTCTCTGGGAAGGGCAACTCCGGAGGAATTCCAAAGCAGACATCGCAAAAGGGGTTTGTGATAAATCCTCTACCACAGAGTAGTTCTGGGCGGTCCTTGCGTTTGGGTTGTGAGAAGATTTCTTGAACACACCTTTTGGGATGCATGTCATTGTTTCACCCAATGTCTTCTCAATCTAGAGAGGAAGAGGTGGGTTGTCAACTTCTTTACCCTTCTCATAGGTGCTTGGATTTCCATAATCATGTGCTCTAGTCGATATATAGGCATCACCTTTCATCATATACACATTTGCGGATGAAGGATTACTCGAAGACGGAGGGGGTCCTTGACTACCCCCTTCTGCACTCGAGGAGGTTTGAGTTAGATTTTTTCCATGTGGAAATGGGTTCGTTAACACAACAGGCTGTTGCTGTGCCAATAAATTCTGGGCCTCCGCAAGTTGAGGGCATTGATGGGTCGGGTGGTTTTCCTTGCTAAGATTACAAGGATACTTTGACTTCTTCTTTTCAGTGTCTCCCCTGCCAGCATTATCGGTGGGTTTCTTATCCCCCTTACCCTTCTTTCATTGTTTCTTCTTTCCATCAAGGTGTTGGGTGGCCTTTGGGTTTGTCATTTGCACACTGTGTACATTCAACTTTTGGGTAGGGGAAACAACCGAACTGGTGGTTTGGCTGGCCACTATTTGTTGTATTGACAATTGTTGCAATTGATTTGACAATGGATCATCGAGCTTTGTTTGTGCTGAACCAATAATTCCATCAGCATGTGGTCCAGACCTTTTTCTGGTTTTGTCAAGGATTTACCTCGGTGCATCTGGCAAAATCTCGTAGAGTAAACCAGACTGAGAGTAAATTAGCTCTAGCTGTTGAGCTCTCATTATCGCGTCTTCCTCGGAAAACACTCTGGATGTTGTGAAGTCCTTAGATAATTGGGGTACCAGAGACTTACGGAACCACTCTAGCAGGAATGCTGGTGGGACTGTCACTTTTATTAAACTCTTCCGGCGTCTCCATTCTTAGATATGATCTAAGATATGGTCCGCTTTTTTCTGCTCGAAATTGGCCAGCAATTAAGTGCCGACGTCGTATCTCACAGGTAATTGGAAATGGTTCAAGAAATCCATTGCCACTTCGCCGAAGGAAGAGTATCGTGAGCGGTCGAGCTCGATGTACCATTTCGTAGAACTCCCTATGAGAGTGCGTTGAAAAAATCACAATTGAACAGATTCGTTTCTTAACGAGTTGGACGAGCACCATAAGTGGCAGGTAGTCACATGAGCGCCATGATCTTCATTAGGCTTGGACTCAAACTTTGGAATGTCCGAAGGCAACTTGGTGGGCATAGGAGGCCAACTCGAATCATGACTGATGGGGTGATTGAAGATCCTCGTCAAATCCGACAAGTGCAGGGTTGCCAGAAACGGTAGTTTGGGTTGTGTATTGTAGCCAGGGAAAAAGGATCTTGGGGTTTGACTGGCACCAGGTTGCCAGAAAAAGTTAGGTTGTTGGCCAGGGCTCTGGTAATAACCATGGCCATGACCGATGTAAAAATTTTGCGCTTGTTGAGACATCATCAACTGGTTCCCGTAATAGGACGTAAAGGGTGGAGCTTGTGTTGCATTCCAAGAATTTTGGGAGGGGTTTCCCCCTACCGATCCGATGGGCATAGGCGTTGGGCCTTTCCCGGGGTTCCATTGGGTATGGAAGGGGCTGCCTTCGATCAACATCCCTGGCAAGAGGACTGGTCCCAGCCACATATTCCAAGGTCCTTGTGAGGAAGGAATTCCTAAGTGTGCCTGCTATGCAAGAATAGTACCCTGTACAGGATGTGGTTGTCCATAACCGGGGTTGTCCCTAACCGAGACGACAGTTGACGAGAAAGAATTGTTACCAAATGCACGGAACAAAGAGAAAGGTGTTGAACCAACCAACATGTTATAAGGAGGGAGTGCTTGACTACCTACTCCAAACAAGTTTATGTTAGGCCCGACAGAGTGTTGAGGAACACCGCCGAGCGAGGGGGATGAAGGGGGTATATGACCCCCGCCATAAGGCAAAGAGATAAAGGGAGCGAAAGTGCCCCCCATAGATCCTTGCAGAGGAGCATTGGAACTCCCTTCCCCTAGACCTAAAGTCTGTAGAGTGGAGGAGGAAAGTACAATACTCGTACCAAAGCCAGGCATCCCATATGAGAACTGAGGGCCTGTCACATTCTGAGTAAACGGAGCAGTGATCGCTGGCATAGACGGAATCAGACCGCTGCCCAAGGTAGAAGCAGTCGAGACCATAGTGACCTAGACTGATGATGGTTGGTTAGGAGGTGAAAAACCCCTAGTAGTGACAGTCGTGAAGGAAATATGAGTATTCCCTAAAGAAGTAGCAACATTTTCTTCCATTGTTTCTTGTGACACTACCTGACGCTCGTAAGGTAGAACCTATACGACGATGGGCATCGATAGATCAATGATGGGAGGGTTATATGGACTAAGAGCTTATGATCCGATGTTAGAAATGATTCGTTCCTCCAGAATATGTTCTCTTCTCGAATATGGGTCGGGCACAGGTTTCTGTAACCCGGTGGTGTCAAAAGACCCTTGTTGGTCTAATTTTTTCCTTAGCAATGGACGGGGGGGGGTTCGAGGTCAACCGGAGGCAGGCCCAAAAGCCTTCATGACCGGCGGAACTCCTGATCCTCTAGTGTGTGAGAAGATCAAAGAAACACTAGGGAAATCTATAATCATTTGAAAACCAACACACACTAGAAAATAATACCTATGAAATAAAACAAACAGTCACTAGCTAGTTGGAAGAATAGTTACAAAAACCAACACTAGAGAAACTTACCGGTGCAAGTGAAAATCGAATATGGAAGCACCCTCTAGGTATACTCTGCAAAGCATGGCCCGATGTCTGTCCTAGGTACCACGATATACCCTTGCATTCACTTGTGTAAGTCACTATAAAGATAGGCAACTAGGTTTCCAATGTGCAAACAATCACTAGGCGGGTACAGTCGACAGTCGGGTGGACCACAATGAGTAGGGTATCAAGCCCGAAACCTATCAAGGGTATCAAAAGAAAGTGTTCCAGAAGACGACTGAGGACCTCGAATAGATTTGAGACCCACGAAGCTTCGTGGAAAATGCAATCAACAGAATCCCAAGACAAGCCCTCTATATGTGTTCCCCACTACGTTTGGTCTGGCTTTGGAGGGGTTATCTTTGCTACCTTTCCTTACGCGATCTCATGTTTAGCCCTTGTGTTAGAGGGGGGTCCTAGATAACTTTCACGATACTGGAATTTTGACACTCCCTAGCACAGAATCTTATGTTTGTTTTAGCAGCCTTGAAGAGTTTCCTCTCCAATCCTAAATCAAGGCTCTAGCCTAGACTAGTTGATGGACCCTACAAACATAAAGTCTAGTTGATTTTAATTAATCGTTAATTTTAGTGGTTGTTTTTTAAGTCATAGGAGATGAAAATGAAACCAATGATGTTTTTGAGTAACGAAAAGGAAAGAACATGCAATGTCTGAAAACAAAGTACTTATTCAAAAAAATAATGATTTGCAACTTCAAACTCTTTAACCAACTTTTCGAAAATTCTTCCTAAGATCTTTTAACAGAAAACTCAAAACAAGATTTCACTCGACTATGAGCTACTTATTTTCCTAATTCAACATTCAGGAACTTATGAAAACAATCTTTTTCTTGATGATTAATGCAAACAACCAACTACTTAAACAAAGAAAAGAAATCTAGCTTCTCTTTTTTTTTTTTTTTTTTATGCTTCAAAAACAAGAAAATTTAAAACTGTATGTCTTCTTCTTTTCTAAAGAAAAACAGGTGAAAAAAGAAAAATAAAGACAATAAAAGGCCAAAAAGGACTTCTGGCAAACCACAGACCGCGGGGAGTTACTGACAACCAAAAAGGCAGATCAGATTGACTCACTATCTCATCAAAAAACCTAGCAAAGAAAAACAGAGGAAAACTTTCAATGAAAAATCAAACTATGATGGAATCCAACCTAAGCTAAAACTGCTATGACAGAGACCATA
Source organism: Picea glauca (assembly GCA_000966675.3). Lineage (NCBI taxonomy): Eukaryota > Viridiplantae > Streptophyta > Pinopsida > Pinales > Pinaceae > Picea > Picea glauca. Next base: position 470,184 of record JZKD02S1958852.1, on the reverse strand, counting down.
ATAAAACAAGAAAAAACCTGGGAAGTGAATCTTGACAGGGAAGAGGATAACTTCCTCCTCAAAATTTTCTAGACAGACACACGAATGTCACTTCAACAACCAGCGTATGCATGCAGGCTGCCCAAAGAAAGGACACGTATGCATGCATTCAGGCCCACTACAGGCCACGTGTGCCTCTGTTTCTCCTTAAAAGAAGAAATACAAGTATCTAAGCTCAGGCAGGGAGTACTGGTATTGAAAACCAGAACCCCTTAAAGGTACAAAAACTTACTCTTGACAGAAAAAGATGCAAGGAAACTTGAGAAAACAAAGATAATATGAGGTTATACCTAGGCTACAGACTGCAACAACAGAGACCCAGAACTAGATCCAGAAAACCCCTGAGAAAGATCACTTCTGACAGGGAAGAGGATGATCGCCTCTCTTCAAAAATAATTTTTCTAGACTCAGACACTCTATTGATCCTTCAACAGCCAGGGTATGTATGCGGGTTGGGTGAAGTTAGGGTGCGTGTATACATGTGAAGACCTTATAAAGGTCGCGTATGTCTCTGTAGCTTCCCGAGAAAGAAAAAAAAACCCAGCAAAGAAAGTAGGGAGTACTGGTATGGAAGACCAAAATCCCTACTAGCTTAGACTCTTGCAGAAACTCAGAAAAAAGGTAATAAAACCAATTTAAAAAACCCAAAAAAGTATCCCCCAAAACCCTAGATATCTCCCCAGTACGGTCAACAATTCTATTGTGGGTGGGAAATCCCCCTACGGACTAGCATTAAGGGTTCTATAATGCACGTAGAAATGACCTAAACTCTCCTAATTTTTAACAACATCCCAATCATAAACCCCATTATTCATATGCCTAAGATCAAGTTACTGTACCTTAGTTTCCATGTTTGATGTCGATCCTTTAACGTTTGGTCACTCCTTGACTGCAAAAATCCTCCCAATGCTGACATGCATCCATAAAAAGACAAACAAATAACGCCACATGCATATTATCTACGACCTAATGGGTTAGATATTTTATCAAAATATGATCAAATTTAAACATTACAAACCTCATATGGAGGGATGGGAAAACTACTTCTTTTTATTAATCTCAAAAGAGTAACCTTACAATAGTGATATTGTCCACTGCTCCTCGAATCTGGTCTCAGGCTCCTCTTCAACTGTGCTCCAAATTATTTTGTATATGCTTCTCTTCAAACACTAGTTGCAAAAGGTTGGGACAAAGGGAATGCGGAATCGGGTAGAGTTTCTTTACAAATATTTTCCTCCTTCCAAATGGGACCCCTACCCCTTCTTTTATAGGCTAGAAAAGGCTAGGTATTTGGATGAGTGACCGGCTATGGGAGGTCAAACAATTTCGGTAACTTACCCAAAACTATGAGTTCCGTCTCCAACTTTCCATTTTTTGTGCTTTTGTAGGTATACACGGGCTGTAGCGGGTCAACTAGAATATACATGCGTGCAGTAGTGGAGCAAGGTGCATGTGCCTTAAAAAAGGGTGTTTTTAAGAAGAGCTGTTCAGTAGTGGTTTGGAAAAATATGTAAAATGAGATGGCCTGATGCCAGGTAAGCATATCTAGTGCAAATTAGGGTTATAACAGGCTAAGCACAAGCGCTGTTTCAAATCATCAAATGCTTGTTGTTGGGTCCGGACCCACACAAATTTTGCCTTACCGCCACCCCTGTTTATTTGGTTGAGGGCCCATTCAATATGGGAGAATCCAAACACGAACCTGTGGTAGAAATTGGCAAGGCCCAAGAAGCTCCGAATCTTAGTGAGTGTTGTTGGGGCTGGCCAGTCACGAAAGACTTGGATCTTGGCTGGATCCACATGTATGCCATGTTGATCAATGATGTATCCCAGGTGTTGTGCCTCTTTTGCACCTAAATGAGCAAAACAAAGGTGCTTACAAGCTTAGTTGGGTTAGCTAAGCAAGACAACAGTAAAGGAAAAGGGTTAGAAAAAGAAACATAAAAGACTAAGCTAAGAATTAAACTAAGAAATGAAAGAACAATTAAACTATTGAGCATAAGGACATAAGAACAAAAATCCAATAAGACTCATGTCACCAATGGAAATGATTATATTAGTGAAAAGAAAACACCAAGAAGAAAGAGGACGTTGGGTCCCTTCTTCCTCCAAGGGAGGGCTCTTGGACTCCCACAACTAAGCTCTTCTTACAAATTTGAAAGAAATGGTGAAAGAATCCCAAGTTAATCCACTCAAGAGGTGATATGGATTGCCCAAATGTAATGATGCTAGTATGCTCTTGATGAGAAAAGAGGATTCCCCAAGAGAATAGCAGCAACATAACCTTGCAAATGAATTCCTTGAAAATGTAGTGCACCCATGGCCTTGTTTTATAGCATCACTTTGAGGTATTGTGCAACCAGCTTATAGTGTGAAAAGGGGATTTTTAGGGCATTTTTAGGTCTTTGACTAGCCACCCAGTTAGATCCAACCGAGATTTGGATGTCAAATTAACTTGGAAGATGAACCAGAAGTAGGTGGGAGGCCAACCAATCTCATAAATGCATCGTTATCAGGTGTGCGCAGATTTTAGCGACCACAGTCACGCATCGTGCACATGTGCTCTTTTATTGTGTTTCTGGATGGTGCATGTGCGCGCGCGCCCTATGTAGTCATAGCACACCTTAATTTTATAACTAGTTGTATAGTTTTGGACCTTTTGGAAATGCTTTTTTGGTAATTTTGGTCCATGGGTGAACTCATAACTGTTTGAAGCTGCTGGATTCTTGTAACCATTTGTGGATGAAATTTCAGTGATAACAGATGCCCCCTGATGGATGAGGTTAGGAGCATATGTATAGCTGAAATTCATCAATGTTTCTTCTACTGAGAGTGCCATTGTAAGAGAGAGCGATAGTGAGAGTATCAAGAGTGACCCGTTGAAGGGAGAAGGGAAATTGTAGGACCCAACCTTCCATAAGGTGTGTAAAAATAAATTGCGTACAAATGAGGCGAACATGCCCCATGCTCATGTCATGTAACTCAAAAAATAAGGATGTTGCATAGTAACTGAAACTGTGTGTTGTAGACAACTGCAGTGCCCTCGGGGGAGGTTGTGATAAAGGCAGAGGACCATTTTGAGGAGGAACATACTCTGAACAGTAGGCAATGACACCTGTAAGGAGTATCACAGATTCTATAGGCATTGATAGCCCAACCAAGTTCAGAGGTCTTCGACAAATATATAAGAAATAATTGCAATAGTCGCAAATTAAGACCCATCGTAACATGAGAAATTGTTGAATTCAAATGTTATGGGGGTCAACAACAACAAGGAGAAAGTATGGTTCTCCATGTGTCGTCCGAGATGTCTCATTGGAAGGGAAAATGAGAGTCAAGATACTATCACCCTTTTGGAAATTGTGCTGATGTCGACAAAAGGGGGACGTGACTCCAAGAAGAAAAGGGCTTCATGAAATATACTAGGTGAGGTTAGGGACTGAGGAAGTACATGGACGAAGTCAAGATGTATGAAGACTCAAGACTGTCCTTGGTTGGGGGTATATGCGAAGTATAAGTGGCCGCAACCATTCAACTAGGTTGAGTGTCAAGGGGACAACAAGATGTGGGATAAGTTGTGCCAGAGGCGGGACAAAGTGAAAAAACTCAGAGAGAAAAGGTAGGTGGCATGTAGGATACTCAAAGTATATGGACGATATCAAGAGGAGTAGATGATAAGGAGTGCCCCAACCAAGGGTGACATGGGTTTCATTTTCCAAAAAAGGGAAGAAGGTCACCAAAGGTGACGACAAAAAGATATGTAAATGCTGGAAACAAAGGCTTTTTACAATTATCAAATGAATAAAGAATAATTTGGGATGAGTGTGCAAATATAGAAACGGGTGCCCCAATGCAATATGGTTGGGCCTGTTAAGGCGCAATGTGCTTGGAGAACTGGTGGAGGTTGTGAGCCCCATGGGTGGGTTTCTGTATAAGGTAGATGGAATGGAGGGAAATTTGTGGATGGGCAAACTAATTGTGGATGAAATGGAGGGTTAATGATACTGCGGAGGCATAGTCAAAATAGAAACTTGAAGAGATAATTTAGGAGTCCATTTGGGAAAGCTAGAAAAATGAGGAGAAGGAGTATGTGGATGATTCACGACATGATGTAAGACTATCGAGACTCCCATCCCTAAAGGGTTGAAAAACAACATGAGTGTCAAAGTGCCAAAGGGTGCTATGAATGGGACAACTCATGTGGGGGAGAGTGCTACCGGGTGACAGTACCCAAAATGTAATGGAGGTGTCGATTTTGCAGAGTCGGAGATTGGGATCCTAAAGGCAAATTTCAGAGGGTGTGACTGGAGATGCAATTGAGATTCAGAGGGAATGATTACATGCCAATGTTGATTATATACCTAAAGGGGTTGCGCTGATGTATGATGACCAAGTACCTGCACACATGAAAACCAGATACCCGACGTGAACAATATCTGAAGAGAATCGAACTTACAAGCATTTATTTGATAATTTTGAACATGAGCATGCGTACCTGGATGGGGTATGAAAAAATGGTGCCCCGGGGGCTAAGGATAAAAAATGGCTCGGGGACTGTCTTGATGTAGATGATGGGATGCTGATCCCTTGGCTAAAGATGGATTGAAAAATGGACACCCAGAGCTCTCAGAATGGGGTTTGGAAGTTTGGCAAAAAGGGCTATATATATCTGTAGGGCCCACGGAGGGCCATATAGGGGGTTTTGTAGGTGTTGTTCTCCCAGTGCATGGGTGATTTGGAAATATGTGTGCATGTGTGCACGCCTGTTATCTGGATATCCGTGCATGGGTGCACCTTAAGGGGGACAAAGGCGCGCATGGTATGCGCGCCTATTTTCTACATAGCTGCGCATGGGTGCGCGACTGTGTAGTGGACAGGTGCGCTGTGATGCGTGCCTGTGTTCGTGATAGGGGCGCATGGAAGCGCCTCTGTATGGTGGGAAGGAATGCATTCATGCATGCCTGTGGGATGAACATGCATGCATGTGTGCGTGCCTGTGGGGTGAATAGGCGCGCATGTGGGTTTAAACAACTGTGCCTTGGAGGCAACATCTTTTTCTGAAAATTTAATGTGTTTTATGGTTGAGATGTCTGATCTAGGACTGTATTATGTGGTTGCAGGTGATCATTGGGATGGTGTCGGTCCACTGGTGAGAGAGGGATAGGTCACAGCTGAGGGAGGCCGTGACTATTGAGGAGCCAGCGGTTCATGCCACTTTGGTAGCCTGTGGGATGCTGACATTCTTCGAGTGCCCTTTGATACGGGCTCAGGAGTATCTTCTTCAATTTTTAATCTGGATGTGGAGTCCGGATCTACATTATTTTATGGTGCAGAGAGAGAAGCTAGCCTTCACTGTGGTGGAGGATGTGTACTTTCTGTCTGGGCTCCATTTTTGGGGAACGCCCTTACCAGTGGAGCCCGTGTTACTTGGGGATGGGTAGTTGGCTACCTTAGGCCGGAGGTACTGTTCTAAAGAGAACTTTATGTTAGGCTCTGTAGTGAGTATTAAGGATATGGATGCTTTAGTTCATTGTTGTGTGGAAACGATGATTGTGAGGGTATATGGGTCCCTCGCGACTCAACGGATCAGTGGTGGTCAGCTGAGGATTATGGGGAGGGCACTAGCAGGAGAGCATTTTTCCTGGGGCTTGATGTTGCATGCCAATATGGTAGGGAAGCTTGACAGGTGTCGGACTACGGACTCAGGGGACTTTGCCTTTGGGTCCATCTTGGTGGCCTGGTTTTTGGAGAGGGTGCCGATGTTGCGTCCTAGAGTTTTATTGGGTGCACCTGGTGCACGAGAGATGCGACTGATGTGGTGGTTGATGATTTACATTCACAACGGTGGTGGTGAGGGTGACCATTGTTTCATGGCCGAGGCTTCATAGGTGTGGCGGCAGATGCCACAGATCATACTGTAGTATCCATACTGTGGGGTTGACTTTCGGGGTGATCCAGATATGGTGTTACCTCTGGGAGAGGTTTTTGACCATCGAGGTATGTTTGCGATTTGTTTGATATGTTGATATTTGAGATAGTATGACCTATGTATTATGTATAGATGGATGCTGATGCTATCTTTTGTTTGTTTGTATGTACAAATGTGGGACCTCGTGGGTGAGAGGTTGAGTTGATGAGAGCACCGACTCATCAGGAGCTAGTGAGGCCTCCGTAGGGGGAGCCGCGGGTAGGGGAGAGACGACGGTGTGAGGATGTGGAGGTGAGACCAGCTGGAGAGGAGAGGGTAGCTAGGAGACACCGTTTTGATGAACCTAGTGCAGGGCCATCGCTTTCTCCTCCAGCGGAGGCCGAGGGAGATTTTGAGGATATTCGCCGCCACTTGGAAGCGGTGCTATAGGGAGTGCTTGAGGGCATGTGGTCATGCATCTAGGATGAGGGCATCCTGGATCAGTGTGTGGGAGTTCCACTAATGTGGCAGACCATTGTTCGACGAGAAACAATAGCAGGTGCTGCAATGATCGGGCAGTTACCTCCAGATCCGGAGGGAGAAATAGTGGGTGGGGCACTGCCGCCTGAGGGAGAGGCAGGAGGTGGTGCTCTAGAGGCACCTTGAGTATCTCTCTATGTATTTTTGTATATTGTATATAGGCTGGTGAGACCATTTTGGTGTAGTGACACCAGTTTTGTACCGAGGTGCTTCACTGGACTACGGATTTTGTATACGATGTATTTTATGTGTATGTAAACATTTTGATGTCACATTTGGCCG
>JZKD02S1958852.1:427384-463347 GCA_000966675.3 Picea glauca | reverse complement strand
ATATATATATATATATATATATATATATATATATATATGAGTATACATTTTGGGGTCTTTGTGATGTTCACATGTGTGTTTTTTAATGTTATTTATGATGTCTAATCTATATATGGTGTGACAGGCTCTTGATGGTTTATGTGTGTGTAAAGGTATCTTGATGTGATATATGCCAATCAAGTATAATATTAGCTAGGTTATCTGTGATTTGATTAAATTGTCTTGAAACATGTGTAAATGTAATGAAATCAAAATGTCGAGATCAAAGTCTAACTTGTAGGTATTTGCAAAAAAGGCAAGGATTGCAGACACGGTACACATTGTTGAGCTGGAGGACGACTAGTTGGGAGTCAAGTAAGATGCTAAGGTGGTGAATACGATGATGGCTGACATCAGCGAGGAGACCAATGATGGCAGTGTACTCGACTTGGTTGTTGGTTTCTGAACCCAAACATATTCCGCTAGAGTGGAGCAGTTCATGTGAGGGGGTATAGAGGGCCCAAGCTGCTGAAGAGAGATTTTGTGTCCAACGGCTGGCGCCATTGGCGTAACCGATGTCTGATGGAGGAAGCATCTGTTAATAACACAAATGATAGTTTAGACGTGAGGTATGGAAAAAGATTAAAAAAACTATAAAAAGAAATAACCTAATGTAGAATGGCTACACTTAGGCATAAAATTTCTTTAAGTATAGCCTGTTGACAGGTTCTTTGAGAGAGAGGCCTTTGGGGGAAGCCATGATGTATGCGCCTTTGGTGAGGCAATGTTGGATAATGTAGGGGCCATGCCACAGTGACTTGAATTTTCCATGACCGAGGGTATCATGAGCGATATCATAAGCAAGGACGAGGTCGTCTTTGTGAAATGAGCGAAGGTTGACATGGCAATCAAAGGAGAAATGATATGAAGAATCTCTAGTGATGAGGTAAGGTTAATCATCGATTCTATAGGGGGCACAGGGGTTTGAATCAGGGTTGATTAGCATTGCCTGTATTAAATGATCATAGGACATTGGTATGTAAAATGATATAAGGATTCACATAGAGAGAAAGGGCATATCATACGTTCATTGACTGAAGTCGTGACATAATTGATGTCAGGGATGTTTGGTAGGGATGATGTAGCTGGACTGGGTTCGTGCTAGAAGATTTGGCGTACTGTGATTAATGTCTGCTGGAATTGAGGAAGTGCTGGGCAATGGTGTGTATAATGGCCATATTCTGAACATATGGTGCAAGTGAATTTGGTTCACAGCCCTTTGCTACTTGCGTTAGGGGAGGTAGGGGTAGTACTTTCTATAGTGACGAATGGTGATGGTGTTTGATTGAGTTGAATTAGGTTACGTAAATCAGGTAGAGATGGGAATTTGTTAGTTGGGTGTCCATATTTCTTACATAGCGCGCAAGGAGGTTGGATGCGTGGGGGAAGTGGAGCGGTGGGCTCCTTCTTCTTTCGCCTGCCCCCAACAGTGGCAGGGAGGTTAGTGAGTGGGGGTGTAGAGGGTATGGTGGGAGTGAGTATGTGAATTTCCATTGGGATTCCTTTTATTTGGGGGGGAAGGGATGGTTGAGGAACCATCTCTGGTGGATGTAAATACCAAACTGGGATCACCAACACCATATTAAGGAGAGTAAGCATTGCGGCTAGTTTGAAATTTTATACGCCTGGTGGAGGGTAAAAGAAGGGGATTTGAGTAATGGCTTGGGAACTGTTTCCCAAATTGGGATATGGCCTTGGGGAGAGGTGAAATCGTGAACTCTTGGAGTCGACGAGTTCATAGGAGGCTCATGAGGGAGGAGCTCTACGACTAGTGGGATTTCAGATATGATAGAAGCCTCCCTGGGAGGAAGGGTATTCTCCATGTCAGTTCCTTTGGATGATACGACGCATACCTGATTGGAAGGATGAAGGAGCGATGGTGCATCATGGTAAGTTCCTAACAATGATGGGTCTTTGAATATTCCGGGGCCGATTTCGATGAGTGGGTATTCTTTGTGATTAGTATGGATGAGAGGGAGAATGTTATCGATGTTGGCAGAAGGGTTAGGCTCATAATGTGAAACTTGGTCAATGGTAATGATCTTCCCGTTATGGAGGAACATCATGGTTCGAAAGATGGAAGAGGCAACTTCCTTCATAGCGTACATGTAGCTACAACCGAACAAGATATTGTAATCGAGTGGGGCATCGATAACTTCAATGTCAATAAGAATGGTCTTGCCCCCGAGTTCTACAGGGACATTTTGGAAGAGCCCTTCAGGAGAAGATGGTCATCCGTCATAAGCTCTTAATGTAATGGAAGATGGTATGAGTTTAGGGGAACCAAGTTTCTGCAATACAGACTTGGACATGATGCATGTGGATGCATCTTCATCGATGATGCACCGATGAACTGTAATGTTCTAAATTTTCACTGGGATTTGAAAAGCGATGAGAGCGGGGAGGTGAGGTTCTCCGCTGTCGAGGTCAAATGTGATGAGTTGGGTATCTGCATGGTCTAATACCGCCAAGGAAGAAATTAATGGTTTTCACTGAGTGGGAAAAGTTTGAAGTACTTCTAAGACTAGCATGGTAGCCGGGGACTGTGCTAATTCATCGACCAAAATGTAATTATGAGCCGCCCTAGCCTGTGGGTTGTGGACATTCCTTTGCAATGGAATGCGAGGGATGTGAAGAGGTGTGTCTGTGTTAGGGAAAGGAATCACTAATGGGGGTCCCGTTGGTGCTAGGATTGTTTCTGGGGGAATGGGAGGAGACTTAGTGGGTGCACGGTATTGATGACTACGTTTCTGTAGAAGGACTTCTTCCTCACTAGTGAGGAGGATAGTGCGATCTGCGAGATTGTTTGGGTTGAGATATTGTCCCAACTGTGGTGGGGTAGGTTGCATATCCTGTTGGGTGTTCATCACACCCTGGTGCGGAATGGGATTCTGTAGCATGGCTGGGGGAGGTTGTTGGACATATTGTTGTGGGGCCTGCTGAGGGGCAGGCAGTGCTGGAGGATGTTTTACACTTCTTGAGTCTTTCATCCATTTAAAATCAACGATTTGGGGGCAATGATGAGTATAATGACTGAACTCACTGCAAAGGGCACAAGGGAGGTTTTTTCAAAGATTATTTTTATTTTTTCCTTGACGCCTGTTGTTATTGCCCCCCTAGGGGTTCTGATTCCCTTGATTCTAGTTGCCCCCAGTAGGTTGGTTCTGTTGGGGGTGATTCCTGCCTTGACCTGGGTTGTTATTGTTCCTGTTTTTTCCTTTATTTTTGGAATTATTCGATTGATGGGTTGGATTTTCCATATTCAGTTGTTCAAAATTTTGATATAACTGAATGGGAGAGGGTTGAAAAAAATTCACCCCAACGTGAGGGTGTGGGGGAGCCATGGGCTGTGAAGGATCAGGGAATGGAAAGTACGGATTCTGTGGGGGTAATGATCTATAAGGCACATAAGAAGGCATGGCGCTTTCACTAGTACTTAGAGTATAAACTAAGTTAGAGGGAGTACCATAAATTTTTTGGATTGGTGGGTGTATTGGGGGTGCCAGCGGTGGCTCACTGATGGGTGGAGGAAGGGTAACAGGGTATGGTTGTTGATAAGGTGGTGGGGAATAATAAGGGGTTCCTCCATATGTTGACGGATATTGAGGTGTGCCATACATTGGTGGTTGTTGGGGTTGTGGACTGTGGTGCATGGTATTAGCAATCAATCCGTTTGCGGAGTGAGACATCCTGGGTTTGTCTTGGCCAAATGGCACGGGTTTTGGGAGATCAGGAAGTACTGTGTACAAGTACCCTGATTGTGAATAGATGAGGTCATATTGTTGAGCCTTACTGATGGCTTCTTCTTCTGAAATAGGGAAGGTGGAAGCTACATCTTTACCGAGGAGAGAGACAAGTGATCTGAGAAACCAATAAAGACATTGTTGTTTGGTGGTTTCTTCTTTGCACAAACTATATCATCGACACCACTCGTGGATGTGATTAGGGATATGTGTGGCTGAGGTTTGTTTGAAATTATATAGTAGTTCAAGACCATTGTCATGGCAGATTGGTAATTGGAAGAAGGTCAAAACTGCTTTGACCAAGGACTTGAAGGTCACATTGGACCCTGAATTTTCGTCTACATACCATTTGGCTGATGGGCCATTGAGCATACGTTGAAATAATCGTAGTTGGATGGAATCATCCATAATGTTGTTGGGAGAGCACCGTAAGTGGAAAGTCATGACATGGTTGTTTGGTTCATCCCCTGCCTTTCCTTCAAACTTGGGGATGTCTGAAGGTAGTTTGGTAGGCATTGCAGGCCATGTGGGGTCATGAAATATATGATCATTTGTGAGTTTTCTTAGATCTGGTTTGTTAAGAGAGGCCAAATATGGAATCTAGAGTGGTGGCGGAGGATTAGTTTCAACCATGGTTTGAGTGTTATGTGAAATTGATCCTTGAGGGGGGCTAGGTGGGTTGGTACTCCCCCCTTGAGAGGAAGTTTCCGCCCCGCTTTCGTGTAAAGGAGAGAGAGTGGACGGTGGACCTTGGGAATTGGACCCAAGTAAGGTGGAACCAAGCAAATATGATCCTAAGACAGTGGCACTCACAGGGGTGTGAGAAGGTGGAGCCGATGAGTTGGCAAGACTAGGAACTCCCCCTAAAATAGGAGGGAGGTTCACCAAGTGTCTAGAATGAAGAGGGTTCTGTGGGTCCCCTATGATGTCTGACTAGCTGAGTGGATGTGTGCAGATGGTGGTGAGAGCAATAAATAAACAAGAGCATTTGCTGCAATTTTTGAACTTTACACAATATATATATCTAAATCAAATGTAATCAGAAATGCATCATACATAAAGTGTTTTGATAAAGAAGTATATATGTGGATAAATGGTTTTGTCTGCATGGGGAAACAAAGAAAACAAATGTTCATGTCCTAAAAATATGTAACTTCCTTCCTCTCAAAATAGCACTGGACCTTCCAATAGCACTCGACAGTGGGGTCTGAAGCCACCAGAAGAGAAACTAGTGAAGGATGAAGCGATCAGTTATAATGAGGGGTAAAGGGAGCATATCTCGAAAGAGCTAGCGATATTTCCCAGTAGCCACACAAAATCCGATAAAGGTGCAATTACAACCCATAATTGCCACCTGGGTGGATGTCCTAAAATTTGGTCACTAGGTACCTCGGTCAAAGTGCAACATTTAGATTTTTGGCCTAAGAAATGGGTCATGGGTTGGATCCCGTCCAAGAGGTGGGTGCCTCAAGGGGGGATGCACAGAACAACTAAAACTCGGCCTTCAACCCTTCATGGGTATCTCCCTACCTTATGGTGTTAGGAACAATTGAATTGAATGATTTATAGTTCCCTATTTGACAACTTCTATGGTTTTGACAATGTGAGAACTAGATAATGGGGAGTTATTTGGATGCCTATCCCCGAAATCCTACCTAGACTAAAAAAATTCTTTTGGCACCTCCTGTGGAGGAAAACTTAGTGAGTTTTTAGAATTTTTTTAGATGTGGTTTGTTTGAGAGACTGGGGATGTGAGCCAATCTCATTGAAATTAAATGGGAGTGGATAGCTTCGTCAAGAAAAAGGTGGGGTGTTTCCGAATCCCTTTGGAGGAAACTTACTTTGACCTCCACGTTTCGAGATGAAAAGTATGTGAGTGATAAGTGACTTTTGTGTGTGAATGAGTGAAAGTGTGCCAATATTTTAATGAATTAGGTGTCACCTTGCTGCACGTGGACTTCGCGTGGTCCTTACAAGTGTTGATTACCTAATTAACTAAATGTCTTTGGTACAACCTTGCGTAATTGAAAAGTCCCTAGGAAGCTAGCATGTGGACATGTGGGTCCTTTACTGTTCCTTTAACTCCCTATTGTGATTTAATATAAGAAAGATTTGAAACTATCCTAGATTGTGATCATGTGGGCATGTATGGGCCCGTTACAAAACCTTTAGACTTCCCTAGTGATTTAAACTAAGAAATTAAATTTCAACACTATCCTATATTTGTAGCATGTGGGCATGTATGGGCCCATTACAATCTTGAGATGTGTTTGAAAAATAAACTAAGAGGAGTCCCGAGGGGGCTGTTGTCCTCTCCTAAAGGTTTTAGTCTTTTTAAGGGAGATGAAATTGTCTTACAACCTTTTTCTGATTCTCAAGGTCGCTTTGAAGCACGAGAGAAGAGAATACTAAACGATTGTTATCCAACTTCTATTCCCAATGCAAGTTTTGTGTGATTACAAATGATTCGAACTTATACTTTTAGTCAAAGCAAGCCATCCATGTAAAAAAATGAAAGCAAAAGAGGAAATAATGATTTTAAACCCCCTAAGTGCTTATGTGTTTTGACTAATCCCTTTATATGGAGAGGGAACTAAGTGTGGTGCAGATTACAACATGCATGGAATCATTTTTAAGAAGGCTAGGGGCCTTCCCCAAATCACAAACAAGCTTACAATGTGTATTTTTTTGCACAGGTGCGTGGGTCTCAGAGTAGACAGAGGCACACTGAGTGCTTGTGCGCAAACCAAAAAAGACTTTTGGGCACAGGTGCGCAGAGGGCACTGAACAACATACTAATTTTGGCGCACGTGCGCATGATGCGCGACTGTGGGACAATAAACCCATGCACACCTGACACACGATCGCGAAGAAATTTCCGGATGGAATTCTCTCAATTCATCTTTGAATTGGATGTTTCGCAGGTCATCTTGGGTCGGTTAAGGTACCTGCAGGTTAACTAAATCAAAAGAAGAGCTAGAAAAACCCAAATGGGGTAGGAAATTGATACCTTTCCCCAGTGGAGTCTCCAATTTGTTGTGCCTCTTTTCTCACCTAAATGAGCAAAACATAGGTGCTTACAAGCTTAGTTGGGTTAGCTAAGCAAGATAGTAGTAAAGGAAAAGGGTTAGAAAGAGAAACATAAAAGACTAAGCTAAGAATTAAACTAAGAAATGAAAGAACAACTAAACTATTGAGCATAAGGACATAAGAACAAAAAACCAATAAGACTCATGTCACCAATGGCAAGGGTTATATTAGTGAAAAGAAAACACCAAGAAGAAAGAGGACTTTGGGTCCCTTGTTCCTCCAAGGGAGGGCTCTTGGACCCCCACAAATAAGCTCTTCTTACAACTTTGAAATAAATGGTTAAAGAATCCTAAGCTAATCCACTCAAGAGGTGAGATGGATATCCCAAATGTAATGATGCTAGTATGCTCTTGATGAGAAAAGATGATTCCCCAAGAGAATAGCAACAACATAACCTTGCAAATGAATTCCTTGAAAATGTAGTGCACCCATGGCCTTGTTTTATAGCATCACTTTGAGATATTGTGCAACCATCTTATAGTGTGAAAAGGGGCTATTTAGGGCATTTTCAGGTCTTTGACGAACCACCCAGTCATATCCATCCGAGATTTAGATGTCAAATCAACTTGGAAGTTGAACCAAAAGTGGGTGGGAGGTTGACCAATATCATAAATGCGTCGTTCTTATGTGTGTGCGGATTTTAGCGACCACATTCCTGCATCGTGTGCATGTGCACTTTTCTTGTGTTTCTAGCTGGCGCATGTGCACGCGCACCCTGTATAGTCATAGTGCACCTTAATTTTATAACTGGTTGTATAGTTTTGGACCTTTTGAAAATGATTTTTTGGTAATTTTGGTCCATGGGTGAACTCATAATTGTTTGAATCTGCTAGATTCCTGTAACCATTTGCGGATGAAATCTCAGTGATAACACCAGGTAATGGAACCTGTTCATGCCGAAGGAGCATTTTTCCAAGTTGGCGTATAGCTTGTGCTGCCACAGGGTGTGTAGAACCTACTGAATATGCTAGAAGTGTTCAGCCCAAGGCTTGCTATAAATTAGAATGTCATCTAGATACACCACTACAAAAGTGTTGGTGAATGGTTGCAGGATATTGTCCATCATCCTCATGAAAGTGGCTGGAGAATTTTTCAAACCACAAGGGCATGACCAACCATTCAAAAATTCCTTCCTTTGACATGAAGGTAGTCTTCCATACATCTATCTGTTCTATTGGGAGCTGGTGGTAGCCAGACTTCAGATCAATCATACTGAAGTATTTGTCCCCCATGAGTTGATAAAGGAGGTCGTCGATTCAGGGAATCGGGTACCAGTTTCTGATTGTGATTTTATTCAGAGCCCGGTAATCAATATAGAGTCGCCAGGTTCCATCTTTCTTATGTACCAAGATGATTGGGCTCTCGCAAGGTGATGAGCTAGGACGGATGTGCCCCTTGCGGAGCAGTTCTTGGATCCATCGCTTGATCTCCTCATTCTCTAACAAAGAGAAATGATAGACTAGCCCATTGGGCAGTGGTGCACCGGGGGTCAGATCGATGGGGTGCTTGACCTGGCAGTGCAGAGGTACCCCTGTAGGTGAGGAGAAGATATTCGAGTATTCTTCCAGGACCTTATCTACTTGCTTTTGCTTCTGCTATGTGGAGAGGTCAACTGCAGAGACCCTGGATGTGGCTATGATCTTTCGCTTATTCTGAGAGTGAATGATGAAGAAGACAAACTTCCCCATCTAAGAGATGACCTTCCTACATTGCTTAACATATATCAAGGAAACAACAGTAGGTGGGGTTGCCTCGGGTATCCTGTACAATTTCATGTTCAAAGTAATAATAACACTACGAGGCCTAGACTCATATGCAACATGACGTTTCCATAAATAAGGTTGGCTGAAAAGAACATCACAATATTCTAGAGGAGCAACATCACATAATACCTTGTCTTTGAAGGGCTTGATGCCGTATGACAATCGACACTGTTGGATGATGCGAAGATCGCTTCCTTGGTGGAGCCATCTAATGGTGTAGGGTTGTGGGTGTAGCCTTGTTGGTAGGGCCAGCCGCTTGACGACCTCTGCTGAGATGATATTATTCTATCTACCGCTATAAATGATGAAGTGCAGTGGGGTGCCTTTTACCCACATCTGTGAATGGAAGAGGTGCTCTCCTTCTTCTGGCGCATCTGGTTCACCAGGCTGGATCTTGGTGGTAGTAATTGTGGCACTGGGTTTCGCGTCAATGATCCGTCTTCCCCTTTCTGGTTCTGGCTCAGATTCAGAATCTGCATCTGATTCAGAGGCTTTCACTTTGGCCACTAGCATTTTCTTTGAGCAGCAATCAACAGTGTTATGCCAAGGGATCTTATGGAAGTCACACCTCTTCTTGGTATATTTCTTTGTCTTTCTGGTGTCCTTCTTTGCTTATGTCTTGGACTAGTTGTCTTGATACTATCCATCTTTTCTCTATCCTTTTTTCTATGGGTTGGGGTCACCCTTTCCTGGCTTTTATTGTGAGGGGTTCCCAGGTGCAAATTGCCGCGTCTTTTGTTTGAGCTTCTGCTCTATTTTGATGGCATATCAGTAGGCTGCACCCAAGGATGAGATGTCCAGAAATTCCATTTTGGTCTAGATGTATCTATGGAGAGCACCATGATACTTGAGAACCATATGTTGCTTCGAATCTTTGATACCCAGCTTGGTGCGCAAGGTATGGAAGATATTTGTGAAATCTAGAACTGCTTGGTCTCTTTCTTACCGCAGTGTGGTCCATTTGGGATACAGGTCATCATAACTTTCGACAGGGTAGTATTGTTCCTCAATATCATACCTGAAGGATTCCCAGGTGGTCATGACTGAAAATAATGAGGTTTCCTCTATTTCCTTTTTCTCACATAATTTTTTCCACCAATCTTTGAAATGGGGAACAACTTTGACGAGAGCAAAAGTAATCTTTTCTCTATTTGAAAAAGTTATGGACAGAAAAATACCCTTCTAATAGATTAAACCACTTGTCTACAACATCTGTGTCTATATGACTTTCAAATATTGGAATATCAAAGTTTATTTGTACCTTGAATGGTGTTACGCCTCCGTTCGAAGAAGATGCGTCACCTGTTGGTATCCGCCGAAGGATTTGCATGAAACTATCCATCATCTCATTCCTCTATTGCGTGAGAGATTCCTCAATCAATATTTTGAAAGGATATCCTATCCCATCATCTTTATTTTCTCCTACCATGAGAGGTCGCTTGGGCGTGCGAGAGCTTCTGTCCTCAAGAGAAACAAGGTTGAGACCCAACTCTTTGTACTCCGACCTCATTGGGGACAAACATTAAGACGACAAGGAGAAAACTGCTCTGATACCACTGATCTAGATTTTATGAGAAGAATGACATGAATACAGGTTATTAACAAATTATTAACACAAAATAATAGAGATACAGTAAAACTGGTTTTCTATTCAATAACAAAATAAGTTGAAACTGTAAAATGCAGTGGAAACAAGCTTGTTGGAATGGTGGCGGCTTATCTGTGAGAAGAGATGTGACGACTGTGCGCATTCGTAAGAAGAAGATTACAATGAGGCTATGAAGGAATTTTTACAATAAACAAGAATTCCAAAAATCCTAGACATCCAAAAACCTAACCCTAGGAGATGAAGCGCCAAAAGTCATGTGGGCCCCATTGGGTAAGTTAGTACATCAAATTCCCAGTGTAGTAACTTTTGCATACGATATTCGTTTTAGGTGTGTGATAGCCCGATATAAAGGTATAATAGAGGAGATTAATTTTGGAGGCTCAATCATGCCTTCAATTATCATTGAGAATATCGATCCCGAAAAACCTTCATTTAGGCACTCAAAATGGCCCCGAAAGTTAAAACGGCTAACAATAGTAAATTGCCAAAATTGTCAAAAACCTGTTTTGAGCCAGTTGGAAAAGGTGGGTGGATACCAATATCCATATGGATCAATCCTCCCTCCTTAGGAATAAATTTTCTTCCTTACATTGAGGTCCCCCATCAGATGAGGAAATTTCTGCTGAATTTGGTCCCGGGTGAGCCACTTGCCTTGGTGCAAGAGCTGCCCTTCTTTGATGACTCGATAAATATGGATCCTTTGTTGTCAAGTTCCCTTGATCGGTGTGTCCACAATATGATAATTGGATGCCTATTGTATGTAGTCAGGGTTGAGTTCTGTTGGTGTCAGCTGTTCTGCTACTTCTGAGGTGTCCAATAATGGTGGGAAATAAGGGCGAAGGAGATCCACGTTGAACACTGGGTGCAGGCCAAGGAAAGGAGGAATGTCGAGCTCAAAAACATTATCCCCCATGGCCTTGGTGATAGTGTACAACCCATAACAAAGTGGGCGAAGCTTCCGATGGGGTCGTGTAAGGCATTCTTTCTATAAGTACAACCAAAATTTGTCTCCCGCTTGAAACTTATGTGGCACCCGATGTTGATCATGGCGCTATTTGTGATGCTCTTCTTGCAGGCAAACATAACAACCATCTTAGAAAAGAGATCAACAACCACAAAAAAATATTCATTTCCTCGCTTGGTGGACGGGAGGCCCGACATGTAGTCCATTGAGATGGATTCCCATGGCCTGTTAGGAGTAGGAAGATGGGTGGATAGACCATGTTTCTTAGTAGTCAGTTTGGCAATAACGTAGGTAGTGCAGGACCTGATATACTTGATGTTATCCTGTCAAAGTTTGGGCCAGTAGAAATGTTTCTGTAGCATTGCCACTATCTTTTCGACACCAAAGTGTCTTGCCACACTCTTGTAGTGGGCTTCCCAGATCAACTTCACTCACTCACTTGATGGAACACATATATGGCCAAGAAGACACAACAACCCATACTGAAGATGGAAATTATCGACAACCGTTTTTTCACCCAACATTTGGTAGGTGCTGGCGAAGTCAGGATCTATCTCATAGATTTGGGGCCATCCAGATGTCTCATGGCCTCAAGGGTCTAGCACCAATCAAGACGCGATTGGTGCTTCCTATTTTATAATTGTTGTTGAGGTGGAATTGCTGCAAGTATGTGGACCACTTTTGATGGCGGTCATTCTGCAATTTTCACTGTGTCTGCATGAACTACAGTGGCTTATGATCAGTGTGGATGACTATATCCTTCCCAAGAATGTAATGTCTCCACTGGTGACAGGCTTGCATAATGGAGTACATTTCCTTGTCATAATTATGGTACTTACATAAAGTATATGACAGTGTCTCACTATGATAGTCCATGGGGTGGCCGTGCTGAGTGAGAACAACACCCACAACATAGCTTGAAGCATCTGTCTCGATCTCAAAGGGATGCTACAAATTTGGTAGTGAAAGTACTAGGGTTGAGCATAAGCACTGCTTTTAATCATAGAATTCTTATTGTTGGGACCAGACCCACGCAAATTTCGCCTTACCACCACCCCTGTTTATTTGGCTGAGGGTCCATGAAATATGGGAGAATCCCAACATGAACCTGAGGTAGAAATTGGCAAGGCCTAAGAAGCTCTGAAGCTTAGTGAGTGTTATTGGGGCTGGCCAGTCATGGATGACTTGGATCTTGGCTTGATCCACATGTACGCCATGCTGATCAATGATGTAGCCCAGGTAATGGACCCTGTCCATGCCGAAGGAGCATTTTTCCAAGTTGGCGTATAGCTTGTGCTGCCGCAGGGTGTGGAGAACCTGCTGAATATGCTGCAAGTGTTCGGCCCAAGTCTTAGTGTAAATTAGAATGCCATCTAGATACACCACTACAAAAGTATTGGTGAATGGTCACAGGATATCACCCATCATCCTCATGAAAGTGGCTGGAGAATTTTTCAAACCAAAGGGCATGACCAACCATTCAAAAAGGCCTTCCTTTTACATGAAGGTGGTCTTCCATACATATGTCTGTTCTATAGGGACCTGGTGGTATCCAGACTTCAGATCAATCTTACTGAATTATTTGGCCCCCGTGAGTTGATCAAGGAGGTTGTCGATTCGGGGAATCGGGTACAGGTTTTTGACTGTGATTTTATTCAGAGCCCGGTAATCAATACATAGTCACCAGGTTCCATCTTTCTTTTGTACCAAAATGATTGGGATCCTGCAAGATGATGAGCTGGGAAGGATGTGCCACTTGTGGAGTAGTTCTTGGATCTATCGCTTGATCTCCTCATTCTCTAAAAAAGAGTGGCAATAGACTGGCCCATTGGGCAGTGGTGCACCGTGGGTCAGATCGATGGGGTGCTTGACCTAGAAGTGCAGAGGTACCCCTGTAGGTGAGGAGAAGATATCTGAGTATTCTTCCACAACCTTATCTACTTGCTTCTACTGTGTGGAGAGGTTGGCCGTAGAGACCTTGGATGTGGCTATGATATTTCACTTATTTTGAGAGCGAATCATGAAGAAGACAAACTTCCCCGTATGAGAGATGACCTTCCTGCATTAATTAACAACTATCAAGGAAATAACACTAGGTGGGACTGCCTCAGGTATCCTGTACAATTTCCTTTTCAAAGTAATAATAACACTACGAGGCCTAGACTCATATATAGTATGACATTTCCATAAATAAGGTTGTTCGAAAATAACATCACATAATACCTCATCTTTGAAGGGATTGATGCCCTATGACAGTCGTCACTGTTGGCTGACGTAGAGATCGCTTCCTTGGTGGACCCATCTAATGGTGTAGGGTTGTGGGTGCGTCGTTGTTGGCAGGGCCAACCACTTGATGACCTATGCTGAGATGAGGTTCTTCTGGCTACCGCTACCAATGATGAAGTGTAGCAGGGTGCCTTTTACCTACATCTGTGAATGGAAGGGGCACTCTCCTTCTTCTGGCTCATCTAGTTCACCAGGCTGGAGCTTGGTGGTAGCAACGGTGGCACTGGGTTCTAGGTCAATGATCCATCTTCACCTTTTTGGTTCTATCTCAGAGTCATAATTTTCATTTGATTAAGAGGATTTCACTTCGGCCACCAGCGACTGCTTTGAGCAGCAGTCAACAGTGTTATGGCAATAGATCTTATGGAAGTCGCACCACTTCCCGATATCTTTCTTTATCTTTCTGGTGTCCTTCTTTGCTTGTGGCTTGGACTAGTTGTCTTGATACTGTCCATATTTTCTCTGTCCTTTTTTCTATGGGTTGGGGCCACCCTTTCCTGGATTTTCTTGTGAGGGGTTCCCAGGTGCAAATTGCCGCGTCTTTTGTTTGAGCTTCTACTCAATTTTGACGACATATCGGTAGGCCGCGCCTAAGGATGAGATGTCCATAAATTTCATTTCGGTCTAGATGTATCTATGTAGAGAACCGCGATACTTGAGAACCATATGTCGCTCTAAATCTTTTATACCCAGCTTGGTGCACAAGGTATAGAAAGATATTTGTGAAATCTGGCACTGCTTGGTCTCTTTCTTGCCGGAGTGTGATCCATTTGGTATACAGGCTGCCATAACTTCCAAAAGGGAAGTATTGTTCCTTAATAACATCCCTAAAGGATGCCCAGGTGGCTGTGACTGAAAATAATGAGGTTTCCTCTGTTTCCTTTTACTCATAGAAATTTTCCCACCAATCTTTGACATGGGAAATGGTTTTGAGGAGCGCAAAAGTAATCTTTTATCCATTAGAAAAGTTATGGACAAAACAATACCCTTCTAATAGATTCAACCACTTGTCTACAACATCTGCATCTATATGACCTTCAAATATAGGAATATCTAAGTTTATTTGTACCTTGAAGGGGGTAGCGCCTCCGTTCGAAGAAGATGCATTGCCTGCTGGTAGCCGCCGAAGGATTTGTGCGAAACTATCCATCATCTCGTTCCTCTGTTGCGTGAGGGATTCCTCAATCAACAATTTGAAAGGATATCCTGTCCCGTCATCTTTATTTTCTCCTGCTATGAGAGGTCGCTTGGGCGTGCGAGAGATTTTATCCTCAAGAGAAACAAGCTCGAGACCCAACTCTTTGTACTCCGACCTCGTTGGGGACATCCATTAAGACGACAAGGAGAAGACCACTCTGATACCATGGATCCGGATTATATTAGTAGAATGAAATGAATATAGATTATTAATAGGTGCTTAACACAAAATAATAGAGATACAATAAAACTAGTTTTCTATTCAATAACAAAATAAGCTGAAACTGTAAATTGTAGAGGAAACAAGCTTGCTGGAATGGTGGCAGCTTATCTCTGAGAAGAGATGTGACTGCTGCACGCATTCCCAAGAAGAAAATTACAATGAGACTCTGAAGGAATTTTTCCAATAAACAAGAATTCCAAAAACCGTAGACATCCAAAAACCTAACCCTAGGAGATGAAGCACCAAAAGTCATGTGGGCCCCGTTTGGGTAAGTTAGTACATCAATTTCCCAGGGTCGTAACTTTTGCATACGATCTTCATTTTAGGCGTGTGATATCCCGTTGGAAAGGTATCATAAAGGAGATTCATTTTTTGGGATTGATCATTCCTTTTACTATCATTGAGAAGCTCAATCTCGAAAAACCTTCATTTAGGCCCTCAAAATGGCCCCAGAAGTTAAAATTGCTAAAAATAGTAAATTGCCAAAATTGTTAGAAATCTGTTTTGAGCCAGTTGGAAAAGGTGGGTGGCCACTGATATAGATATGGATAAATTCTCCCTCCTTGGGAAGAAATGGTCTCCATTTCATTGAGGTCCCCCATCAGATGAAGAAATTTCTGCTGAATTTGGCCCCGGGTGAGCCACTTGCCTTGGTGTAGGAGCTGCCTTGCTTTGACGACTCGATAAAGATGGATCCTTTGTTGTCGAGTGACCTTGATCTGTGTGTCCACAATCTGATCATTTTATTCCAGTTGTATGCATGCAGGGTTGAGCTCTGTTGGTGCCAGTTGTTCTGCTACTTCTGAGGTGTCCAATAATGGTGGGAAATAAGGGCGAAGGAGATCCACATTGAACACTGGGTGCAGGCCAAGGAAAGGAGTAATGTTGATTTCAAAAGAATTATCACCCATGTCCTTGGTGATAGTGTATGGACCATAACAGAGTGGGCGAAGCTTCCAATGGGGACCTATAAGGTGTTCTTTAATTAAGTTCAACCAAACTTTGTCACCCACCTGAAACTTATGTGGCACCCGATGTTGATCATGGCGCTCTTTGTACTTGTCATTGGACTTCTGTAGGATATATTGAACCTGTTGGTGGATTTACTGGATCCGTTTAATGAACTAGGTGGATTTGCTAGCTTCAGTTGGAGAAGGAGATGAGTCGGTCGAGGTGGTCACAAGGGGAATTGCAACATCTATGGGACCTAATGACTGGAATCCCAACCCCACCTGAAAGGGGCTGTGGCTGGTTGAGCTATGCTAGACATAGGGAAGGCTCTCATCCCATGTGCAAGGGTGATTTGAATTATACATGTGAAGGATATGCACAATCATTCGATTTACAAATTCGGTTTGGCCATCTATCTGGGGCTGGCAGGCTGTGGATTTGGTGAGCTTGGTGTCCAAAAATGATCGGAGGCTTGACCAAAATGTGCTAAGAAATCGAATATATCGATCTGAGACAATGGTTTGTGGGATTCCAAAATTTACCCAAACTCGTTCAAAAAAGAGCTTGTTAGTGGCCTCTGATGTGATGCTCTTCTTGCAGGCAACCAAAATCACCATCTTAGAAAAGCAATCAACAACCACAAAAACACAGTCATTTCCTTGCTTGGTGGATGAGAGGCCCAACATGTAGTCCATTGAGATGGATTCGCATGGCCTTTCAGGAGTAGGAAGAGGGGTGTACATGCCTTGTTTCTTAGTGTTTGGCTTGGCAATAGCGTAGGCAATGCAAGACCTGATATACTAGTTGACCTCCTGTCGAAGTTTTGGCTAGTAGAAATGTTTCTATAGCATCACCACTATCATTTCGATGCCGAAGTGTCTTGCCACCCGACTGTAGAGGGATTCCCAGATTAGCTTCGCTCGCTCAGTTGATGGAACATAGATATGGCCTAGACGACACAACAACCCATCCTGAAGATGGAAATTATCGACAACTGCGTTTGCACCCAACATTTGGTAGGTGGTGGTGAAGTCAGGGTCTGTCTCATAGAGTTGGGGCCATCTAGATGTCTCATGGCCGCAAGAGTCTAGCACCATGGTGAGTGATGCAACTAGTGGTTTTCTAAGGCAATCATCGACTCGATTGGTGTTTCCTGTTTTATAATTGATGTTGAGGTGGAATTGATGCAATATGTGGACCACTTTTGATGGCGATCATTTTGCAATTTTCCCTGTGTCTGCATGAACTGCAGTTGATTATGATCAGTGTGGATGACTATCTCCTTCCTAGGAATGTAATGTATCCACTGGCGGTAGGCTTACACAATGGAGTACATTTCCTTGTCGTAAGTAGGGTACTTATGGACAGTATCTGGCAATGTCTCACTATGATAGGCCACGGGGTGGCCGTGCTGAGTGAGAATAACACCCACAACATAGTCTGAAGCATCTGTCTTGATCTCAAAGGGATGCTGTAGGTTTGGTAGTGAAAGTACTAGGGCTGAGCAAAAGCGCTTCTTCAAATCATCGAACGCTTGTTTTTGGGACCGAACCCACACAAATTTCGGCTTACCGCCACCCCTGTTTATTTGGCTGAGGTCCCATGAAATATGGGAGAATCCCAACACGAACCTGCGGTAGAAATTAGCAAGGCCCAAGAAGCTCTGAAGCTAAGTGAGTGTTGTTGGGGCTGGCCAATCATGGATAACTTGGATCTTGGCTGGATTCACATGTATGCCATGCTGATCAATGATGTAGCCCAGGTAATGG
This sequence comes from Picea glauca, assembly GCA_000966675.3. Lineage (NCBI taxonomy): Eukaryota > Viridiplantae > Streptophyta > Pinopsida > Pinales > Pinaceae > Picea > Picea glauca. The sequence goes on along the minus strand of JZKD02S1958852.1, from coordinate 445,713 downwards.
ACCTTGTCCATGCCGAAGGATAATTTTTCCAAGTTGGCATATAGCTTGTGCTACCGCAGGGTGTGCAGAACCTGCTGAATATACTGCAAGTGTTCGACCCAAGTCTTGTTGTAAATTAGAATTTCATCCAGATACACCACTACAAAAGTATTGGTGAATGGTTGCAGGATATCTTCCATCATCCTCATGAAAGTGGATGGAACATTTGTCAAACAAAAGGGCATGACCAACCATTCAAAAAGGCCTTCCCTTGACTTGAAGGCGGTCTTCCATACATCTATCTGTTCTATCGGGACCTGGTGGTAGCCATACTTCAGATCAATCTTACTGAAGTATTTGGCCCCTGTGAGTTGATAAAGGAGGTCATCGATTTGGGGAATCGGGTACTAGTTTTTGACTGTGATTTTATTCAGAGCTTGGTAATCAATACAGAATCGCCAGGTTCCATATTTCTTCTGTACCAACATGATTGGGCTCCCGCAAGGTGATGAGTTGGGACGGATGTGCCCCTTGTGGAGCATTTATTGGATCTGTCACTTGATCTCCTCATTCTCTAACAAAGAGTGGTGATAGACTGGCCCATTGGGCAGCGATGCACCGGGGGTCCAATCGATGGGGTGCTTGACTGGGAAGTGCAGAGGTACCCCTGTAGGTGAGGACAAGATATCTGATTATTCTTCCATGACCTTATCTACTTGCTTCTGCTATGTGGAGAGGTCGGTCGTAGAGACCCTAGATGTGGCTGTGCTATTTCACTTATTCTGAGAGAAAATCATGAAGAATAAAAAATTCCCTATCTGAGAGATGACCTTCCTGCATTGTTTAGCAGAGATCAAGGAAATAACACTAGGTGGGACTCCCTCGGGTATCCTGTACAATTTCCTGTTCAAAGTAATAATAAAACTATGAGGCCTAGACTCATATACAACATGACATTTCCAAAAATAAGGTTGGCCAAAAATAACATCACAAACTTAGATAGGATCAACATAACATAATATATCATCTTTGAAGGGCTTGATGCCATACGACAATCGACACTGGTGGCTGACGCAGAGATCGTTTCCTTGGCAGAGCCATCCAATGGTGTAGGTTTGTGGGTGCGACATTGTTGGCAGGGCTAGCCGCTTGATGACCTTTGCTGAGATGAGGTTATTTTGGCTACCGCTATCAACGATGAAGTGCAGTGGGGTGCCTTTTACCCACATCTGTGAATGGAAGAGGCACTCTCCTTCTTCTAGCTCGTCTAGTTCACCAGACTAGAGCCTGGTGGTAGAAACGGTGGCACTGGGTTCCATGTCAATGATCCATATTCCCCTTTCTGGTTCTTTCTCAGAGTCAGAATCTACATCTGATTTAGAGGCTTTCACTTCGGCCACCAACGAATTCTTTGAGTAGCAGTCAATAGTGTTATGCCAAGGGATCTTATGGAAGTCACACCACTTCCCGGTATCTTTCTTTTTATTTCCAGTGTCCTTCTTTGCTTGTGGCTTAGACTGGTTGTCCTGATACTTTCCATCTTTGCTCTGTCCTTTGTTCTGTGGGTTGGGGCCACCCTTTCTTGACTTTTGTTGTGAGGGGTTCCTAGGCCCAAATTGTCCCTTCTTTTGTTTGAGCTTCTGCTTGATTTTGATGGCATATCGGTAGGCCGCGCCCAAGGATGAGATGTCTAGAAATTCCATTTCAGTCTGGATGTATCTATGCAGAGCACCATGATACTTGAGAACCATATGTCACTCCGAATCTTTGATACCTAGCTTGGTGCGCAAGGTATGGAAGATATTTGTGAAATCTGGCAACTGCTTGGTCTCTTTCTTGCCATAGTGTGGTCCATTTGGTATACAGGTCATCATAACTTCTAACGGGTTAGTATTTTTCCTTAATATCATCCCTGAAGGATTCCCAGGTGGCCATGACTGAAAATAATGAGGTTTCCTCTGTTTCCTTTTTCTCACAGAAAGTTTCCCACCAATATTTGACATGGTGAACAACCTTGAGGAGTGAAAAAGTAATATTTTCTCTATTCGAAAAGTTATGGACAAAAAAATACCCTTCTAATAGATTCAACCACTTGTCTACAACATCTATGTCTATCTGAACTTTAAATATAGGAATATCTAAGTTCATTTGTACCTTGAAGGGGGTAGCGCGTCCATTCGAAGAAGATACGTCGCCTGCTGGTAGCCGCCGAAGGATTTGCGCGAAACTATCCATCATCTCATTCCTCTGTTGCATGAGGGATTCCTCAATCAACAGTTTGAAACAATCTACTGTCCCATCATATTTATTTTATCCTACCATGAGAGGTCGCTTGGGCATGCAAGAGCTTCTGTTTTCCAGAAAAACAAGCTCGAGACCCAACTCTTTGTACTCCGACCTCATTGGGGACATGCATTAAGACAACAAGGAGAAAACCGCTCTGATACCACTGATCCAGATTTTATGAGTAGAAAGAAATGAATACAGATTATTAACAGGTTCTTAACACAAAATGACAGAGATACAGTAAAAATAGTTTTCTATTCAATAACGAAATAAGTTGAAACTGTAAAATGCAGCAGAAACAAGCTTGCTGGAATGGCGACGACTTATCTCTGAGAAGAGATGTGATGGTTGTGCGCATTCACAGAAAGAAAATTAAAATGCGGCTCCAAAGGCCCTTTTACAATAAACAAGAATGAAAAAAACCCTAGACATCCAAAAACCTAACCCTAGGAGATGAAGCACCAAAAGTCATGTAGGCTTAGTTTGGGTAAGTTAGTACATCAACTTCCCGGGGTTGTAACTTTTGCATACGATCTTCGTTTTAGGCGTGTGATAGCCCGTTGGAAAGGTATCATCAAGGAGATTAATTTTCTAGGATCAAAAATGTTTATAGTTATCATTGAGAATATAGATCCCTAAAAACATTCATTTCGGCCCTTAAAATGGCCCCGAAAGTTAAACTGCTAAAAATAGTAAATTGCCAAAATTGTCAGAAAACTGTTTTGAGCTAGTTGGAAAAGGTGGGTGGCCACTGATATCCATATGGATAAATCCTCCCTCCTTAGGAAGAAATGGTATCCATTTCATTGAGGTCCCCCATCAGATGTGGAATTTTCTGCTGAATTTGGCCCTAGGTGAGCCACTTGCCTTGGTGCAGGAGCTGCCCTGCTTTGATGACTCAATAAAGCTGGATCCTTTGTTGTCGAGTGCCCTTGATATATGTGTCCACAATATGATCATTGGATGCCTGTTGTATGGATTTAGGGTTGAGATCTGTTGGTGTCAGCTATTCTGCTACTTTTGAGGTGTCCAATAATGGTGGGAAATAAGGGCGAAGGAGATCTAGGTTGAACATTGGGTGCAAGCCAAGGAAAGGAGGAATGTTTAGCTCAAAAGAATTATCCCCCATGGCATTGGTGATAGTGTATGACCCATAAAAGACTGGGTGAAGATTCCGATGGGGTCCTGTAAGGTGTTCTTTCTATAAGTGCAACCAAACTTTGTCGCCCACCTGAAACTTATGTGGCACCTGATGCTAATCATGGCGCTGTTTGTACTTGTCATTGGAATTATGTAGGAGATCCTGAACCTATTGGAAGATGTGCTAGATCCACTCAATGAACCGAGTGTCTTTTTCAGCTTTAGTTGGAGCAGGAGATGAGTCGGTCGAGGTGACCACAAGGGGAAGTGCAACATCTATGGGACCCAATGAATGGAATCCCAACCCCACCTGAAAGGGGCTGTGGCCGATTGAGCTATGCAGGGCTCAGTTGTAGCTATGATGGACATAGGGAAGGATCTCATCGCATGTGCGAGGGTGCTTTGAATTATACATGTGAAGGATATGCACAATCATTCGATTTACAACCTTGGTTTGGCCATTTGTTTGGGGGTGGAAGGCCATGGATTTGGTGAGATTGGTGTCCAGCAGTGACCAGAGGCTCGATCAGAATGTGCTGAGAAATTGACTATCCTGATCTAAGACAATGGTTTGTGGAATTCCAAAATTTACCCAGATTCTTTCAAAGAAGAGCTTGGCAGTGGCCTCTACTGTGATGATCTTCTTGCAAGAAACCATAATCGACATCTTAGAAAAGCGATCAACAACCACAAAAACACAGTCATTTTCTCACTTGGTGTATGGGAGGCTTGACATGTAGTCCATTGAGATGGATTACCATGGCCTGTCAGGAGTAGGAAGAGGGGTGTACATGCCCTATTTCTTAGTGGTTGGTTTGGCAATAGCGCAAGCAGTGCAGGACCTGATATACTTGGTGACCTCCTGTCGAAGTTTCGACCAGTAGAAATGTTTCTATAGAATCGCCTCTATATTTTTGACGCTGAAGTGTCCTGCCACCCGACTATAGTGGGCTTCCTAGATCAGCTTCGCTCGCTCACTTGATGGAACACAAATATGGCCAAGACAACACAACAACCCATCTTGAAGATGGAAATTATTGACAACTGTGTTTTCACCCAAAATTTGGTAGGTGGTGGAGAGGTTAGGGTCTGTCTCATAGAGTTGGGGCCATCCAAATGTCTCATGGTTGCAAGAGTCTATCACCATGGTGAGTGCCATGACTGGAAGTATTCTGAGGCAATCAATGATGCGATTGGTGCTTCCTATTTTATAATTGATGTTGAGGTGGAATTGCTGCAAGTATGTGGACCACTTTTGATGGCAGTCATTCTGCAATTTTCCCTGTGTCTGCATGAACTGCAGTGGCTTATGATCAGTGTGGATGACTATCTCCTTCCCAGGAATGTAATGTCTCCATTGGTGGTAGGCTTTCACAATGGATTACATTTCTTTGTCATAAGTAGGGTACTTATAGACAGTATCTGACAGTGTCTCACTATGATAGGACACAGAGTGGCCGTGATGAGTGAGAACGATGCCCACAACATAGTCTGAAGCATATGTCTTGATCTCAAAGGGATGCTGCAGGTATGGTAGTGAAATTAATGGGGTTGAGCACAAGCACTTCTTCAAATCATCAAACGCTTGTTTTTTGGATCGACCCCACACAAATTTCATCTTACCGCCACCCCCAATTATTTGGCTGAGGGACCATGTAATATGGGAGAATCCAAACACGAATCCGCGATACAAATTGGAAAGGCCTAAGAAGATCCGAATCTCAGTGAATGTTGTTGGGGATGGCCAGTTGCAGATGAATTGGATCTTGGCTGGATCCACATGTATGCCATGCTAATCAATGATGTAGTCTAGGTAATGGACCCTGTCCATGCTGAAGGATAATTTTTCCAAGTTGGCGTATAACTTGTGCTGCCACAGGGTGTCTAGAACCTACTGAATATGTTGCAAGTGTTCAGCCCAAGTCTTGCTGTAAATTAGAATGTCATCTAGATAAACCACTGCAAACGTATTGGTGAATGGTCGTAGGATATCATCCATCATTGTCATGAAAGTGGCTGGATCATTTGTCAAACCAAAGGGAATGACCAACCATTCAAAAAGGCCTTCCTTTGACTTGAAGGTGGTCTTCCATACATCTGTCTGTTCTATCGGGACCTGGTGGTAGCTAGACTTCATATCAATATTACTGAAGTATTTGGCGCCCATGATTTGATCAAGGAGGTTGTCGATTCGTAGAATCGGGTACCGGTTTCTGAATGTGATTTTATTAAGAGCCCAATAATCAATACAGAGTCACTAGGTTCCATATTTCTTCTGTACCATCACAATTGGGATTCCGCAAGGTGATGAGCTTGGATGGATGTGCCCCTTGTGGAGCAGTTCTTGGATCTTTCTCTTGATCTCCTCATTCTCTAACAAAGAGCAGTGATAGACTGGCCCATTGGGTAGCAGTGTGTCGGGGGTCAGATCGATGGAGTGCTTGACCTGGCAATGCAGAGGTACCCCTGTAGGTGAGGATAAGATATTCAAGTATTCTTCCACGACCATATCTAATTTCTTATGCTATGTGGAGAGGTCAGACGCATAGACCCTAGATGTGGCTGTGATCTTTCTCTTATTCTGAGAGTGAATCACGAAGAAGACAAACTTCCTCATATGAGAGATGACCTTCCTACATTGCTTAGCAGAGATCAAGGAAATAGCACTAGGCGGGACTGCCTCGGGTATCCTGTACAATTTCCTGTTCAAAGTAATAATAACACTACGAGGCCTAGAATCATATACATCATGACGTTTCCATAAATAAGGTTGGCCGAAAAGAACATCACAAACTTCGAGAGGAGAAACATCACATAATACCTCGTCTTTGAAGGGCTTGATTCCGTACGATAGTCGATACTGTTGGCTGACGTGGAGATCGCTTCCTTGGCGGAGCCTTCCAATGTTGTAGGGTTGTGGGTGCAACGTTGTTGGCAGGGCCAACTGCTTGACGAACTTTGCTGAGATGAGGTTCTTCTGGCTACCATTATCAATGATGAAGTGCAATGGGTTTCCTTTTACCCACATATGTGAATGGAAGAGGCACTCTCCTTCTTCTGGCTCGTCTCGTTCACCATGCTGGAGCTTGGGGGTAGAAACGGTGGCACTAGGATCCACGTCAATGATCCATATTCCCCTTTCTGGTTCTGGATCAGAGTCATAATCTGCATCTGATTCAGAGACTTTCATTTTGTCCACCATCGATTTCTTTGAGTGAAAATCAGCAGTGTTATGCCAAGGGAGCTTATGGAAGTCGCACCACTTCCCGGTATCTTTCTTTGTCTTTCTGGTGTCCTTGTTTGTTTATGGCTTGGAATGGTTGTCCTGATACTGTCCATATTTTATCTGTCCTTTTTTATGTGGGTTGGGGCCGCCCTTTCTTGGCTTTTGTTGTGGGGGGTTCCCAAGCCAAAATTGCCGCGTCTTTTGTTTGAGCTTCTGCTCGATTTTGTTGGCATATTGGTAGACCATGCCCAAGGATGAGATGTACAAAAATTCCATTTCAGTCTAGATGTATCTATGCAGAGCACCATGATACTTGAGAACCATATTTCGCTCCGAGTCTTTGATACCCAACTTGGTGTGCAAGGTACGAAAGATATTTGTGAAATATGGCACTGCTTCATCTCTTTCTTGCCACAGTGTGGTCCATTTGGTATACAGGTTGTCATTACTTTTGACAGGGTAGTATTGTTCCTTAATAGAATCCTTGAAGGATTCCCAGGTGGCCATGTCTAAAAATAATTAGGTTTCCCCTGTTTCCTTTTGCTCACAGAAAGTTTCCCACCAATCTTTGACATGGGGAATGGCTTCGAGGAGCACAAAAGTAATCTTTTCTCTATTCGAAAAGTTATGGATAGAAAAATACACTTATAATAGATTCAACCACTTGTCTACAACATCTGCGTCTATCTGACCTTCAAATATAGGAATATCAAAGTTTATTTGTACCTTGAAGGGGGTAGCGCCTCCATTCGAAAAAGATGCGTCGCCTGTTGGTAGTCGCCGAAGGATTTGCGCGAAACTATCCATCATCTCGTTCTTATGCTGTGTGAGGGCTTCCTCAATCAACAGTTTGAAAGGATGTCCTTCCCCATCATATTTATTTTCTCCTTCCATGAGAGGTTGCTTGGGTGTGTGAGAACTTCTGTCCTCAATAGAAACAAGCTCGAGACCCAACTCTTTGTACTCCAACCTCGTTGGGGATATGCATTAAGATGACAAAGAGAAAACTGCTCTGATACCACTGATTCATATTTTATGAGCAGAAAAAAATGATTACAGATTATTAACAGGTGTTTAACAAAAAGTAACAGAGATACAGTAAAACTAGTTTTCTATTCAATAACGAAATAAGTTGAAACTGTAAAATGCAGCGGAAACAAGCTTGCTGGAATGGTGGCGGCTTATCTCTGAGAAGAGATGTGACGACTACACACATTCGCAAGAAAAAAATTACAATGAGGATATGAAGGCCTTTTTACAATAAACAAGAATGAAAAAAACCCTAGACATCCAAAAAGCTAACCCTAGGAGATGAAGTGCCAAAAGTCATGTGGGCCCCGTTTGGGTAAGTTAGTACATCAACTTCTCGGGGTTGTAACTTTTTCATACGATCTTTGTTTTAGGCGCGTGATAGCCCGTTGGAAAGGTATCATCGAGGAGATTATTTTTGGGGGCTCAATAATTCCTTTAATTATCATTGAGAAGCTTGATCCTGAAAAACCTTCATTTAGGCCCTCAAAATGGCCCCAGAAGTTAAAATTGCTAAAAATAGTAAATTGCCAAAATTGTCAGAAAACTATTTTGAGCCAGTTGGAAAAGGTGGGTGGCCACCAATATCCATTTGGATCAATCCTCCCTCCTTAGGATGCAATGGTATCCATTGCATTGAGGTCCCTCATTAGATGAGGAAATTTTTTCTGAAGTTGGCCCCGGGTGAGCCACTTGCCTTGGTGCAGCAGCTGCCTTGCTTTGACGACTCGATAAAGGTGGATCCTTTGTTGTCGAGTGAAATTGATCTGTGTGTCCACAATATGATCATTGGATTCCTATTGTATGCAGTGAGAGTTGATCTCTATTGGTGTCAACTATTCTACTACTTATGAGGTTTCCAATAATGGTGGGAAATAAGGGTGAAGGAGATCCACGTTGAACACTGGGTGCAGGCCAAGGAAAGGAGAAATGTTGAGCTCAAAAGCATTATCCCCCATGACCTTGGTGATAATGTATGACCCATAACAGAGTGGACAAAGATTCCTATGGGTTCATGTAAGGCATTTTTTCTATAAGTGCAACCAAACTTTGTTGCCCACCTGAAAGTTATGTGGCACCCGATGTTGATCATGGTGCTGTTTGTACTTGTCATTGGACTTCTGTAGGATATCCTAAACCTATTGGAAGATGTGCTAGATCTGCTCAATGAACCGGGTGGCTTTGTCATCTTTAGTTACAGCAGGAGATGAGTCAATCGAGGTGACCTCAAGGGGAAGTGAAACATCTATGGGACCCAATGGTTGGAATCCCAACCCAACCTGAAAGGGGCTGTGGCCGGTTGAGCTATGCAGGGCTTCGTTGTAGCTATGCTAGACATAGGGAAGGCTCCCATCCCATGTGAAAGGGTGATTTGAATTATACATACAAAGGATATGCACAATCATTCAAGTTACAACCTCGGTTTGGCCATCTGTCTGGGGGTGGAAGGCCTTGGATTTGGTGAGCTTCGTGTACAACAGTGACCAGAGGCTATACCAAAATGTGCTGAGAAATTGACTATCCTGATCCGAGAAAATGGTTTTTGGGATTCCAAAATTTACCCAGACTCGTTCAAAGAAGAGCTTGGAAGTGGCCTCTGCTGTGATGCTCTTCTTTTAGGCAACCATAATTGCCATCTTAGAAAAGTGATAAAAAACCACAAAAACACAGTCATTTCCTTGCTTGGTGGATGGGAGGCCCGACATGTAGTCCATTAGATGGATTCCCATGGCCTTTCAGGAGTAGGAAGAGGTGTGTACATGCCCTATTTCTTAGTGGTCGGTTTGGCAATAATGCAGGCAATGCAGGACCTAATATACTTGCTGACCTCTTATCAAAGTTTCGACCAGTAGAAAGGTTTCTGTAGCATCGCCATTGTCTTTTTGACGGTGAAGTTTCCTGCTACCCGACTGTAGTGGGATTCCCATATCAACTTCGCTCGCTCACTTGATGGAACACAAATATGTCCCAGATGACACAACAACCCATCCTGAAGATGGAAATTATCCAAAACTGTGTTTTCACCCAACATTTGGTAGGTGGTGGCGAAGTCAGGGTCTGTCTCATAAAATTGGGGCCATCCAGATGTCTCATGTTCACAAGAGTCTAGCACCATGGTGAGTGCCGCAACTGGTGGTTTGCTGAGGCAATCAACGACATGATTAGTTTTTCCTGTTTTATACTTGATGTTGAGGTGGAATTGCTGCAAGTATGTGGACCACTTTTGATGGCAGTCATTCTGGAATTTTCCCTGTGTCTGCATGAACTGCAGTGGTTTATGATCACTGTGGATGGATGTCTCCTTCCCAAGAATGTAATGTCTCCACTGGTGGTAGGATTTCTTAATGGAGTACATTTCCTTGTCATAAGTTGGGTACTTATAGAAAGTCTTTGACAATGTCTCACTATGATAGGCCATGTGGTGGCCGTGATGATTGAGAATGACGCTCACAACATAGTCTGAAGGATTTGTCTCGATCTCAAAGGGATGCTGCAGGTCTGGTAGTGAAAGTATTGGGGCTGAGCACAAGAGCCTCTTAAAATCATTGAACTCTTGTTGTTTAGACCAGCCCCACTCGAATTTCCCCTTACCGCCACCTCTGTTTATTTGGATGAGGGCCCATGCAATATGGGAGAATCCCAACATGAACCTGCGGTAGAAATTGGCAAGGCCCAAGAAGCTCTGAAGCTGAGTGATTGTTGTTGGGGATGGCCAGTCACGGATGACTTGATTATTGGCTAGATCCACATGTATTCCATGCTGATCATTGATGTAGCCTAGGTAATGGACCCTATCCATGCCAAAGGAGCATTTTTCCAAGTTGGCGTATAGCTTGTGCTGCCACAGGGTGTGCAGAACCTGCTGAGTATGATGCAAGTGTTTGACCCAAGTCTTGTTGTAAATAAGAATGTCATCCAGATACGCCACTACAAAAGTATTGGTGAATGGTCGTAGGATATCGTCCATCATCCTCATGAAAGTGGCTAGAGAATTTGTCAAACCAAAGGGCATGGCCAACGATTCAAAAAGGCCTTCCTTTGACTTGAAGGTGGTCTTCCATACATCTATTTGTTCTATTGGGACCTGGTGGTAGCCAGACTTCAGATCAATCTTACTGAAGTATTTGTCCCCCGTGAGTTGATCAAGGAGGTCATCGATTCGGGGAATTGGGTACCGGTTTTTGACTGTGATTTTATTTAGAGCTCGGTAATCAATATAGAGTCGCCAGGTTCCATCTTTCTTCTGTATTATCATTATTAGGCTCCCACAAGGTGATGAGATGGGATGGATGTGCCCTTTGTGGAGTAGTTCTTAGATCTTTCACTTGATATCCTCATTCTCTAACAAAGAGCAGCGATATACTAGCCCTTTGGGTAGTGGTGCACCAGGGGTCAGATCGATGGGGTGCTTGACCTGGTAGTGCAGAGGTACCCTTGTAGGTGAGGAGAAGATATCCGAGGATTCTTCCACGACCTTATCTACTTTCTTTTGCTGTGTGGAGAGGTCATCCACAGAGACCCTGGATGTGGCTGTGATCTTTCACTTATTCTGAGAGTGAAACACAAAGAAGACAAAATTCCCCATCTGAGAGATGTCATTCCTACATTTCTTAGTAGAGATCAAGGAAATAACACTAGGTGGGGCTGCCTCGGGTATCCTGTACAATTTCCTGTTCAAAGTAATAATAACACTATGAGGCCTAGAATCATATACATCATGACGTTTCCATAAATAAGGTTGGCCGAAAAGAAAATCACAAACTTCGAGAGTAGAAAAATCACATAATACCTCATCTTTGAAGGGCTTGATGCCGTATGACAATCAACATTATTGGCTGATGCAGAGATCACTTCCTTGGCGGAGCCATCCAATGGTGTAGTGTTGTGGGTGCGGTGTTGTTCACAGGGCCATACGCTTGATGACCTCTGCTGAGATGAGGTTCTTCTGGCTACTGATATCAATGATGAAGTGTAGTGGGGTTCCTTTTACCCACATCTATGAATGGAAGAGGCGCTCTCCTTCTTCTGGCTCGTTTGGTTCACCAGGATGTAGCTTGGTGGTAGCAACGATGGCACTGGGTTCCACGTCAATGATCCATCTTCCTCTTTCTAGTTCTGGCTCAGAGTCATAATCCACATCTGATTGAGAGGCTTTCAGTTTGGCCACCAGCGACTGCTTTGAGCGACAGTCAGTAGTGTTATGCCAAGGGATCTTATGGAAGTCACACCACTTTCTAGTATCTTTCTTTGTCTTTCCAGTGTCCTTCTTTGATTGTGGCTTGGATTGATTGTATTTTTATTGTCCATATTTTCTTTGTCCCTTGTTCTGTGGGTTGGGGCTTCCCTTTCCTGGATTTTGTTGTGAGGGGTTCCCAGGCTCAAATTTCCATGTCTTTTGTTTGAGCTTATTCTCAATTTTGACGACATATCGGTAGGCCGCACCCAAGGATGAGATGTCCAGAAATTCCATTTCGGTCTGGATGTATCAATGCAGAGAACCGCAATACTTGAGAACCATATGTCACTCTGAATCTTTGATACCCAGCTTGGTGCGCAAGGTATGGAAGATATTTGTGAAATCTGGCACTACTTGGTCTGTTTCTTGCCGCAATGTGGTCCATTTGGTATACAGGTCGTCATAAATTCCGATAGGGTAGTATTGTTCCTTAATATCAACCTTGAAGAATTCCCAGGTGGTTGTGACTGAAAATAATGAGGTTTCCTCTGTTTCCATTTTCTCACAGAAAGTTTCCCACCAATCTTTGACATGGGGAACGACTTTGAGGAGAGAAAAAGTAATATTTTCTCTATTTGAAAAGTTATGGACAGAAAAATACCCTTCTAATAGATTCAACTAATTGTCTACAACATCTGCATCTATCTGAACTTCAAATTTAAGAATATCAAAGTTTATTTGTACCTTGAAGGGGGTAGCGCCTCTGTTCGAAGATGTGTCGCCTGTTGGTAGCCACAGAAGGATTTGCGCGAAACTATCCATCATCTCGTTCCTCTGTTGCGTGAGGGATTCCTCAATCAACAGTTTGAAAGGATCTCCTATCCCATAATATTTATTTTCTCCTGCCATGAGAGGTCGCTTGGTCGTGCGAGAGATTCTGTCCTCGAGAGAAACAAGCCTGCGACCCAACTCTTTGTACTCCGACCTCGTTGGGGACATGCATTAAGACAACAAGGAGCAGTCCGCTATGATACCATTGATCCAGATTTTATGAGTAGAATGAAATGAATATAGATTATTAACAGGTTCTTAACACAAAATAACAGAGATACAGTAAAACTGGTTTTCTATTCAATAACGAAATAAGTTGAAACTGTAAAATGCCGCGAAAATAAGCTTGCTGGAATGGTGGCGGCTTATCTCTGAGAAGAGATGTGATGGCTGCACGCATTCAAAATAAGAAAATTAAAATGAGGATATGAAGGCCTTTTTACAATAAATAAGAATCCCAAAATCCCTAGACATCCAAAAACCTAACCCTAGGAGATAAAACACCAAAAGTCATGTGCGCCCTGTTTGGGTAAGTTAGTACATCAATTTCCCGGGGTCAAAACTTTTGCATACGATCTTCATTTTAGGCGCATGATATCCCATTGGAAAAGTATAGTCAAGGAGATTCATTTTTGGGGCTCAATCATGCCATCATCTATAATTGAGAAGCTCGATCCCGAAAAACCTCCATTTAGGCCCTCAAAATGGCCCCGAAAATTAAAACTGCTAAAAATAGTAAATTGCCAAAATTGTCAGAAAACTGTTTTGAGCCAGTTGGAAAAGGTGGGTGGCCACCGATATCCATTTGGATAAAAAATTTCCTATTATCCGACTTGCTTGAATGGTGGTGGCTTATCTCTAAGAAGAGATGTGACGGATGTGCTCATTCGCAAGAAGATGGTTACAATGAGGCTATCAAGGAATTTTTACAATAAACAATAATGTAAAAAACCATAGACATCCAAAAACCTAACCCTGTGATATGAAGTGCCAAAATTCATGTGGGCCTCGTTGGGTTAACTTAGTACATCAACTTCTCGAGGTCGTAATGTTTGCATACGATCTCCGTTTTAGGCGCACGATAGCTTGTTGGAAAGGTCTATCCAAGGAATACACATGTTGCATATGTTTGGAAAGGTATATCCAAGGAATACACATGTTATATATGTTGGAAGTGTATATATGAGGACTACACATGTTTAGGTCCTCAAAACGACCCCAAAATTTAGGGACCCAAAAACTAGGAAAAAAATGCCAAACTGGAAAACTACCAGAATGAGCCAGTTGGAATAGGTGGGAGGCCACCGAAATCCATTTGGATCAATATTCCCCCCTTATGAAGAAATGGTATCTATTTCATTGAGTTCCCCCATTAGATGAGGAAATTTCTACTGAATTTGGCCCCGAGTGAGCAACTTGCCTTGGTGTAGGAGCTTCCCTTCTTTGACAATTCCATAAAGTTGGATCCTTTACTGGCGAGTGCCCTTGACTTGTTTGTCCAAAATATTATCATTGGATGCATGTTGTATGCAGTCATGGTTGATATTTTTTGGTGTTAGCTATTCTGCTACCTCTGAGGTGTCCAATAATGGTGGGAAATAAGGTCGAAGGAGATCCACATTGAACACTAGGTGCAGGCCAAGGAAAGGAGGAATGTTAAGCTCAAAAGAATTATCACCCACAACCTTGGTGATGGTGTATGGGACATAAAGGAATGGGAGAATATTCTGATGGGGTCCTGTAAGGTGTTCTTTCTACAAGTGAAGCCAAAATTTTTCACCCACTTGGAACTTATTTGGCACCCGATGTTGATCATGGCGCTACTTGTACTTGTCATTGGAATTCTGTAGAATATACTGAACCTGTTGGCGGATGTGCTGGATCCTCTTAATGACCTAGTGACTTTGTCAGCTTCAGTTGGAGCAGGAAATGAGTCAGAAGAGGTGAACGTAAGGGGTAGTGCAACATCTATGGGACCCAATGGTTGGAGTCCCAACCCCACCTGAAAGGGGATGTGGTTAGTTGAGCTATGCAGGGCTCATTTGTAGCTATGATGGACATAGGGAAGACTCTCATACCATGTGCGAGGGTGCTTGGAATTATACATGTGCAGGATATCCATGAGAATTCGATTTATGATGTTGGTTTGGCCATCTATCTGGGGGTGGAAGGCCATGGATTTGGTGAGCTTGGTATCCAGCAGTGACCAGAGGTTCAACTAGAATGTGTTGAGAAATCGATTATCCAGATATGAGACAATGGTTTGTGGGATTCAAAAATGTACCCAGACTCGTTCAAAGAAGAGCTTGGTAGTGGCCTTTGCTGCAATTCTCTTCTTGCAGGTGGCCATAATCACCATCTTGGAAAAAAGATCAACAACCACAAAACACTATCATTTCCCTACTTGGTGGACGAGAGGCCTGACATGTAGTCCATTGAGATGGATTCCCTTGGCCTGGGAGAAGTAGGTAGAGGGGTGTATAGGCCATGTCTCTTAGTGGTTGGTTTGGAAATAACATAGGCAGTGCAGGACCTGATATACTTGCTGACCTCCTATCGAATTTTCGGCCAGTAAAAATGTTTCTACAACATTGCCAATGTCTTTTTGACGCCAAAGTGTCCTGCCACCTGACTCTAGTGGGATTCCCAGATCAGCTTTGTTCGCTCGCTTGATGGACCAAATATATGGCCTAGACGACACAATAACCCATCTTGAAGATGGAAATTGGCGACAATTATGTTTGTGCCCAACATTTTGTAGGTGGTGGCGAAGTCCGGGTCTGTCTCATAGAGTTGGGTCCATCCACAGGTCTCATGGACACAAGAGTCTAGCACCGTGGTGAGTGCCGTGACTCACATTTTGTGGAGGAAATCAACGACAATTGGTTTTTCCTGTTTTATACTTAATGTTGAGGTGGAATTACTGCAAGTATGTGGACCACTTTTGATGGTGGTCATTCTACAATTTTCCTTGTGTCTGCATGAACTGCAGTGGCTTATGATCAATGTGGATGACTGTCTCCTTCACAAGAATTTAATGTCTCCCCTGGAAGAATGCTTGCACAATGGAGTACATTTCTTTTTCATAAGTAGGGTACTTATGGACAACATCTGGTAGTGTATCACTATGAATGACCATGGGGTGGCCATGCTGAGTGAGAACGACACCCACAACATAGTTTGAAGAATCTATCTCGATCTCAAAGGGAAGTTGCAAGTTTGATAGGGAAAGTACTGGGGCTAAGCACAAGTGCTGCTTCAAATAATCAAACACTTGTTTTTGGGACTGACCCCACACAATGTTTTCCTTACCACCACCCCTGGTTAGTTGGATGAGGGCCCATGTAATATGGGAGAATCCCAACACAAAACTGCAGTAGAAATTGGCAAGGCCTAAGAAGCTCCAAATCTTAGTGAGTGTGGTTGGGGATGGTCAGTCAAGGATGACTTGGATCTTGGTTGGATCCACATGTATTCCATATTGATCAATGATGTGGCCCAAATAATGGACCCTGTCCATGCCAACGGATCATTTTTCCAAGTTGGCATATAGCTTGTGCTGCCACAGGGTGTGTATAACCTGTTGAATATGGTGCAAGAGTTCTTCCCAAGTCTTGATGTAAATGAGAATTTCATCCAGATACACCACTTAAAAAGTATTGGTGAATGGTCACATGATATCGTCCATCATCCTCATGAAAGTGGCTGGAGCAATTTTCAAACCAAAGGGCATGACCAACCATTCAAAAATCCCTTCTGTTGACTTGAAGGCGGTCTTCCATACATCTATCTGGTCTATCGAGACTTGGTGGTAACCAGAATTCAAATCAATCTTAATGAAGTATATGTACCTTATGATCTAATGAAGGAGGTCATCGATTCGAGGAATCGAGTGCCAGTTTTTTACTGTGATCTTATTTAGGGCCCGCTAATCAATGCAGAATCGCCAAGTTCCATATTTCTTTTGTACCAGCATGATCGGGCTCCCACAAGGTGATGAGCTAGGACAGATGTGCCCCATGTGGAGCAGTTCTTGGATATACAACTTGATATCCTCATTCTCTAACAAAGAGCAGTGGTATACTGTTTTTCCTTAGGCGGTCCATCTTTTATCTATCCTTTGTTATGCAGGTTTGGGCCACCCTTTCTTGGCTTTTTCTATGAGGGTTTCCCTAGCCCAAATTGTCGTGTCTTTTGTTTGAGGTTCTGCTCGATTTTGACGACATATCGGTAGGCCGTGCCCAAGGATGAGATGTCCATAAAATCCATTTTGGCTTGGATGTATCTATGCAGACCTCCATGATACTTGAGCACTAGATGTTTCTTAGAATCCTTGATACCCATATTGGTGCACAAGGTATGGAAGATATGTTTGAACTCCAGAACTGCTTGGTATCTTTCCTTCTGTAGTGTGGTCCATTTTGTGTACATGTCATCATAACTTCCAACATGGTATTATTGTTCCTTAATAGCATCCCTGAAGGATTCCCACTGACCGTGACTGTAAATAATGTGGGTTCCTCTGTTTCCTTCTTCTCACAAAATTTTTCCCACCAATATTTGACATGGGGAATGACTTTGAGGAGCGCAAAAGTAATATTTTCTCTATTCAAGAAGTTATGGACAGAGAAATACCCTTCTAGAAGATTCAACCATTTGTCGACAACATTTGCATCTATCTGACCTTCAAATATAAGAATATCAAAGTTTATTTGTACCTTGAAGGGGGCGATGCCTCCATTTGAGGAAGATGCATCGCCTATTGGTAGCCACTATCAATCATCTCGTTCCTCTGTTGCATGAGGGATTCCTCGAGAAAAAATTTGAAGGGATATCCTGTCCCATCCTCTTTATTTTCTCTCGCAACGAGAGGTCACTTGGGTGTGCAAGATATTTTGTCATCCAGAGAAACAAGCTCGAGACCCAATTCCTTGTACCCTGACCTCGTTGGGGACATGCATTAAGAAGGAAACGGAGTAGACCGCTCTGATACCACTGCTCCATATTTTATGAGCAGAATGAAATGAATAAATATTATTATCAAAATATTATTAACATAGAATAACATATATACAGTCAACTGGTTTCTATTCAATAAGGAAATAAGTTGAAACTGTAAAATGCAGCGGAAAACAAGCTTGCTAGAATGGTGGCGGATTATCTCTGAGAAGAGATGTGATGAATGCGCTCATTTGAAAGAAGATGATTACAATGAGGCTCTCAAGGAATTTTTACAACAAACAAGAATGTCAAAAACCCTAGACATCCAAAAACCTAACCCTATGTTATGAAGCACCAAGAGTCATGTGGGCCCCGTTTGGGTAAGTTAGTACATCAACTTTCCGGGGTCGTAACTTTTGCATACGATCTCCATTTTAGGCGCATAATATCCCGTTGGAAAGGTCTATCCGAGGACTACACATTGTTATAACCCTAAAATGCACCATACAGGTTTACCTGACATCAGGCCAACTCATGCCTCTTCCTAGCCAAAGCCTTGCTGAGTAATTCCTCAAAAACCACTTAAAAACAAGCAACCCGCGCCGTAACTTCTCACTGGGCGCGGGCATCCGCTTGCTGTCCTCTTACTGCACGCGGGTATCCGCGGGCTAGCCCAAAACAGCCCGCGAGTACCTAACAATGCAAAAAATCAGGGAAGTT
>JZKD02S1958852.1:414468-427374 GCA_000966675.3 Picea glauca | reverse complement strand
CCAGGATCAGAATCGTGGAACGGTGACCGACCTCAGAAATCATTGTAAGTTGATTTGTATTGAAGCTAATGAAAAAGATACTTTTCCCGTCCCGCATACATGGATCTCACACATGGTATTTGATTTATGTTTTTATCTCTAACCCCATAATAGATCAGTAGCATGCATGCATAGTATTGTTTGATTGCAGGAAGCTTTGTAGAAGGAGCAGCAGCGGCAAAAGGACAAGAAATTCAACGGAGGATCTACTTCAGCCATCCGGAAAAAGGTTGGTTTATTTTTCTCTGGTTTGCATGTGAAGAAAGAGGTTTCAGATTTGGGTAGAAGGTCAAAAGATAGTCTTAAGGGTCAGTTTCTGCGTATAAGTTTAGAGCCCTAGCTTATTAGTCCATAGGGTAGAAATACCCAACAACACACATGTTTCCTTTGGAGAACCCTACAAAGTTTGACTGCAGGGAGCCTTAAAAACGATGTTTAGGGCCTGAAAATGACCCCGAAACTCAGGGACCCAAAAACTACGAAAAAACTGTCGAACTGGAAAACTACCAAAATGATCCAGTTGGAATAGGTGGGAGGCCACTTACATCAATATGGATCATTCCCATAGGAATGGATCACTGTGGTGAGTGAAGCAATGAGAGGGTGACTGATGCAGTCAATGAAATGATTTTTGCTCCCTGTTTTATACTTGATGTTGAGATGGAACTGTTGTAGGTATGTGGAGAAATTTTGATGGCGCTCGTTCTACATATTCCCTTATGTATGTATGAACTACAGAGGCTTGTGATCAGTGTGGATGATTGTCTCCTTTCCGATAATATAATGTTTCCATTGACAACAAAATTTCACAATGGAATACATTTCTTTGTCATAGGTGCGGTATTTCCGGATAGTATCTAAGAGTGTCTCACTATGGTATGGTACTGGATGACCATGCTGAGCAAGAAATATGCCTACAAAATATTCATAGGCATTAGTCTCAATATCGAGTGATTGTTGTATATTAGGTAAGGAGAGTATTGGATATGGGCACAAGCGATGATTCAGATCATCAAATACTTGTTGTTGTTCCTTCCCCCATGTGAACTTTTCCTTTCCACTACCCTTGGTTACTTGGTTGAGGGCCCATGAAATATGGGATAATCCAAACACGAATATTCGGTAGAAGTTGGAAAGTCCCAAGACGCTACGAAGCTTGGTTAGTGTGGTTGGGGCTGACAAGTCATGAATGACTTGGATCTTAGCTGGATCCACATGTACCCCATGCTCATCAACAATGTAGCCCAAGTATTGGACCCTGTTCATGCCAAAAGAGCATTTTTCCAAGTTGGCATATAGATTTTGCTACCGTAGAGTCCCAAAAATTGCTAAATATGATGCATGTGCTCCTCCCAAGTTCTGCTGAAGATGAGGATGTCATTCAAATATACCACCACAAAAGAGTTGGTGAAGGGTCTCAATACATCATCCATCGATCTCATGAAAGTTGCTAGTGCATTTGTTATTCCAAAGGGAATGACGAGCCATTCAAAGAGACCTTCTTTAGATTTGAACGCTATCTTCCATACATCAGTCGGTTCGATGGGAACCTAGTGGTAGCTATAATTTAGTTCAATCTTGCTAAAGAAATTCCCCCCCTAGTTTTGGTCTAGAAGGTCATCAATTCGGGGAATTGTGTACCGATTTTGGACTGCGATTTTATTTAATGCTCTATAATAAATGTAGAGCCGGTAGGTCACGTATTTCTTCTTAACCAGCACAATCGGGCTTTCGCAAGGGGAGGATATGTGTTGGATTTTCCCCTTTTGAAGCAACTCTTCGATCTGGCGCTTGATTTCATCATTTTCCATCAACGAGCGACGATAGACTAGTCCATTAGGAAACGATGCACCAGGGGTTAGATCAATTGGATGCTTGACTTCACAGTGCATCGGTATCCTGGTGGGTGAGGAGAATATGTCGCTGTACTCTTCCACAATCCCATCCACTTAGTTTTTTTGCAAAGAGAGGCTCTGTGTATAGGTCATGGATGTGGCGATGACCTTCTGCTTACTTGGAGCACGGATCACAAAGAAGAAAAACTTCCCGGTATCTGAAATGACCTTACTGCATTTCTTAGCAAAGATTAAAGAAATAGTGGTAAGCGAAGCTATATCTCGTATTCTATACAATTGTCTACACAAATTAATAATAAAAATGCGAGGTCTAGACTCATACACAACATGTCGCTTCCACAAATATGGCTGGACTAAAAGAACATCACAAACTTCAAGGGGAGAAATATCACACAATACCTTGTCTTTGAAGGGCTTGATGTTGTAGGGAAGATGACATTGTTGGCTGGCGCAAAGATCTCATCCTTGGCGAAGCCAATTGATGGTGTAGGGCTGCGGGTGAAGTGTTATCATAAGTTTCAATTGCGTGAAAACCTTTGATGAAATGAGGTTCTTTTGTCTGCCGCTATCGATAATGAAATGTAACAGAGTCCCCTTTACCCACATCTGTGAGTGAAAGAGGCATTCCCCTTTCTCCGGTTCTTCTAGTTCGCTTTGTTGGACTTTGGTGGTAGTAACAATGGCACTGGGTTTGGCATCGATGATCTGCTTCCCACTATCTATATTTGATTCAGAGTCAGAATCTTCCTCTGACTTGAAATCTTTAAGCTCGACCACCAATGACTACTTGGATCAACATTCTTTGGTGTTGTGCCAAGGGATTTTATGGTATTCATGCCATTTTACCGTGTCCTTCTTCGAATTCTCATTACCCTTATTGGGTTGCAGCTTGGATTAGTTGTCTTGAGAGTGTCCATATTTTCTATGTCCCTTTTTTTGTGGGTTTGGGCTGCCTTTTCCCTACTTCGTTTGTGAAGAGTTTGCAGATCCAAACTCTCACCTCTTCTGCCTAAATTTTTGCTTGATATTGATAGCATATCTATAAGCCATACCTAATGATGCAATGTCCAGAAAATCCATTTATGTTAGAATGTATCTATGTTGACAACCATGGTATTTGAGCACCAGATTTCATTTAGAGTCTTTGATACCAAATTTGGTGTGCAGGGTATGGAAAATATTGGTGAAATATGGTACTATCTGGTTCCTTTCCTGATGCATTGTGGTCCATCTTGTGTACTGGTCCTCGTAGCTTCCAACATGGTAGTAATTTTCTTTAATTGCATCCCTAAAGGAATACATTGTGGGGAAGACCAAAAATATTTCATATTCCTCAATGGCCCTTTTCTCAGAGTAAGTATCCCACTAGTCCTTAACACGGGGGACAACCTTGAGGAGTGAAAAAGTAATATTTTCCCTATCAGAAAAATTGTCGACTGAAAAATACCCTTCGAGAAGATTCAACCATTTATCTACAACATCCGCATCTATCAGTCCTTCAAATAGTGGAATATCAAAATTTACTTATATCTTGAAGGGAGTTGCATGGCCGCTTGATGAAGATGCGTCTCCTATGGGAAGCCACTGAAGGATCTATGCAAGGTTGTCCATCACTTCATTCCTTTTTCACGCAATGGCTTCCTCAAGAAACATTTTAAAATGATCTCCTGCTCCATCATATTTCTTCTCGTCCCCCATGGTTTGTTGGCAGGCTCGACATGGCTGATCTTGCAAAGGATCGTCTAGTTCGAGTCCCAACTTCTTGTACCTAGATCTTGTAGGGGACATGCACAAAGAAAAATAAATGAAGAGAAGACCTCTCTGATACCATTGATCTGTATTTATGAGTGGAACGGAAGGAATATAGACTGAATACAATAACACAGAGGTACAGATAACAACAACAAATATCCAATGAACAATAACTTCCATTGAATAAATAAAATAGGTTGAAACTGTAAAATTGCATAACTGAAAACAACTTGCTCGAATGGTGGTAGCTATCTCTGAGAAGAGATGTGGTTGCTATGCGCATTTGTCTGAGCACAATGATTAAAATGAGGCTCTAGAGGACTTTTTAACATTACTCAGCAATGCCAAAAACCTAGACATGCAAAAAACTAACCCTAGGAGATGAAACACCAAAAGTTATGTGGTCCCCGATGGGTAAGTTGGACCTCAACTTCCTGAGGCCATAAATTTTGCATACGACCTTCGTTTTAGGTGCGTGATAACCCGTTGGAAATGAATTTTCAAGAAATACACATTATGCCATAAAACTGTCACTATGTCTACAATTTGACTGTGGCAAGACAAAAAAACACTGTTTAGATCCCCAAAATGGCCTCGGAATTACATAAAGATGTACTGACATGAAAAATTCCAAAATAAGCTAGTTGGATTGGGTGGGTGGCCAACAATCTCCAACTAAATGTTGTGTAGGGATTCAGATATCCCTGGAAGTGTAGAATGCACAATTACAAAAAATTACAGTAGAACATGCTGAACTAACAATTGTCAAGGTGAGGCAGTTGGAATAGGTGGGTGCCACCAATATCCACCTGGATCACATTAGAAATCAGATCCATGGATAACCAAGTAAAGGATGTGGAACATGCAGTTTTTAAGATTTTCTTTGATGGTTCTAGTTCAAAATAAGGATCTGGTGTTGGGGTTGTGTTCATTTCTCCTGCCAAGGAGTTATACCTCTGTCATACAAATTAGAATTCAAGACCACCACCAATATTGAAGAATATGAGGCTCCACTGTTGGGATTAAGAGCTGCAAAGGATATGGGAATTGACAAAATAACTATTTTTGGAGATTGATAATTAATTATTCATCAAATAAATAATATGTATCAAACAAAGCACCAAAGGTTGAGGTAGTATAGAAATGAGGTATAGGAACTTGTTTAAAACTTCTTTCTATCTTTTGATATAACTTTTGTCCAGAGAAGTGTGAACCAACAAGTAGATTCTTTATCTTTGGTAGCCAATAATTTCAAGACTCCTATATTTTCGGATCTGAGATATGAAATTGAAGTAAGGCATAGGCCTTCCATCCCAGATAACATTAAATATTGACAGGTTTTCAATGATAACCAAGAATTGAAAAGATTTTTAGAAACTGTTGATGAATTTTCTGCAATCTCTATTGATCAAGAAAATGAGGATGATGATGAAAAAATTCAAATTGATGTCCCTCTTCAGGATAAAATTGTAGGACATAAGATTGTAGAATTGAAGACAGATCACATTCCCAAGGGTCTAGTACCAATTTAAAGGCTCTTTGACAACAATGATGTCTCCAAGAAATATTCAATTCAAAGCTAAGAAACAGATGTTGTTGATTGCAATATTAGGACTGATACTAATACGAAGATTCCAAAACTCTCCAAAGCATTTTCAGAAGAGAAAGGATAAGGTATGTAAATATTATGAAGGGATTTGTTGATATTTTTGCTTGGTCATATGAAGACCTTAATATTTTTTACACGGAAATTATTCAACATAAAATTCCTCTGAAAGTAGGCTCTTAACTTTTTAGCAGAAAATGAGACAGTTCAACCCTATGTTGCTGCCTATTATTGAAAAATAAGTGAAGAAACTGGTTGATGCAAAGATAATAGTACCTCTTATATATTCAAAGTGGGTGGCCAGTATTGTACCTGTCAGGAAAAAGAATGGTGAAATAAGGTTGTGTGTGGAATTTAGAAATATGAACTTGTGTTCAGTATAGGACAATTATCAACTACCCAAGATGGATGACATTTTGTAGAAAGTAGTGTGTGCTCAAAGAATTTCCATGCTGAATGGATACTCTAGATATAATAAGATATCACTTTTTGAAGAATACAAGAAGAAGATTACCTTCACTACTCCTTGGGGAACTTTCATGTATCACAAGATTCCCTTTGGTTTGATGAATGCAGGGGACAATTTTCAGAGGGCCATGGACATTTTGTTTTTCATGTTCATCTATCTAGATGATATTACTCTTTTCTTAAAATCTAACGATGAACACTTGCATCACTTCAAAAAAAAATTTAAAAAGTGCAGAAGGTATGACATATCTTTAAACCCAAAGAAATCTCCCTTTTCCATGCATGAAGGAAAGCTCCTAGGTCATATTGTGTTTGCAGGATGAATCAAGATAGATCCTGAGAGGGTGGAGGCCATTCAGAAGATTGACATTCCAAGAAACCAAAAGGATATATAGTCCTTCATAGGGAGAATACATTTTTTAAGGAGGTTCATACCTAATTTTTATGAAATCATCAAACTCATTACCAATATGATGAAAAAAGATGTAGAAATTAAGTGGACAACAGAAGAAAAATCTTCCTTTGAGAGGATAAAGCAAGCTCTAGTTGAAGCTCATGTCCTTATTAGTCCAGATTACTCTAAAGAATTTTTGGTTTTTTGATTTGCATTCAAAGATACCATTGCTATTGTTCTGTTGCAAATGAATGATGAAGGGTATGGGAAACCTATTTATTTCTTCAACAAGACTCTTAGGGATGCATAAGTGAAGTATGAAATAATGGAAAAACAAGATTATGTCTTAGTTAAGGCATTGAAATCCTTCATGGTTTATGTTTTACATTCTAATATAATTGATTATGTCCCTAACAGTGCTGTGAAAGAGATACTTGTACAACCAGATAATGAAGGAAAAAGGGGAAGATGGATAATCAAATTCTTGGAATATGATTTGGTCATAAAAACTACAAAGCTAATCAAAGGACAGTGTCTTGCCAAATTGCTTGCTGAATCAAATTCTAAAGCTATTGGGCTGCATTACATTTTTAGTCAATCAGATGGTTGAGTTCCACAAACTGAAGGAAAGAGCTTACATGTAATGTAAAATTATATTTCTTCGTCTTGGTACAAAGATATTATTCACTTTTTGAAAAAATTTCAACCTCCTCTTGATTTTGATAAGTCTAAGGTGAGGTCCTTGAAACTCAAAGCTATGAAATACTACATAAGTAATCATATCCTATTTTGGAAAGACCCTAATGGAGTTTTATTGAGATGTGTTGATGAAGAGGATGCAAAGCAGGTGCTGACTAATTTACACAAGGGAGTTTGTGAAGGGCATCACCATTTGAAAGCCACAAATTTAAAAGTCTTGAGGACATGATACTACTGGCCTATGATATTTTATGATGTATTTTCCTAGGTCATACCATGTGAACTATGCTAGATGTTTGTAGGAAAACAAAAGTTTCTTTCTTTGCCTTTGAAACCTATAATTGCAAATGGCCCTTTGCAATAGTAGGGCCTCGATTTCATTGGAGAAATTCATCCACCTTCTTCTGGGAAACACAAGTTGATACTCACATCCACTGATTATTTTACAAAATGGATTGAGGATGTCCCTACAAGGAATGAAATAGATAAGGTCATCATGATATTTTTAGAAGGAAATATTTTCTCAAGGTTTGGATGCCCTAGGAAATTGATTACAGACAATGCTCAGGCATTCAAGTCTTCTTCTATGGTTGAATTTTGTAGAAAGTATAACATTAAGCTAGCCAATTCTACACATTATTACCCACATGGTAATGGATTAGATAAATCCTTAAACAAAAGTCTTGTAAGGATCATTAAGAAGATTTTGGCAGAAAACAAAAAATCATGGGATTCCATGCTGAAGTTTTCCTTATGGGATGAAAATATCAACACTAAAAATTCAATTGAAACCTCTCCTTTCTAGCTGGTCCGTGGGACAAATTCCATATTTCTAACCCAACTTGGTTTACCTGTACTTAAATTCCTGCAAGAAGATTTGGAAGAACCAAATAACATTCAAAGAAGGATCTTTAAAATCATTGAAGTTCAAAAAAAAAGAGAAATGCTAAATGAGAAGTCTGAATCTCATCAGAGCAAGGTCAAGGCAGTGTTTGATAAAAGTAATAAAAAATAAGATTTTAAAACATGAGAGCTTTTTTTGAGATGGGATTCGAGGAGGGAAGAGAAATTAAAACATGGTAAGTTAGAAAATATGTGGTTTGGTCCTTTTAAAATAGCCAAAATTCTGAATAATACACCTTTGTCTTACAAGATTTGGATGACAATGAGATATTTGGGGGTCCAGTAAATGTACGTTTTCTGAAGCATGATTTCACATGAAGACCCAGGACTGATTCGTCTGTACATATTGTTTTATTTTGTTGTGTTAAATAGATCAATTAAATACTCCAAGCCAAATGGAGACACTAGTTTACAATGAGTTCTTTTTTTTGATATTTCAAAATGAAAGATTTGTGATCTGAAATAAAACAAGGATCAGAGCAGTTAGAAACAAAAAAAGGGTGGATATTCAAAACTGATAAAGTAAGAAAGGAAGGCATTGGTATGCATAGTTCTTAATTTTTTATCATAAAACATTAGCCCCAGAAGGATCCAGTGTTAGTCCTTAGACATACTATAACCTCTTACCCTTGATTTTTTATCCTATTCTATTAAAAAACTCATTCCTATCTTCTCAAATTCAAAAAGCCTGCTTCACCATACACCTGTTTGTATCAAGTTACCTATACACTTATCTTTATGATTTTTTTGGGTGTTTTTGATTTGCTTGAGTTTATTTTTATGTACTTCTAGTAATATCGATTTGATATTTGCATCTACTTAATTTTTAATTTTTCCAAAGTGTAAAGGAGAGATAGAGTCATAGCTACGAGAATGCTGCCATTCTTGTAGCACCTAAACTCATCATTATTTTTTAACGTGTTTTGAGTCCCAAAGATCGTGTTAGCCATTAGAGGACCATGTAGAGGATCGTGCGACATTGATAACTCTTGATAAATAATGTTTTGAATTAGGGTGACAATTTAATGAACATGAGTTTGTACCTTCTAGTAAATCTATTAAACTTGGGTGTTGGGTGACGATATTGAGAATCCAAAGTTAATAATTGTATTGTGTTAACAAAATTTTGAAGCTGAGGAAGCTTTTCCATATCAATTGTATGTGCAAGAATTCTCAAGCCCGAATCTTAAAACCCTAGCATTTGCGAGTGTGATAGAAATTGCAGTGAACATGATGGTGCCCAATAAAGGTGGTAAGGTTAGCCATTTGGATCCAAGAGGGGGTGAATTGCTGGAGGCATATCCTGAGATTTTGCACAAATTTGTTGATGGAGGGTGGTTCGAATTATGCTGTAATTTCTAGGGTTACCATGAGGAGGTTTCAATGTTGTTCTCTCAAAACTTTGATGGTTTTAAAACTCAGGTGGGGAATGTATTAATCTATGTTACAAAACACTAGATAGGGGTAGCATGTCACTTACCTGTGCAGGGTAAAAGATGGTGGAATAAAGGTGAATTATCTATAGACCCGTACAAGCAATTTTTGGTACCAAAACACCATGATATTGACTAGAGTCAAGGAATATCGAGTAAATGGATAAAGGAAGAATGTCAAGACATTTTGATGATGGTCCAAAGGTATATAACTGGTGACTATTATTATGCTTATCATGATCATATGAAATTTTTTATGGATTTGAATGGAGATGTAGAGATGAGCTTGCCCTTTTATTTACTGAAGAGCTTGACCAAAATGGACAAGAAGGTGTAGAGTAATCCTAGAACTTCCCATAAAATTTTATTTCACCAAGGTTTGATCAAGATGCCGGTCCTGTATCCTTTGAGAGAGGTTCAAGTATCCTGGAAACAATTACTATCCTCTTTAGGGTTTGATGAATTAGATCCAAAACAAAAGAAACCTAATTCTTAAACAAGGAAAGGAAATACTTCAGGAAGCTCTCTAAAATTGAAGGAGGTCTCCCCTGTAGCAAGATGAACCATATCAGGTAAAAGGAAGCTTAAATCACAACAAGAGGAAGAAATCAAGATGGAGCCCGAATCTCCTGCTTCAAAACATGAGATTACAAGTTTTGACAAGGTATACAAGAAGAATGGGTAAGCAGATGATAAAACAATTGTAGGAAGTGAAATATGATCCTGAGACAGAAACTATTGATGCACCTGTTGAGAAACCCTCATAAGTGAAACTGAGTAAAGGAAACAAAGGAAAGGGTAAACAACCTGTAAGCTATCCCAATAGGCCTAAAAAAAGAGCTACAAAGAAGTTGAGACTTAACAAAAATGATTTGTTTAAACCCTCTTTGAAGAAATATAATATGGTCATTTTAGATGATGATATCACAGAGGAAATTCATAAGAAGACCAGAAAGTTGAAGAAAACGAAGCAACCAATGCCAAAAATCGAATCTTCTCTCTCAGATGATAAGATCTCTGACATCACCAAGCAAGAAAGGTTAGAAATCCATACAATGAGCAAAATGCTAGAGATGCCATATTTTTATATGGAAAAAAGAGCACCTAATTTACCTGAGCTTGTAATATAAGACATTGTTGAGGAGAAATATGAAAAGGTGCATAAGAGGGAAAGGAAACCTAGAAAGAAAAAAATATCTATTGATAAACAAGCCTGCACTAGAGGAAAACAAAGAAGAAGCTACGCTACAAGTAAAGAAAGAGGAACATGTGATTGGGAGTAAATAAGTGATGAAATTTTAAGATTACGAGGCCATTATCGTAGACCCGAGACATCAAAATAAAATACTTGTGATACTTTATTCCAGGTTACATGCCAAAGTACATAAGCTAAAACAGAAAGTAAAGGAGACTCTACGAATCCTTAAAGAAAATATCTAAGGCTGAAACAAAACAATATTTTTGTAGAACTCTAGTTTGTAGGAAAGGTCCAAGGGATAGTCTTATACTCAACAAAGAAAATTTTACCTAGAACATGTCAGTACAAAATGGACAATTTTGATTCAATAGTGACAGATTTTGGAGCCCTTCTCTTGAGAAGATGATGAAACTTTTGAGAAGATTGAAGGACCTTCTTTCTTTTGACAACATATATAAGTTCGAGGACCATGATTTACAATGCATCTACTTGGAGCAATTACTGCATATTCAAGTTTTCAGGTCAAAGGATATCTTTAAAAATCATAACCTAGACTTAGGATCAAGACTTTTCCCTAAAGTTTAGAATTTTATTGTGATGTAATAAATGAAATAGAGTGTGACCACTATCTGTTAGCTAGATATAAGGACTAAATCAAAACTATATCTAGATTTTAAGATCTAGGGAAACCAAATCTGTGTATAAAGATGAAACTTGTTGACATAATTAAGGGTTCGAGTTTGGTGGTGATATAAGACTTTTGACCTGAATTGTATATTGGGAATCTGCTACATTTTACAATCAATGGAAAAATCATTCTGATGGTTAGATTGTCTCATTCTTATGTCAAATTTCATCTCTTTTACTTGGATGCATTTAAATCTTTGCAAAGCATTTGATTTTCTCTGTTTATGTTGAATACCAGTAAATATTTTACTGTTTTCTCAATTGTTACAAAATTTGTATTTAAGTATTTATCTCTTGTTTCTGAATGATATTTAGGAATTAAGATTCTTCTATGTAAGTGGAAAAATTATATACATGAAACTTCTATTTCTTCTATTTAAATATCCTTATCTAGTTGATCAGATTGATTGTCATTGATTAAGTGAATGTGGTGGAAACCTCACTTTGTAACCATCATCTTATGTTTCCTTATTCAACCACTCCTTGACCCACAAAACAACCTATAAATCAAAAAATACCTACAAACATAAACTATTGCAATAACTTAGGTGCCCTAGATTTCCCTTAGCAGTCAATGACAAATTTAGGGACTAACTACTATGATACCACAATTTAACGTACCCCACCTCCAAACTGGGCCACACCACACAAAATGTCTCTCTGATACCATAATGTAACGTTCCCCATTACCAACGAACCTTGAAAATTATCTCTGATACCATTTATTAATTATTATGCCCTCCATATGAACACACTAATGCAGTCCTACAACATATAATCCATGCATAATTATGTACAAATAAAGCATAACAAAAGTAGGCATAAAAACACACATTATTCAACAAAATATTACAAATAAATGAACACTTATCTTGTATTAAAAATCACCGACTGGATGTAGACTTCAAACATTACTCCCAATCGTAGACTCTGTTATTCATGCACTCTCAACAATAGGTCACCCTTGAGATGGGGTTATGAATCCACCAGGGGAAAGGATAACTAAGCCAAACTAAGGTCTAACATACAACACAATAAAGGACAGGCCCATGTTCCAACTCCAACAATATTTCCCAATTCACAACCTCTCATTCCCCACAACTTGTCCTAGCCCAAGAAGTGGACCCATTCTTTTCTCAAAAGTCCTTTCACTGTCCCACTTCTCTTCTAGGGATTCAACAACAGACCTATCATGAAGTCTCATAGCTATGTGGAACTTGCGACACACAACTTCTATGAGAGTTTCCACACCCACTAGACTAACACACAAGGAAACCTATTCCTAGCAATCCTCTCACCCAGAGTGAATGCTCCACATGCATGCCAACCTACTTCTTCAACCCAAACCTCCAAGGATTTACAAGGTAACAACATCTCTCTAGCTTATGCTCTCTATTCCAAGGTACAAAAGATGAAAGGAATGAATGATTGGAAAATAATGATAATTACACTCAATTCTCCACATTAAGTATGCATGTGCCTAACTTGACACTTGGCACACAAAGAACCACCTTTTTCTCCAATTGGTGATTCGTTCCCCCACTTAGGAACTTAGGATAAAATCATATCATAATGACTTTTGACTTAGGAATGATCTTATTTTATTCCTTGCTTAAGCACCCTTGGCTTAACCCCTTTTTCTTAATCCCTTAGCCCCCTTAGCCTCTCGTGGAGTCCTAGCCCCCATACTCTTTTCGTTTGACTTGGTCTGCAATATTGATGTATTTTATTAATATAATCAAGTGTTATTACATATTTAATTTTCTAGGGTCACATGACTTTCAACTCATTGGATTCCTGGCCTAAATCACACAGGCACTCTAGACTCAAAACATATATATATGTATATGTATGTATATATATATATATAT